>BPLT01000131.1:0-597500 GCA_019656295.1 Rhododendron mucronatum var. ripense | reverse complement strand
TGATTCTGACTTATCAGAACAACCAATGAAGTCGTTTATGTAGAAGAGTAACATCTGAAGTATAATACAAAATCTCAGAATCAGATATGATTTGGATCATATAACCATTTCCTATTGTTTCTTCAGAAGTCGTGGGTCGTTGCCGGCCGGATTAATTTTTAAGAACGACGGGTATTAGGGTAGAATTGTGTGTTATATATGACATAAAATGCATAAAGTGGGTCACAATTTTTGTTTGTTAAGAGTGTATAAATTTAAGAAATGAATGTGTGTTGTAGTGGTGTACTTAAGATGTGTGATAGTAGTTATGTATTTAAGAAATCAATTTTTGTTTGTTTGTTTAGAGTGTGTGTGTGTGTGTATGTATGTATGTGTGTGTGTGTGTGTGTGTATATATATATATATATATAGTCTCCTTCTACTAAGAACCACCTTAACTTAATAAAATAAGGACCTCCCTTTTCCGATAGAAATTCGATGATCCAAGCCGCTCAATGTGTTCAGAACGTGATTTTAAGGGTACCCGTGAAAAATCAGCAAAAAAAAAAAAGGGACCGGAAAGGCTTCATCTGAGCAGTTTTTGTTTATTTTTTTTATCAAACGGTTCAAATAAAAATTGCCCGGATGAAACCCTTTCCGGTCATTTTTTTTTGGTTGATTCCTCACAAATACTCTTAAAATCACGTTTTGAATACATTGAGCGGCTCGGATCATCGAAATTCGAATGGAAAATGGGAGAAATGAAGAGGTCCTTATTTTAGTTAAAATAACGACCTCCTTATTTGAAAACGACTATATATATATATATATATATATATATATATATATACACACACACACACATACTAGCGTATGCCCGTGCCTTCATCTGAATCAATGGGCAAAAAATTATTCTTGAATATCCCTCTAACCTCTTTAATGCAAAGGCAAAAAAAATTCAACATAACATCCTCTTTCACTCATCAATATTATTCAAAAAAATAAAACCTCAAAATAGTTTTGTTTTTTTTTCCCCCAAGAAACACGTAGAAGAATTGTGTGTATTCTTATAAAAAAAAAAAAGGTTGTTTTCTTTTCGTGTATGAATCCAAAAATGATTGTTTCTTTTTTGCTGTAGGAAAATCAAACTAAAAGGAATCAACTTAAAAGCAAATATGGAATTGAAAGCAAGGAAATCAAGTTTAGAGAAATCAATTGAAAAAGGAAGGGGTGTATATTTCTCTATCAGGGAAACGTATAACTTCTTTTTTACATTAGTGAAGGTGTATATTGTAGGAAATGTTCATTCAATGAAACAACTATAACCTAATTAGAAAGTATGATTGCATGGCTATAGATGCTACTTTGTTTGTATGTCTAAACATTTTTAAAGAAAATCGCTCTATTTTATAACACACACATATATATAGATAGATAGATAGATAGTGCATTGCCCGTGCCTGAAGGCACGACTCGAACAATCAACTCAGGCAAATATCCTACTGGATTCACGTGCAAATATCAACCCATTGCCTAGCGATTCCAACTATGCAAAAACAATAATCCAAGCATATCCATTGACCTAGTTAACTTGAATCAAGAAATAAAGAAGAAAAACAACTTACCGATCTCCAACTTGTGCGCATGCACAAACTCAATGAAAAAAAAAATGATACGCAACTAAGAGACTGTGTGCCATGAAGAGATATATAAAAAGAACACACAAAAACAAGTTATATTCACAAAATGCGTCATTCCAATGTTAGCACAGGTTCTACGATTAAAAACTGTACACTGATGTATCGTGTCTTTTGAATTAAGGTTTCAAAATTGAACACTGAACCTGTACCTAAAGGCACTATTTCAGAAGGATTGACCCAAAATAATTTAGAATTTTCTTGCACCATCAACACTAAAATTGCTTGCTCTCAATCAAAGATAACATTCAAAGAATCAAGCAAACCCAATTTTTTTTGGAGAAATCACAAAAAGATATGGTTAATAGCAAGAAATTAGTTTTAGAAGCAAGAGATAGGTCCTTCAAGCAACACAAAAAGATATGGTCAATAGCAAGAAATTAGTTTTAGAAAGCTTTTACGGTCACAGGATCATAGTATTACATCTGCAAAGTTAGGAATGATTAAAAAAATTAAATTAGCCACTAAAAAAATAATTGTAATCATCAATAAAGACAAAGAATCACACCACCACAATAATAAGAGATTTGATTGCCCGACGGATAAAAGATGAATGCATTTCAAACATTGATTTTGTTTTTTTTTTGTTTTGGAGTTAGTAACAAAAAAAACTCTACTGCGCGACCATTTGGTGGGTCAATTTTAACACTTTTCTCTTCATTTGCCTTAGGAGCATTCACGGGAAGCACATTTATTTCTTCATCTATTTATATAAATAAAAGAAATTCTGTATTGTTAGCAGACTGAAAAGCGCAGTTTATATGGTCAACTTCCATATTTTGCTCTTCAAAATATACTTGAGCATCCTCATGTGTCTCGACTATTTCAGTCATTGGAAGCATATTAATTTCATTCTTACTATTCATCTAGTAAACAGGACACCAATTTTACACCTTTCAAGAGAAGACCATAAAAACCCAATTTTTTTTCTGGAGAAATCACAAAAAGATATGGTCAATAGCAAGAAATTAGTTTTAGAAGCAAGAGAAATCACAAAAAGATATGGTCAATAGCAAGAAATTAGTTTTAATAAAATGCGGACTTTCCTTTTTCGATGGAATTTCGATGATACGAGCCGTTCAATGTGTATATACAGTCAAACTATATATATATATATATATTTATATATATATATATATATATATATATATATTCATGTGGACTCATCCCTTCCCCCTCCCCCCTCTCTCTCTCTCTCTCTCTCTCCCCTCTCTTTTGTTGGTTAAGGACACAACTATAGTTAGTGTAACAGTTAATGTTGGCTAGTGCCAACTCAGCATTTAACAACACCATTAAAGTGCAAAAATGTGTAAAATGTTTACTAACGGACCAAAGTCAGCTAATTTTGAGCAAACTAAATCCTTAATATTGTTCGCTAGAGATGCCTGCGTATGCAGATCCCCCTTGAATTTTCAATTGGCTGTACTTAAATATAAACCATACAGCTATATATATATATATCGATAATAGACCCGATCGATTACGCAGATGAAGAAACAGCAACCTCCATCAGAATTGCACTAGTTGGCTCTTCGTGCTAACATCATACGTGGGTTTTGGCATCGTCATGTTGATATATATTTGGGGAGAAATATTCGTCCAGTATACTAATTGCATGGGGAGAAACATTCGTCGAGTATACTAATTCTACTTTCGCCAGTTGTTTTCGGTGTAAAATTTTTGGGCATGGAACAAGACCAAAGTGAATTGGATAGGAGACTGTAGGCCATGGAAATCAAATGACGTGGGGACAATTAATTTGTTGAACGGAATAAGTTATTTGATGCTGACCCAAAAAAAAGAAAAAAATTTAGTTGACGGTTTTGTAATGCAACCACATATATTAATCTTGGAAAGGAGTGGCAAAGATTAAAAAGGAAATGGGAGAATGAAACGGCATCACAACGGAAAAAACCTGGCATGTCAATTCTTTAATCCTACGCGAACCTCGCAAGTCAAACGTGCTTCTATTTAAGCTACACACCATGCTGGTGTCGAAGTAGAAGTGTGTTTAGTTCTTGCAAACATGAGGCCAAGCAATTGGTCTTCTCTTCTACTGTCATTGGTCTTGGGCCCATGGTTTCTTCTCTCTACCCATGGCACTTTGATTTCGGCCCAGAGGTCCACCTACATTGTTCACATGGACAAGTCTTTCATGCCCAAGGCTTTCACTACCAGCCACAACTGGCATTCCTCCACCGTCGATTCCGTAAAATCAACGGAGACAAAAACATCAGACGACCGCCATTCGGTGTCGCAGCTCCTCTACAGCTACGACAACGCATTGGATGGATTCAGCGCAGTCCTCACAAAAGATGAGCTAGAGAGCTTAAAGAAGTTACCGGGGTTCGTCTCGTCTTACCCTGACAGGAAGGTAACAAAAGACACCACCCATACCACGGAGTTCCTCGGTCTAAGTCACGCCACCGGACTATGGCCGGCTTCACACTACGGCAAAGACGTTATCATCGGGGTGATTGACACTGGTGTGTGGCCGGAGAGCAAGAGCTTTACAGACGATGGGATGACCGCTATCCCATCAAAATGGAAAGGAACATGCGAGGAAGGTCAAGACTTCAACTCTTCATTGTGTAATTTGAAGCTTATTGGAGCTAGATACTTCAACAAGGGGCTCTTAGCTGCAAATCCTGGTATTAAACTGCGTATGAACTCAGCAAGGGACACCGAGGGGCATGGGACCCACACTTCGTCGACTGCTGGTGGAAACTACGTAGAAGACGCATCGTTTTTCGGCTACGCTTTGGGAACCGCGAGGGGGGTTGCGCCGCGTGCTAGGGTGGCAATGTATAAAGTCCTTTGGGACGAAGGAGGCTATGCCTCCGACGTTATCGCTGGGATGGAGAAGGCAGTAGCTGACGGGGTAGATGTAATATCAATCTCGCTGGGTTTCGATTCCTTTCCTCTTTACGAGGATCCGATTGCCATAGCTTCATTTACAGCGATGGAAAAGGGTGTTCTCGTTTCTTCCTCAGCTGGAAATGAAGGCCCGGAGCTTGGGTCGTTGCACAACGGAATTCCGTGGGTCTTGACCGTTGCAGCGGGCTCGATCGACCGGTGGTTTGCCGGGACGTTAACTCTTGGAAATGGGTTAGCCATCACCGGGTGGAGCATGTTTCCGGCGAGTGCCGTTGTGGACGACATCCCTCTCCGCTACAACAAGACTCTATCATCATGCATTGACTCTCGATTGTTGTCTCAAGCCCCATCCTCTATAATCATATGCGACAATACGTGGTCGTTTTTTATTCAGAGTTCTGTGCTTGCTAACTCACGTATGAAGGCGGCCATCTTCATCTCAGATGATCTAGAAATATTCGAGTTCAATGTTTTTCGTTTTCCCGGAATTGTTATTAGCTCGAAGGATGGGCGGGCGGTGATCAAATATGTTGAAAGCAATGGTGCTAATTCTACAGCCAGCATGAATTTCCAACAAACTTTTGTGGGCACCAAAGGTGCGCCTGCAGTTGCTGCATACACTTCAAGGGGTCCTGCGCCGAGCTTTCCTGGTATCCTGAAGCCAGATGTAATGGCACCCGGCACCCTAGTTTTAGCAGCGTGGAATCCGACTTTAGTAACAGCTAGAATCGAGTCAAATCTCGCCTTGTCCAGCGATTACAACATAATTTCTGGGACATCCATGGCCTGCCCTCATGCTTCGGGCATAGCTGCGCTATTGAAAGGCGCCCACCCAAAATGGAGTCCCGCTGCTATACGGTCTGCCATGGTGACCACGGCGAGCCCCAACGATAACACTCTCCATCCAATCCGTGACATTGGCCAAGGTTTTGACATCGCTACGCCGCTCGCTATGGGTGCAGGTCAGGTTCGTCCTAACATGGCACTTGATCCGGGTCTGATATATGATGCTACTAGACAAGACTATGTAAATCTCATATGCTCTATGAACTTCACCAAGAACCAGGTCATGACCATAACAAGATCAAATTACAATTGTATGAACTCGTCTTCTGATCTCAATTACCCGTCGTTCATTGCTTTGTACAACGCAACGCTTGTACCTGAGATAACCAAGCATTTTCAGAGGTTTGAGAGGGTTGTCACCAATGTAGGAGCAGGTGCAGCCACTTATAAGGCTAAGGTGACCGCACCACTGGGTTCTAGTGTTATGGTCTCGCCGGATACGTTAGTGTTTCAGAAGCCAAATGAGAAGAAGGCATACTCCATGACCATACATTACAATGGGGACAAGAATGGTACCGTGACATTTGGTTCCCTCGTCTGGATTGAAGAAAATGGAGCACACACAGTTAGGAGCCCGATCGTTGTGGCCCCGATAATCAACATGTAGGGAGCATTGCAATATCCAAGGGATGTTTGTGGAATTGCCGTCTTGAATTTACTTCTATCGATGATTTTGAATGTGATGTGTTCAAGGAAAATAAAGTTGTGTTTTTATCGGCAAAGAAAGTAATATTTCAATCCAAGGAAAATAAAGTTAGGTTGTGTTTCTTGATTTCAATTTAAGTTGAGAGTTTACATTCTGTAAAGTGAATATTGTCTTGATGTTATTTTCTAATATTGTCTTGTATCTCCTATAATGGTCGAGTTAAGTTTAGGTCAGCCTCAAGCCCACCGATGGTATTGACATCGTTTACCTACCAAAACGACCGGCCGGCCGGCATGGCCATTGTTTGAAAAAATTATAGTAATTGTTAAATAGCAGCAATATTGACAATATCTAAGAGATGAATAAAGTAATGACAGCTTGTTTGTGTTGTGATGCCGGCTTTCTCAAAATCTTTTTATCCTTTGTAATAGACTGACGATTCAAAGATTAAATAAAAAAAAATTTCTTTACAAAAAAGAAAAGAAAGAAGAGATTTGTTTAACTGATAAGCTTCTATGGGCTTACTTTTCGCTTGTGGCCTCTTTAATCAAATGAAAATGCACTTTGCAAGAATTCATTTTGTGGATAGGGAGTCAAACACCAAAAACTAAGAAGGGAGAAATGAAACATCCAAACATGCTCTCAATTTTTACAACCCGGATGACGATTATACTATACCCACAACAATTCAAGCAAGGACTGCCCCTTGTTCAATATATCCGGCACATTTTTGTGCTCTACAAACCCTACCCTCGTTTTTGTGAGCACACCTTTTAGAACAGAGAAGTCTTGAGGTATAACTACTGGAGTATAACAGTTCTTGCCGAACAGAGCGCCATTTTCGTCGATCTGCAGCCTTATTTTTCCATTCCCTTTTATTGTCTGTGATACGGAATTGAAACTATACTGGGTTTCACTTGTAAGACTAAATTTTGATTTAGTCATTGTGGTGACCCACATATTTTATATGACACATATTGATTATGAGTTTAATAGGATATATTCTCCATGTCTTAGTTTATTCTATTGGTCAAATGGAGAAGTTGTTTCCTAAATACGCTCTGCTTTGATGGGAAGTGAGTATAATGTTTATTAAGGAAACTGGTCCTCTCTCTGCCTATAAAAGAGCGTCTAGGGTTCCATCAATTTAACGTGATATACTAAACAGCTAGAATGAAGGCAAGAGAGAGAAACCTTGCTTTCCACCTATGGCTTAATGCTCTAGCGATATTTAAGAGTTGGTTCAATTAATCACTGGATCGCTCAAGTTCCATATTTCTGGATCCGGGTATGCAGTTCTTGATTTCTTAAGTTTCACTTAATGATTCTATTGTGATAATCATGATAGTTCTAGACCTTGGCATAATAGTGGGTTGTTAATTATCTAACACCGTAACGAATTAGTTTACATGTGGTATCAGAGCAAAGGTTTGTGAACATTGTGATTTTCCGTTATTAAATGATTAACTTTTTTCGGCGTTCGTAGATGGATTGCCGATGTATGACGTAAAGAGTATATTTTTACATACGTATTTTTATTATTACAATTGAAACAATGTTTCGGCGTGTATCTGGTTGTAGTTTTATTAACGACTGCGGCGTCAGTAGCCATCAAGATAAGTGCATACCTAATTGGTATTATTTATTTATTTATTTATTAATTACGTGATTGCTTGCGACCTTAAAGTGCGATGCAATAAGAATACCCCAAGCGTAGGGCTAGGTCGGTTGAAAGCATAATAATACCCGGAAGTCCGGGGTCGAATCCACATGGAGCGCATCCATAACTTGGTTCGGAGATTAGCTTGCGTAGAGAGTTTTGGCGTTAGGACCGCCAACCAAATTCGGCGTTGAGACGGCCAACTAAGAGATTTAGAAAGTGGCTACTTAACCTAACTACGGCTTTTTAACTGGAGATTAAACTAAAGGCTAGGCTTAGGGATAATTAACACCCATAACTCAAAAGTAAACTTGCTTCTCCTCTTTTTAACTAAAGTGTTTAAGCATGACTAGGGTTTTCGAGACATTTTGACAAACCCTCGGAAGGACATAGCTCCAAGCATCATATGTGACAAGTAGCGTAACCCTTGCCTACATATGATCAAAGAGATTAACACTCCCAAGTTTTGGTACATAAAAATAACCCTAACACAAGCTTAAGCTAGAAAACGAAGATTTAAGAGAAAAGAACAAGAAATACCCTTGGTTACGGGATGTTAACCATCCCACAATTTAGCCTTACTATACTACTCACACATAATGAAAGGAGACATGAAATGAGCAAGGGCAAAGATAACGAAAATACTAAACATTGATTAAACTCAAAATAAACACAAGATCCTTGAAGAGGAGAGAATTCCTTACAACTTTAATGAACGCGAAAAGCTTCGAAAATGAACGGATAGTACCCAAAAACCTTCCTCAAAACATGAATGAGGAGAGAGGTGGGAGCTAAAGCTTTAATGGAGGTAGAGAGAGAAAATGCAGATCTTCAATCCCCTAGATTCGGGCTTCAGCTGGTATATATACCCCATTTACAAAAGAATTACAAAAATGCCATTAAAAAGTTCTCGCGCAGACACCAGAGATTGATACCCCAAAAAGGGGTATCGATACCTCGTTCCTCCCTGGACAGCACGCTTCTGGGGATTGATACCCGGTGTTGGGGTATTGATACCCCGAGTTTCTCTGGCTGGTTTTGGCTGTTTTCTTCTTTCTTTCGGTCTTCGAGAGCCTCGAAACCTTCCTTGCATGCTTTGATTGCTTCATTTGAGATTCCGGGAAGGATCCTAATGTGCCACACGTACTCGAAAGCTTTTGCATTCCTCCGGGGATTATTGGGAGCCTTGGAAACGTCCTTTTCGCTCCGATTACCTACTTTCCAACAAAAACACAACTTGCATGCAAAATCAAATAGAAACAAGTATAAACCGCTTGCAAGTGCACAAAAATGGGATAGATAAGCCCTATTATTTACACTATTTAGGGCTTATCAGTGATTGTGGGCATGAATTATAGTAAGATAAGTCCATTAAAGCTTGATGAAGGTAGATAAGCATTATGGATGTATGCAAATTTTATGATGATGATGATGATGATGATGATGATGCCATGATGTTTGCTGTATGAAGTAAAGCCATCATCATGATGAAGTCAAGTTTCTTTGATCTAAAGAATTGTAATGCTTTTTCAGTTTCATGTACAGTGTATACGCCTAAATTGATGCTATCAATTTTTATTTATATTTTTTGTTGAGCCGGGCATGAGACAACGAGGAGCCATGCATATATCCAGTCTATCGAACTAGATTATGTATTTATAGTATATCACATGATTTTCGACAGTTTTCTTATGATCAAAGAAAATTTTTTTATGACCTCTTATGATCTATTATGACTTTATGATGGATCCTATGTATTTATGATCACCTTATGGTTCACATGAAAAATTATTGTTTTGACTGATAATCTACATTATGAAACATTTGGTAGTCACCAAAGTGACCCAATCATAATGGCTCGTAGCTTTTTCTGTTGTAAAATTTTCCTGTGAATAATTCATTATTCGCCTTTTGTCCATAAAAAAAGTTACTGATTTGAATCTATATTATGGAAGATTTGGTAGTCACCAAATTGACCTGATCATAATGATTTATAGATATCAAATCATATTATGGAATCGTGAATAATCTAAGATTCACCTAATGTCCACGAAAATGTCACTATTTTGATTTGACTCTATATAAGGATACGGTTTGGATTAAAGTAATCCAACTGGCATGTTGATAGATGTTAATCAAATTATGAAATTCTAATACCTATCATGATGAGGTGTTAAAATAGTGATACTTTTCGATCTTCTTGCTTTTTCACTTAAAGTTTATGCAAAAGTAATTATCTTGATTGAAATCTTTATTAAGATGGGGTTCGGTAGTTACCAAAGTGGCCCGACTGGAACGTTTCATAGATTTCAATTAAATTACTGAAACTTAACACTTATTTTATTTGATATTTTTATTACGATACGGTTTGGTAGTCATCAAAGTGGCCCAACTGGAATGATTCATAAATATCAAGTTATATATGAAACTTATTCCCATTTTTAAGTGTTAAGATTAATGACTCTGCAAATCGCAGTTCTCTAGTTGCATGGATATTAGGTAGGTCCAAAGGTGCACCACTTCTAAGTGATAGTGAATTGGAATAGGATAATTTATAAGTATTCATAATTGAGATTGGAATTGGATACTCAAAGGTAACAAACCTACTTAATTATGAATCCTTATCGATTAGTCCTATTGGTGAAAGAGAATCACCATAACTGTTATTAGTGTAACATTAGATGAACCCAAAGCCAGATCACCGTTGCACTATATATCATTGTTTGGACAAATTTTATTTTGTCAATTTATTGGTAACTCAAAGCATTATTGTAGTGAACATATGTTATGTGTGCACTGTTAATATATTTGTTTCACATTCACATGCTTAGTTTGTTTTGTTTCAATTTAAATGATTAAGTTTCTCATATTGAAAAGGACAAGTTTGGTTTTATTTTTGAAACTAGATCTTGACAAAGTATTGAATCTTGAGAAATTCTTCTATTTGTTTTTTCAAATTGAGAATTGCAAAATAGTTTTATTTTTATTTTGGTAAAGTATGAATGAATAGAATAAACTAAGCCTTATGTTCGCGTGAATGTTTAAAGTGAGTACTATTATGTTTATTGTGCTTGGAATGTCTGAGAATGCCATTAAAATGTTATATTTGGCTTACTCAACTAAAGTATTTGAGAATTAAAGTAAAAGAAGCCTAAGTCTCCGTTCCGGAAACAGAAATAAGTACTTATTTTTTAAGAAGGCAATTTCAAGCTCAAAAATCATGTGTTTACGCAAATAATTTTTCTATAAATATGGATCTTGTTTGATAGATCTCATCGAGATCTTTAATACGGTGCAAAAAAAATTGAAAAATTATTTTTCATTTACGTTATTTTTGAGTTTGAAAATGTGAAATAAGTACTTATTTTTTAAGAAGGTGTTCTGGAACGGAGCCTAAGTGGGACATGAAGTTGGCATTATGTAGTGCCAATGAATCTACTAATGATTTTGGACATGAAAAAATATAAAGGCATTGATATATGTCTCTTCTGTAAATATTTGAGACATTATCAGAAAGTTCGCCATAAACGTAGGAAATGATTCGAAAAGGGAAAGTAATTATTAATGTTGTATGTTTTGAATCAAACCTAACTAATTGTAAGTCCCTCAACTATGAAGTGATTTGATTATGAGCTATTTATAACCAAGATGTAGAGAGATTTGAAATTGTTGAAATCATAAGCCCATTGAGTTCTAAAGATTTGGGTTACAGTTTTTTTTTATTTATGAAAAGGACGTTATGACTTATCGTTTGTTATTTAAGAGTTGGTCATCATTTTGTGGTTTCTATAACGTTTACAAATTTAGTTTCCTTTGCTCGAACTAAATTTTATTGTTATGTTTTTCAAGTTTCAAAACCAAATTTTATAGTGATTGAAAAATACCAATTATTGTCTTATGGTATTTTATTATGTTTGAATGAACTAAAGTTTGATGACCATTTTATTGAAAACTCTCCTTATGCTGCATCATAATGTCAGTTTGGTTAGTAGCCTCATGTATGAAAATTACTTCATCTTGTGACATGAATGACTGAAACTAGAGGTGGGTAATAGGTAATTTCGTGTCAATTTCGTGTTATATATCAAAATCTTATTAATAAAATCCCACAATATTTTTGAACTTATCAGATCTTCGTGTCATATTCGGGTCGTGTCATTTTCGGGTTGTGTTGTCATGTTAAAAAGTCCTACTTTTCACTAAATTTTTATTTTTTTTAGTTGACAGTTCATCAAACTAATGTCCAATGTATAGAATTACCCAAAAAAATGTTTATTTTTAGCTCAATTATATGAATTTATTTTGTTTTTCGTGTCAGGCATGCCCACCCCTAACTGAAACGTATAGAGAAACTAATATATGACAGAAATTTTATTAATCTCTTATATGTGTGATTTGTATTAAGTACAAGCAAATCATATTTAATAAAGAGTAAGTCACAAGAAATTACAAGCTTCTTAAAGGGATTTATATAGACGTAAGAAATTTCATCTAAGAAACCTATTTTATCACATATAGATGACTTTTTCTATTATGTTAGTTTTTCTATTGCATGAGGATCTCAATCAATGAATACTGTCAAGGTGTACATTGTTGAGATAGGAAGGGTAAATATAAAATAATGTAAAAGTCATCAGGTATGACATAGGTGATGAATATTATGAGAGGTCTGTTCTATTTAGCATAATGTGATAGCTGAAAGGTAATTGTACATTATTGGATATAGTTAGAAGTATGTCTGTAATTTCGAAATACTCATTATGTGGTGGATAGATACTTCTAAGCCTGCTGCATTTATGTGAATCAGGTTTCTAGTAAGACAGTTTCAAATACTTCTTTTGAATTGTGGATGGAAAAGAAATCAAACTCAGGACACCTGAATGTTTAAGGTTGTCTAACAGAAGCTAGAATTTTTGATTCCCATGAAAAGAATTTGAATTTTAGAATGAGCTATGGTGACCTTACTGGTTACTCTAAAAAAATAATTCAAAGGGTATAAGTTTTTACTACTTAACCATAGTATGACGATTATAGAAATTGGTCATTCAGATTCTTTAGGAATGGTGAAATCAGTGGGAGTTATAAATCACGGAATGTGGTCACATAAAGTTAGTGTGTAAGTGTCTTTACCCATAACTTAAAATGATGTTGTTCTATCGTTGTTAAACAACATAATGTTTTAGAATAACAAGTAAGTTGTCCATCACTCCATAATGAGATTAACACCAATGAAGAAATTGTAGAACAATCAAGAAGATAGCATTAAGAATATCTCGAAGGCACATGAGACTGGCTATTTGCATGATTATTTGATTTGCCTACAAGAATGTGTTTTGATCCGATTTTATTTTCACAAGCTTCGTAAAGTGATAATTTTACTAAATGAATTGATGCCATGAATGATGAGTTTAATCAATGGAACATAATGAAGTTTGAAATTTCGTTGGATTGCCATAATGATACAAGAAAGTATGTTGTAAGTGGGTCTTCAAGACTACTTTTGACTTAGAGGGCAATATAGAACGATATAAAGTCAAACTTGTGGCCAAGGGTTTCCTCAGAAAGGAGGCGTAATTTTATGGAGCCCTTCTCTCTTGTATCCGAGAAGAACTCACTAAAAAATTATTGTGGCGTTGGTATGTAACTCTTTATGTTTGGGAGTTACACGTTTGGACGTGAAAATAAGCTTTTGAATGAAAGCTTAGATGATGGAATCTTATATGAATCAACCTAAGGTTTCTCAATTCAAGTAAAAGAGCACTTTGATACAAATTTAGAAAGTCAACCTAAGAAGGTAAACAAGCTACCTACCATTGGTTATTTATGTTTGCTGATACCATCGGTTTCTTTGAAATTAAGAAAAAAAACATTATTAACTGGTGTATATATCCAAAGATTAGTGGGAGTAAGTTTATATTTTTTGACATGTATGTTGATAGTATTTGCTTGCTGTGATGATATTTATTGTTTGCACTTAAAAGTTTTTTCTCATGAATTTTTAAATTAAAGCTTATATGCTCACATTTAGGAAATCTAACGATCTTGAGTTTATTAGCTGCTCAGATTCAGATTTTTTGTTTGAAGTTTTTGTAGTAGAAAGTCCACTTTTGATTAGTTGTTCCTATTATGAGAAGGAGCAAATAAAAGTTTTAAAGTAGCTATCATTACTTAATCCATTATGTTGGTTGAATTGTGGCATGCTTTGAGGCCATACTTCATGAATAGACGATGGAAAATTTATCTTAGGACTTAGGGTTGTCGACACCATTACCAAGTCGCTAGGAGTTTATGATTTCGCAACTATTTTCTTTTCTAAGAAAAATTTCAGAAACAAAAGTGTCACTAAAGGCATAAGCCCATAGTTTATGATTGCAGATCCACTAATGAATAGGTTAGTGCAAAGACGTTTAAAAAATATGCTAATTGAATGAGTCTAACATAACCCATAACAGTTGAAATATATGGACTACAATATGATGAGGTGTTATTTGACACTTTGAGAGATCTCAGTTACGTGTTTCTGATAATTTCCTGTAATAAACATTATACGTACATGTATGTGAATAATTTATGATTACAGGAATAGTCTTTGACAAAAGACATTATTGTTGGACCTTATGAAATTGCTTCTCACTTAAAGACTATGTTAAATAGTTTGCTAGTGATTGTGGTACATGGAAGGGACTACGTCATCGTGACGTAGAACCGCCATGACTCACACTAGTGGGTTGTTTAATAATAGTATTATGATTGTGACCAAATTAAGAAGGATGTGATATGGACTTATGGCGCGCCTTATGTTTACCTTGTTAAACTCTACTTAAGTTATCATATGGGCCAAGTGGGAGAATGTAAGACTAAATTTTGATTTAGTCATTGTTGTGGCCCACATATTTTATATGGTACATATTGATTATGAGTTTAATAGGATTCTCGATATCTTGATTTATTCTATTGGTCAAATAGAGAAGTTGTTTCCTAAATACGCTCTACTTTGATGGGAAGTGGGTATAATGTTCATTAAGGAAACTGGTCCTCTCTCTGCCTATAAAAGAGCGTCTAGGGTTCCATCAATTTAACGTGATATACTAAACAGCTAGAATGAAGGCAAGAGAGAGAAACCTTGCTAACACCATAACGAATTAGTTTACATCACTTCTATGTGGATGGACTAGGTCTTGATGAGGTGGTGGTTAACATTAATCTATTTTGATATCAGAGCAGGTAATAGATCCTGCAATACGTTCAAACTCACTCTACCTAATGAAAAAATATTTGGACGTACGTGTTTAGCCCGCAACTGCATAATATTCTTCAATCTTGTAATGCAAGCCAGATCTCAATTGGCGTTGTAATCTCCTTAGATTGGAAGGTCAAACACCAAAAAAAATGTACATAGTCAAACGCAATATGAAGCTACTCATGTAATAATTTGTTATTTTTGAACAACTAAGAAAATTTATTAATTTTCGAATGGATCATATACAAAGACTAAAAGGAAATGGTTATCAAACGGCATCACAACCGACGACATACATTTCCACTAGGTTAGCAACTCTGCCTCGGACATATTCTCAAGATTTCTTTATATGCGTACACAAGATTGAGAATTTGAATCTCTGAATTATATCTTTTGCCTGAAATGGATAGACCAAGCAAAATCATCATCTTTGGGTTCTAAGGAGAAAGGATAGAGGATCTCGAGAAGCTCTTGGCATCCCCTGATAAAATCCTCTTGGTCTTTTTTGCTATGTAACCCAATTAGTGTAATATTAGAATCTAAAATTAGTAAGGGCCTGCTTGGCTACTTGATTTTTGCCTTCTGGATTGTGCAGTTTTTGCTTTTGAGTGTTTAGAGCTAGCCAATCTGAGAATGCATTGTGATTTAAAATGCAGAATCTAAATATCAACTCAACCCTTTCAGACGTAAATGTTTCCATTTCACAAATATTTGTGTTCCATATTTGAAAGTCTCCAATACTAGCCAAACTGGACCGAGCCAATTGATTTCAATATTTCACAAAACCCAATCCAAGTTACCTCAAAGTCCACACCGCATCCCATTTTAGGCCCAATGACTAAACCAATTCACTTTGAAAACCCATTTCATTGCGGATAGAACAAGTCGCCATCGACGCCATGTATGACCTGTTACTTAGCAAAGACAATTCAAAGGATTCCTCACTTAGAAGTTGCAGGAATGGATGCTGAATACGCATTTGTGACAACTATGTACTGGTGCTTTGCCCTGAGAGCATCACTAGACTCTCTAACAGCAATATCCCTAGCCTCCCGATCCGCAATTTCCTCCTCCTCCATTTCAATAATTTTGTTTAAATTAAAGCTCTTACTCCCCCAAAATTTTACCCCAGGCACTAGAATTCATCAACTTGCGAGCATTCTTGATTAGGACAAAGTTCCTATACATTGTTGCTTGACGATTTCCTAATTCTAAATTAATGGGTTGCCCCAAGCGTAGGGTGGACACCGACGTAGCACAATATCCGGTAAGACCGGAGTCGAATCCACAAAGACGGTGATGTGTGCTATCTAAAAACCTCGGGTTGTTATAATTTAAATGGCTCTTAGGTAGCTACCTTTTGTAGTTTGATACTGAGATTAACTAAAACTTAAGAAAACAATTGTTCTTTTCAAATAATTAAAAGGAGGTACGATCGTAGGGTTCATAGCACTCGCAACCAGTCCGGATTTACCTGCTCCATTCGGTGTTCTTAAAAACATTCAACTTTAGATTGAAAAAGATACCCCGCAAGATGCGAGACCTTCTGGTCGCCGTTTACCCATGCGCAGCGCAGAAAGAGTTTTGGACCCCCATTCCCCCGTTCACATGGGTTCCAACAATGCCCGGGTTCGTCTGCGGAAAGTATTTTTCCAATCTAAAATTGTCTTTTTCATTGTTTGAAAATAGAAGCAGTGCCCGAACTGGCCACAGTGTACTAATCACCCCGCGACCTTACCTATACGATCGATTACTCACTATGCATTGAACAAGAAATACAAGAAAACCTAGTTTCAAACATACTTCTATTACTCAATACAAAGAAAACAAGAAATACAAGAAAACCTAGTTTGAAATATACTTCTATTACTCAATACGAAAAATAAACAAGAAATCCTAACCAAACAAAAATAAACGAACAAATTTTATTAAAAAACAATTAAAAAGAATTATTGAAATATGAGTAATTGATCAAAATTTGAAAATTAAACAATATTGAATCTCGGCAGTCGGCAGCCCCATTCTTTGTTTCTTCCGTCCGAATCCCCTTTTCCTCAAAACCCTTTTTCCTTCTTTTATACTCCCTCTGTCCTAATTTAATTGTCCCAATTTGCACTTTTTGCTGTCCCAAAATAATTGTCCCACTTCTAAACTAGATGGGTAATGATTAACAAATTTCCAATTTTACCCTTCCATTTTTCAATCATTACCACTACTAACACAAAAAAAAAAGAGGGAAATTTTACAAAATGAGTACTACTGGTACGGAATACTCCATTGGAACACCCAAAATGATATTTACATTGAGATCAAACACCAAACAACCATCCAGTTCTTTTCTTCTACAACAGATCTTTCACATTTACACTAAACCTTCACAAATTTCCAAAACGCTTCTTCAAAAAATTCACAAAATCCAAGTCCTTTAGTGTGCACTGAACTTTTTCACTTACAGCAAACCATCTACAAATTCACAAAAACATGCTCAACAATGTGCACTGGTTGACACCTAACCTTCTACAAATTCACAAAAACAAGTTCTCCAATCTAACAACTTCTTCAAATAACTTGGTTGATTGAAGAACTTCATCCAAAAAAACTTGGAAAGTCTTGTGTGATTTGCCGTGAAAAAAGGAAAGAAAGATCAAATTAAGAACACAATTTACCCCAATGTAAATGGAAAGTTTTTTCCAAGTCCAACTACACAAATAAAGAAAAGAGTTGGTTAGTTTTCTCCACGTCAATTTTCCAAGTCTATCAACAAAAGCAAAAATAAAAGAGCTGGCTGGTTATTCAAAGGATTAAAAGGATAACTCACCTTGTCAATTTGCTTGATTCTGTAGATGAATCAGTACATTCTCCATAACATCTCGGCCACATTCAAGTTGAAAGGAAGAACACCATCTCTCCTTAATTGGGGCTTCCTAATGTGCGGCAATTTGTAATTATTCCTCCCATTAACCTTCATCACTTCAACCATACAAGCTTGTAGAGATAAAAAAACAGAATCAAGTTCACGCGATGGTAATTTATCGAAAGATTTCTCCACGGTATTCACAAGTTGATCGATTATTCTAGGCGCCTCTTGATGTTGCAAGGATTGTATATGGCGTTAAAAAAGCTGAGATCAAGAACATTCAAGTCAGGACTATTTGGGGGTTGATTTGTTAAACGAATATCAAACCCATTCCTTGTTGCAGCCTCATGAAACTCAACATCATTTGGTTTGATGTGAGGCCTTGCATTATCTTGTTGAATATAAATAGTTTCACCCACACTAGACCGAGGCCATTTTGATTGAATCGTAGGAATAACTTTTTCAATCAAACACGAGCGAGTAAAATCTTTAGTCACCACTACAACTGCCTTTGTCTCCATTGTCCCGGCTACGCAATTTTTGTTGAAATAAACAGTAAGCTTGATTTGAAAAAAAGAAAACGTGTGGAACTATTGTTTTGGAGGCTATGATAGCCTAGGGTAAGTTGGTGAAGAATGTAAGTCAGATAAGCCTGCAAAAAGAGCAAGAACAAAAACGTGGGTATTGAATTTAAGCTTCCGTATTTCAATTTGTGATCTTTGCATTTATTGTAAGATTATCTATTTGTCTGTTTGATTTGCCTATAAATTAGATTGTAATCTAATTGTAAAAGTATGAGTGGAGTAGAAGAGAATAAGAGAGAAGTAGAGTTTCCTTCTTGTATTTCAGATTGAGTGAAATTAATATATCGTGAGTGTGTTTGTGCAATTCTCTTGTGAGTTTCATACATCATAAGTGTGTGATCAATACTCCTCCACCCAACAATTTTTACTTGTTCGTTTGGCAGGTTCTTTGACAGTGAATGGAAAAATACCAATCTTACTCGAAAACTCTTCACATCCATTAGCACCGAATTGTGGTCGAGCTACCGCCGCTAGAAACATAACTTTTGTGATGAATCATTTGCTTTTGCAAGTTCGTTGTGGTTGATCTTCGTCGGGAAGTACATAATACCTTTCCGATTCTTTAGTCATGTAAAACCACTTCTCGTCTATGTGAACATAGTTGTACATAGCCTTAAACATTGGCTGGGTTTGGAGACTATTCGGTTCAAGTATAGAAAGACAAAAGTGCAACCTTGCTATTTTATTTTGATCAGAAACGTCTGGCTTAAGAGGATTTGTATGAGGCCTAATTTCACCTTCCTTAATTCGTTGATGGAGCGTTAATTTTGGGACTTCCAGAGCCTCCGAGAAGGAACGGATATTTGTCCGGCAATGAAAAGCGATTCCCCTGACTTTGTTCCAGTCAATTTCGCGTCGCTTCCGGCCAACTCTTCTACTCTTTTTGCTTGATACATCAACTGTCGAACCATGGGCTTCACAAACTTTTGCTTTGCTCCAAATTCGATGTATTGTTTTGTTGGAGACAGAGAACATCGCAGCAACTTCTAGCACACAACCTCTTGTCAATTTTCCATAAACAGTTCGGAGCAAAAGAGCCTGAAAAATTTCTTTTCTTTGTTCATTTGTAAGGTTGTGATTTGGTCTACCATGAATGTAGGAGTTTTGACCAAAAGTGTAATCCATTAGCTGTGGATAGTTTTTTAGAGGAGGAGTAGAGTTTAGATTTTTCTATAAAGGTTAAAGTTGAAGTTCAGAGAGAGGGAGGCGGGGGTTGGAAGATTGGGTAAAGAATTTTTCCTGAAGAAATTGTAAGAATAGGTTGCCTTTATTAGAAAGAGTTTTTTAGGAGGGAATTTTAATTTTGGAGGAAGATTTTGAATTTCAAAATTACCCGCTTCTTTCCTTATGTGTATCATTTGGATAGGAGTACAAATTTGACTTTGTTTTTTTTTTTTTTTCCAATTTTGGCGCCTAATTGACTGTTTTCAAAAAAGAAATTTTGTACTCCATCACATTTACTCCATAATAATGAAGGGTAAAAGAGGAAATTCAAGTGTTCAAACATGTAATAATTATGTTCCCTTAAAAAGTTTGAATCCCCAAAAAGGACTATTAAATCCGGACGGGGGAGTACTTAAATAGTGCCCCAGTGTGTACCTCATGGGCCCACATTAGTAAAGAAAGCTACCAATTCTTTTTCTTCTTTCACGTTTTAGTCCAAGCCCAATTAAGTCATAACCCAAGTTACCCAATTAAATTACGGAAAAAAACCCGAAATGGTCCCTGTAGTTAAGTGTTTGTGTCAACTTGGTCCCTGTAGTTGTAATTGACTCGATTTACACTCTGTACTTTCCATTTTGTTCCATTTTGGTCCAATTGCCGACTGCCGTTAGTCCTTTTAAATAAAGACAAAAATAAGTCAATAAGTCAATTTTTTAGTCTTTATTAAAAAAAATTAAATTTCGATGGTAATTTTTTATTTTTTAGGTTCCTCTCGTCATGACGAAGCAATAATCTCTGAAAAATTGACAAAAAACTAACAGATACGAAAAAAAATTGAATAAGGACAAAAAAATAAGCCACTTGGCTTATTTAGCCGAACAACTCCCGAGTTTATGTAATATTCTGATTTTCGGACATAGTTTTTTATAATGTTGTGACTTTTGGATTTTTATCATGTTGTGACTTTTGGACATGGTTCTATATGCTTTTTTAGTACTGTGCAGAAAAATAAGGCATCTCAATATTTGTCCACAAGTTGTACATGTAGACAATACTAGTGGTTTTGTTGCCTCATAGCTGATCATAAAAATGCTAAATTGGAGGGTAACTTTTTGTAGAAAACTATAACCAAATTTCTTCTCAGGTGCTTCCTTATCAATGGAGAATGAAAGAATGAGCTATGTTTTGGTTCAGAGGTATATTAGGCAGGAATGTGCAAAAATTCCATCCACCCATGGACCCGACCCGACCCGAAGGGTCTCGGGAACATGTGATTCGGATGGGTACGGATTTATTTTCTATTAAAAATCAGATTTTAGTTCGGGGTTCGGATTTGTGTGTTTATTACCCGACCTGACCAATTCATAAAGAATAATTTAGTTTTTGGTCTGACCCGACGTAAACAATCGGGCTCGCGGACGTATCTTACCTCTTTTATGTTTGGTTTGCGGGCCTAAAACATTTGTTGCCCGACATGTCGGGTTGGGTTCAGGGGTCAAACCCGACCTGTGCACACCCCTAATATTAGGGTAAGAGGGAAATGAGAGAATTATTGTTTTAGCCCCAAAAAGGGGGCCATTTGATTTTGCTGTTAAGCGGACTAACGGCGGTTAGTAATTGGACCAAGTTGGAAAAACATGAAAAGTACAGAGTGTAATCGAGCCAATTACAACTACAGGGACCAAGTTGACACAAACACTTAACTACATGGACCATTTCAGTTTTTTCCCCTTAAATTAATTACAAACCCATTACTGAAGTCTATGTGCTGGCAACATGTTCCTGTGCCCCTTAGACTTGTCTTTGCTTAATTGGCCTCGTCAAATCTCGTACTCTTCAATTCCGGATTAGCTTGGCACCAATTAAATTTCAGCGGCTGAAGTATCAAACACCATTTAATATTTTTATTTTGCATATTCTTTTATTAAATCCTCCGAAAACCTACAACACAAAAATTAAGCATTAAAACACCAAGTAATAAAATAAAAAGACTTAGCAATGATAAAAAAGGAGACGCTAATATGAACATTTATGCGTTTATCAATTGTTAATATCAATGGAAGATAAATAAGAAGAAGATACCTCATTCTCTTTATTTTTAACTTTGGACGCCTCTAGCCCAAATTCAAAAAGGAGTTTCTTCCACGTCACTACTGTTAAATAACATTCGTTGCATATGTTACAAAGTCATATATAATAGTCATGTTATGTGATTTGTATGCAAGTGTCCTTAAAATTTTTTTTTGTTGCCCCTGTCCGGGGGTTGCCCAAGACCGAGTGTTTGTGGGGCTTACCCCAGGACTGGCCCTGTGTGCATATAACACAATCTCAGATACAAAGGTGTATTTAGAACTTCACATACAATATGTGTCTTCTTATGCTTGAGCATAAGAGTTAAAGGGTTACAAGATGACTTAATCTTCTCGCAAGCCAAATTAAAGGCCACAAAACACAACACTCAAACCTACCAAGGATTATATAGGATATGTAGGAACATCCCTCCAAACAAAGTGTAGTGGCCCTGAATAAAGGGCTTGGTCCAACTCCGAGGCATTTCCTATTCAACGCCTCGGGGTTGGTCCCTAACACCTGTCGGGGTATAGCTCCGGGCAATTCTTTAAGAGCTTGGGGAATCAGGGAGACGTTGCTCTGTATATAAAGGCATGACGACGCACTACACTTCGGACAACACTCCCATCCTCGTGCATCCAGGATGCTCAGGCGTGAGTGTCATCATGACATAGACCGAGATAGTTATGGCACGAGGATCATCATTAGGGCTGATTTGGCCATGTGCTCTGTAACCACCTTATCCCAAATGTCACCTATTATGTCACTTGAGGCGGTTACCCAAGCGTATCCTTCACACACTTGCTTGGGGACCAAGCAAGGCAAGGTCTATAAAAGCAAGGGGATTCTAACCTAAAGTGGTATGTCATTCTACCCTAACCTTAGGCATACACACTTCTCTTTAGATTTAACTTGATCGTCAGAGGGTCACTGGTCTTCCATAGCCCTAGTGACTTGTTGTAGGTCCGGCGGAGGGGGCGTGGAGCAGTGGAGCAAGAAAGCAGAACCCACTCACGATCAAGATATATCCCGATTAACCGAACCCCTACACATAAGAAACATAAACTTATTTTTTCAAGGTGATAATTAATTAATAAGACGATTTGACTACAAAAACCAGAAAATACTCTTTGAACAACTCATCGATTCTTCGAATGACTAAACTATACTAAAAACTATGTGAATAGATACTCAGAATAGAAAATAAAAGACATGATAAGAAGATAATATGTCTCATCGTTTCTAGTAGCTTTGTTATATATTAATTTCTGCATCAGATTGTCTTATTCAATAACTTGTTTCATGATTTCTTATTTTCTCCATGATACGACAATATTTAACCTTGGTTATCTCTTAGACTAATTACTAAATGCCAAATGGAGAAATATTTAGGCCATCAAAGTGGGCCTAGAAAGAATCACTGAACTGTTTGTTTTTAACTTGGTCCACTGTCAGCCGGAAACCTCCGATCGTTGCTTCATTGTCTAGATCACCGGGAAAAAAGGGTGCACACCATTTTTTTTTTGTTTAATCTCAAGACATCCCTCCAATATGCATTTCTTTTAGGAACATAAATCTTGAAAGTCAGAATAAAAAACATTAATTCTCTCCACACGACTCCCACCCTTTTGGCTAACGTGCATGGCCGGTACTTCTATCATCTTTGGTCCTCGAGTACTGCCCGTCTGCTATGCCGGCGCCTTTCCCTGACCCTCCTCTCCCATCGTCCTCTGTAATATACTACAACCTTTTGTTACCACAAATCTATAACCTTGGAAGGTGTGTGTTGAGTAGAGTTAGTTGTTGTGCTTTTAGAATCTCCCAATAACTGGAATTTTCGTCCAAACATGGTTGAAAGGAGGGACCATAGGTATCATACTGTTCCTGAGTTTTCCAAGAATAAAAAAAATTTGACGGTCCTTTGGCTAATTTTCCAAGAATAAAACAAATTTGACGGTCCTTTCGCTAATTTTCCAATGTGGACTGGAATACGAAGTGGAAAGGGAGAGATGGGAAAATGCAAGCCATCATAAAAAGAGGCAGATGCAAGATTTTAGTTATGGAGTGACAAAGACGTAAAGAATTTTTCTTTGTATATAAAACACTCTACAGAATAAATATTTAGTTTGGTTAAAAACTTATCAGACCTAATTTGTTATGTTTTATTGAGCTATATAATTTACTTACTTACAAATTTAAGTGAATTTTTATTTTTTCCAGGCTTGTAGTATAATATAATCCCACAATACAAAAAAAACCTATTTACAGAAGGGTATATAATTAATTTAAGTGCATATTTTGAACCCCCAGGTGGTTTGCTTAAACCTCCTCAAAACGAATAGGGAGATGCTGCAAAGGATCTCTCTGCAAGCAGTGCCGAGCGGCCGATCCGACTGTTCATCTTGACACGGGCGGCTGTGATTGAATCTGATAGTCACATACAAATCTGAACTGTTCATTGCTCGGTTAAGATCCAAGCCATCGATTGGTGAGATAAACGGCTAGATTGGTTACTTTGCTTTGTAGCTAGCATATATTACATCACTTTTACATACAATATGTGTCTTTTTATGCTTGTGTGTGCAAATTATTCTTCCATGCCCAAGTCAACATAAATTAGAATACCAACCCATGATGCTAAAACCGCTGGCAAATTAAATTTGGCTCAAGGAAGAGAATGACTGAGGACGACAGATGACCAAACAATTCAAATCTTTCTTTTCCAAGAAGGTTCCCTGTTTCTTTATCTACCAGCATAAGTCCGAAGTTTTTTGGTTCACTTATATTAATAGTAATGCATGCATGCATCGTGCCAGTACAACAATTATTAATTACTTTGTATGTCGATCAAAGGGATTTCGATTTAAAACGTTTTACCTTGTGGCTTGGAGTAATATTATTTTTTCGGCAAAAGTGACATTTTATTAAAGGAAGAAAAAGGAAGTCCAATCAATCATACCATAATCACGATTGTGATGACTTATTGTGCCTCAAAATTTAGCAATTACTCAATATAATAGGCCAAATAACAGAGGACCACTTTTCAAAATTTTGTGTGTGTGCGCGCGCTCAATAACAGAAATAGAAACTCAAATATCTTTATTCAATTGAGTTAGAAGCTCTTACACGTCCATGAATGCACATGGTGGGTTCCAAAGGGTTTTGCCCTGATTAAAAACCTTGGCCAATAATGTGTGGACCAATTAAAGCTAGCCACGTCATGTGTGCTATATTAGCCATATTCTTATTGTTACATTGTTTCTATCAAAGAACATTCCAATCCAAATAATTAAGATGAAAGCAGCGAGACAATAATTTTTCCCTTTCAGTCTGTCCTTGTCCTTCCTTCTAATCTTTGTACCTTTTAAAGCTAGGCTAAATAACATTGAGGACCACTTTTCAAATATTTGTGCGTGTGCGCGCTCAATAACAGAAATAGAAACTCAAATATCTTTATTCGATTGAGTTAGAAGCTCTTACACGTCCATGAATGCACATGGTGGGTTCCAAAGGGTTTTGCCCTGATTAAAAACCTTGGCCAATAATGTGTGGACCAATTAAAGCTAGCCACGTCATGTGTGCTATATTAGCCATATTCTTATTGTTACATTGTTTCTATCAAAGAACATTCCAATCCAAATAATTAAGATGAAAGCAGTGAGACAATAATTTTCCCTTTCAGTCTGTCCTTGTCCTTCCTTCTAATCTTTGTACCTTTTAAAGCTAGGCTAAATAACATTGAGGACCACTTTTCAAATATTTGTGCGTGTGCGCGCTCAATAACAGAAATAGAAACTCAAATATCTTTATTCGATTGAGTTAGAAGCTCTTACATTTCCATGAATGCACATGGTGGGTTCCAAAGGGTTTTGCCCTGATTAAAACCTTGGCCAATAATGTGTGGACCAATTAAAGCTAGGCACGTCATGTTTGCCATATTCTTATTGTTTCATTGTTTCTATCAAAGAACATTCCAATCCAAATAAGATAAAAGCAGTGAGACAATAATTTTTCCTTTCAGTCTGTCCTTGTCCTTCCTTCTAATCTTTGTACCTTTTAGAGATTAATAAAATTCTTTTGCTGAGGAAAAAAAAAAAAGCAGTGGGACAGGGTTTTGTGTCCTCTCTGGCACTAGTTGTTCTAATTTTTTAAGCTTTATTTCCTCATTCTACGACTTAAGTGTGACCTTTTTTTTTTTGAACGGAGAAAAAAGGAATATTATTGATACAGATAATGGAGTACAAAAAGATAGCATCCCAACATGAGAGTACCATCCCAATAATATATATTGGCACCCTATCTCATGACAATCGTATGCTATTCAATCCCGAAGATTGACAAGAGATCAATCCAAACCAAGAACAACTTAAAAGAACTCCCAATTATCAATTATGCTCTGTGTGTTCTGATAATTCTCGCATTGGCAAAATAATTCAAGATGGTCTCAAAATTTCTGTCCAATCGGGCAATGCTACTAAGTTCTGGAATGACATTTGGTTGGAGGATAGAAGTTTAAAAACTCTTTATCCTAGACGTTTTCTTATTTCAGTGCAACAAGAGACTTTGGTAAATGAAATCTCCCCAACATCATCATCTGCTGATTGGAATCTTCTTTTTCAAAGAAGACTTTGCCCTTGGGAGGATAGTGTTCTGACCTCTATTCAAGATAAGTTGAGAAATTTCACCTTAGTTCCTTCAAGGGATGATCATCCTTGATGGACATTGAGTTCCAATGGATGCTTTTCTGTAAAATCAGCTTATTCCAATTGGGAGATAAAAACCTTTCAATGTAACATTAGTCTCAACTCCATTTGGAAAAATCTCGGTCGAGCAAGAATTGATACTTTTGTTTGGCTAGCTGCTCAAGAAAAAATTGCTACTAGATCCGTACTAGTAAGGAGAAATATCATCCCTCCAAATCTTGGCAACTGCCCTATATGCTCTGCTTCTTTAGAGACATCTTCTCACTTGCTTCTGCTTTGCAACTTCGCTTGGAATATCTGGTGCGCTATCTTTAAATGGTGGAATATTTCATGGATTTGTCCTTCATCAATCACTGGTCTGGTCGATTTTTGGTTCTCCAATTCTTTTCATAACTTGGAGGAAATTTGTTGGAACACCACTCTCTATGCCGGTCTTTGGTCTATTTGGAAAGCAAGAAACGACTTTGTCTTCAACAATTCAAGTCCTACTGTTGAGGAAGTGGTTGACCTTATCAAACTAAGAGTGGCTTTTTGGGTTAAAGGGAGATGCAATCTTACAATCTATTCTATTGGAGACTTCAGAAGCCATTTGGATGGCATTAGAAAGCATAAAATCTAAGTCCTTTTGTAATTCTCATTTTTTCCAACTCTTGGTTGGCCTTTACTTCTTCTCTTTTGGGATTGTTGGCTAGCATATGATTGGATTGGTTTTTCCTTTCAATGATGCTTTCCCTATCCTTCTCGATGTACCCATTATCGAGTTTCTAATATTATTTCTTTGCTTATCAAAAAAAAAAAATTATCAATTGGATCAGCCAAGATAGGTAAAGAAGCATGATACTTCACCAATCAGCTTTCCCAAACAGTTGCATAGTCCATTCCCAAACAATGTAGAAGCAGAATCCAATCTGTTAATGTAACATGGTCATCCAGGATGCAGGATGCTCGGGCATGTGTGTCATCATGACGTAGGCCAAGACAGTCGTGGCATGAGGATCATCATTAGGGCTGATCTGGCTTGGTAACCACCTTATCCCATACGTCGCCTATGACATCACTCGAGGCGGTTACCCGAGCTTATCCTTCACGCACTTTCTTAGGGACCAACCAAGGCAAGGTCTATAAAAGCAAGGAGATTCTAACCGAAAGAGGTATGCCATTCTACCATAACTTTAGACCTACACCCTTTTCCCTAGATCTAACTTAATCATCGGAGGATCAATGGCCTTCCATAGCCCTAGTGACTTGTTGCAGGTCCAACGAAGGGCACATGGAGCAGTGGAGGAAGAAACTGGAACCCACTCACGATCAAGATCCCTATTAACCGAACCCCTACACATATGAAACATAAACTTATATTTTCAAGATGATAATTAATTAATACTCCGTAAGACCTAAGATTTGGCTACAAAAACTAGAAAGGACTCTTTGAACAACTCATCGACTCTTTGAATGACGAAACGACACTAAAAACTGTGTGAATAGATACTCAGAATAGGAAATGAAAGACATGACAAGAAGAATAAAAATATGTCTCATCATTTCTAGCTAGCAGCTTCGTTATACATTTTTTTTTTTTTGAAAGGCAAAAAAATTTATTAATCTTTGGAAACAAATTACAAAGATTAAAGGGATCCAAGACAGCTTCAAGCTAGAGAAAAGAAAACCCACGAGGGGAAACAACAGCTCCAGCTATCACAAGCCAACTCAAACCCAAGGGGAGAGAATAACAAACCATGGTTGGTAAGAAACCAACAAAAATACCACCCCCAAAGAGACACCTAACACCTAAGACCCAAAGCAAAACCCAAAAGGGATACACCCAATCAGGAAAACCTCAACCAAAACAAAACAACAAATAACAATGACAACTCCCAAATAGACACCTAAGAGTCAATCCTTATGTTGAACATCATGCGCTTTAGCCCTTTCCTCGTCTTTGGCTTCCATAATCGCGATTCGACGAATAAGCTCCTTTTCATCACCCGAATAACTAAGACCCATGATCTTGTTAACGGTCCAGATAGCCTGAGCCTCATTTAGATGAGTCCTGTTGATGCCTTCAGAAGAGATTGGTAACGCCGCAGCAACAACAGCTGATCTAAACATAGCACCACTTTCCTTCTTATTTCCACCTTTCTTCTTGGATTTAGGAATGCCCAACATACTTTCTATCGACTTCTGCTTCCGTTTTCCTTTCCTCGTATCCTTTGCCTTCTCAATTGGGTTAAGATCCACAACTAGTTGAATGTCCTCAACTTCTTTGTCATTTAAGAAGCCTACTTCTGAAAGGTTATAAAAGCCTACATCAGATTCCACTGTCTCAGTACCTGGGACTTTTTCCACTGTGCCCTCTTCTAAGCAAGAAAGATTTTTCCCTGCAATAATTGCTCCAACGTCACCCAAGGGTTGGGTTGTATCCTTTGTAGCAATTTCGGCGCCATCAGGTTCAGAGTCGGCCACTAACTGATTATCCCCATCAAGATTAGCCTCCTTGAGCATAGAATCATCCCCACCACTTACTGAAACACAATGAATTCCACTCCCTTGTCGAACTAATAGCTCCGCACCCGAAGACGACCCATTAGTTTCACTTCCGGACACCGAAATATCCGCCTCATCATCCTCGTCCTCCTCCTCTTCCTTTGATTCTTCATCAGAATGTGAGGGAGAGTCAAGATTTACTCTAGGGATTTGTTTCTCCGCTTCATGTGGCTGGTCGCACGAATCTTCCATCACCTTAACTTTGTAACTCTTACCTTCAACCTCAACAGTAATCCACTCATCAATTTCCTTGAAAATATTAGTGGCGATTAAAATCTTAGCCTCTGCAAAAGAAGACATCTTTAACGTTGATTCATCTGTAGATATGAAGGAACCCCATAACTCTCCAATAGATTTGAAAGAAGTATTGCTCCATCCATTGAGTGGCATTCCATAGCAGCATAACCATACAAATCTTTCAGCGCACGCCGCTTGCCCATCCCATGGTTTGTAATCAGAGAACCACCTTTGAAGGCATTTTTCTTTGATCATTTTTTCCATTCCCTCTCTACTTGTACAAGTTAAAATCACGGACCTTCCACCCATCGCCTTTATATCAATATTGTCTAGGCCCATCCCTGTCATCTGGACCTTTAAATCATTGATTGAGATTAACTTGTGTAATTTTGCCACCGCGCTGCGGTATAGCCACCCATTACCAATGGATTTTAAAGATACCCTTCGGCCCACTTGATCACTACTTTCCAAAACCTTCTCTGTCTCCTTCGCAGCACTATCACCATTGTTAGCATCACCTGAAACCATTTGGGCAAAAGATTTTCCAAGGTTGAAACCCTTTTGTCCACTTAATCCGATATCGAAATGAGAACCTTGAATTCCAGAAAGCCCTTGCGATCTATTTCCCACAACAGGGCGTTGGAAAATGGGAATCTTCAAATGTGATTTGTTCGTATACTGATCAAAAGTTGCTTCTTTGACAAAAAGCTTCTTGTCGCTAACCCGCAACCCATTGGATTTTGAAATTGCAACTCCTGCAGAGATGTGGCAATCATACCTAACAAACCCAAATTTTGAACCAGTTCTTTTGCTCCGCTTATACGGAATGAAAGCATCTTTGACAACACCATAATTATTGAAAGTTTTCCTGAGCCAACCAAGATCAACCTCCTCAGGCAAGTTATCAATGAACAGAGTGAATAGAGCTTGGTTATTTGTTCCTAACTCCCCATTCTTGTTCCTCTGTTTGTTAATCACAGGAGCCCATCCTCCCTCGTTCTGGCTCCGAACAGCCATAGCCGCACGGTAAAATCATGCAAACAGAGGACTTGAAAACGGCAGACAACCCACACCCAAATGAGCACAAATACGCTACAGACAACCCACCAAAACAGCAGCACAAACCAAACACAGAAAATACTACAGACCCTCCAAACGAGTAGCCAAATCAGCTAGGCACAAGTAGAGTAGAACAACCCTAAAGCAGAATCGAGAATCGAAACTGCAAGCAGAGAAGCCGAACAAAATGAAACGAAACTGACCAAACAGAACAAAACAATCTGACCTTAACGTCGAGTGTACGGCACAGAGCAGATCGGGGGTGAGCGACACAGACTAGATCGGGGATGAACGGCACAGGAGCACCAACGAGGTTGCCTCAAATCGCCTCCTCTCGCCTCTCCTGACACGTAGTGGATCGGCAGAGAGAACGGCACTGAATACACAACGGCGAAGGTGAATGGGGATGGGGAAAAGGGTGGAGGGCGGACGGAAATGGTTAAGAAGCACCGGCGAGGGTCGCCGGAGACAGGGCCGGCGATTGGCGGCTAGGGTTTTGGTAGGTGGTTAGGGTTTGGGGAGATCGCCTTAAATCGCCTCATTATTAGTTCCTTCGTTATACATTTCTGCATCAGATTGTCTCATGCAATAACTTGTTTCATGGGGTTTCTTATTTTCTCCATGATACGACGATATTAACCTTTGGTTATCTCTTAGACTGATTACTAAATGCAAAATGGAGAAATATTTAGGCCATAAAAGTGGGCCTAGAAGGAATCACTGAACTGTTTGTTTAACTCTCAGCCGGAAACCTAGCTCCAATCGTTGCTTCACTGTCTAGATGGCCAGGAAAATAGGGTGCACCTCCAATCGTTACTTCATTGTCTAGATGACCAGGAAAATAGGGTGTTACTTCATTGTCTAGATGACCAGGAAAATAGGGATCCACTACATTGTCTAAACTTAATAATGTTGAGTTTCACAATGGTTACTTCTAATCCATAACTAAAATAAGGGATCCACTACAATCTCTCTCTCTCTCTCTCTCGCTCGCCATTCACTTCCTTCCATTTACATTTTTTTAGGCAAAAATATATTGATTCCCTCTTTTAATTTTGGAAAAAAATCGGTGACTTTCTTCCCTCTTATTATAAATTTTTTTTTGGGAGAAAAATAGAAACGGGAAAGAAGAGTGAAAAACCTTAATCCGGCAATGATGGGTTGAATTGTAGATGATCGAGAGATATGAGCTTCACTTTTGGAAGGAAAGAAAGAGAAATAGTTTGTGGGTGAAGTGAAGAAGATATAGAGTAGGCGAAAAAGAGAAGAAGAAAATACCAATTGAAACACGCGTGTATACAAATTTTGGAATGAGTTAACTTATGTGGTGTAGGATCCATAAATTTTGATTATTGATAAAGGTTGCTAGTTTTGGTTATCTAAAGTCCAAAATTTGATTATTTCTAAGGATGGTGCTAAGTTTGATTATACCATTGTGAGCCAATTTTTTGCACCAACATTGTTAACTTTAAAAACAATTGATTTTTTTATTATACCATCGTGGATGGCCTAAGTATTCACGTTGAGTCAATTCATACGAAATTTTGGTCCAATTTCAATTTGAACTCCATCACTAAAGAGTGAAATTGATCTTTGGGGTTAATCATTCTATAAACCCGACACGGCGACACGGACATGTGGGGGCTGCAACATAATCTGGTATTCACACTAGGAATCACGTCTCATGTAAGCACATGATCACGTAGGTATAGCATAGCCAAGAGGGTGATTATTTGACCCTCCTCATCACTAGCTAGTATGTGACATTTTTATGCAATATTCAATTTTACGGATAGAACACAAGGACGTACTGCTTTATGTTGCCTTACCTAACATCGCATAACGCTGCAACAATTTCAATTATTGGAAGAACAGTTTTGAGAAGGTCGTGACGTAGTTCACTAGTATAGATGCAGTAATTGATCACACTATCAATATGACATGCCCAGTCCTATATTCGTCTAATCATAGTGAATATATACTACAATTCCACAAAAGTATAGTCCCATGGACCAACAACAAACCCCCATGATACTGTGTCCTACACCATGAGAGAATCTATACATATCAGGTGTACATTTGTTTGACCAGAACAAAATTTAATCAAATACCTAATTATTTGTGATCCTTATGCTAAACGGTCCAATTCAATAATCACATCCAATTAAACGTGGGTATTGAACTGGTTTTAGTCTCTCTTTTTCTTTTGATCATTTAATTGAAAATGATCTTTGAGCCTCCAATATTGAGAGAATGAATATAAATCAACTCATTTTCCACTGAATTAGGTCCCACTTTATGGTATGCTCAGGATACCATAAACATATAACCTGTGACAACTCGAGGATTTTGGAAACACGGAGTCATTTAATTGAAATACCTTAAATCCGGCAATGATGGATTGAATTGTAGATGATCGAGAGATACGAGCTTCACTTTTGGAGGGAAAGTAAGAAAAATAGCTTGTGGGTGAAGTGAAGAAGATATAGAGTAGGCGAAAGAGAGAAGAAGAAAATACCAACTAGTTAACTTATGTGGTGTGGGGTTCATAAATTTTGATTATTGAAAAAGGTTGCTAGTTTTGATTATCCAAAGTCCAAAATTTGATTATTTCTAAGGATGTTTGCTACGTTTGATTATACCATTATGAGCAATTTTTTTGTACCAACATTCTTAACTTTAAAAACAATTGGCTTTTGATTATACCAATGTGGATGGCCTTATCAACAATCTTTTGGTCATGTGTATAAAATTTTAAGTAGCAACATATATTAACGAATATACTTTTTGTTGTCAATATAGAATATATGTGGTTCGGACTCCCGTTGAGTACAAGTCATGTATCTTTGTCATGCAATAATGCAATAACTATCAGACTAAATTAACTGAAGTGGCATGATATTGGATTTCTAGTTAACAGCTTTCGGGTCCGTTCCGGTTTCTTAGAAAAGAAACTTTTAGAAAAGAAAGGTAATTTTAAGTTTAAAAAATATCTATTTACACAAATAATTTTTCTACTAATATGGATCTCATTTGATAGATTTCATTGAGACCTTTTAAACGGTGCAAAAAAATAGAAAAATTATTTTTCATTTTCTTTATATTTGAGCTTAAAATTATCTTTTAAAAAAAAAAAAAAGATTTACAAGAAAGTGGAATGGCACCTCGTACGTGGTGTCCGTAAACGTAGCAAGATTCATGCATGAATCATGCAATAAGTGCAACCTAAAGTGTTGTGTGACCATTCTTTCTCTACACATCTCGAGAAATTTGAAAGTGTTGTGTACTTTCTCTTTCACCATACGCACTTTTTTTTTTTTCCAGATCTTTATTCATCTATATATCGTACTCTGATTCTATCGATTCATTTTTTCACACACACACACACATATGAATGGGTAATAAACTTAAATTTATATATATATATATATATATATATATATATATAAATTAGCAAAGGATACTACTTCTATTATGAATTAGCAATAGGTCTTGGGTACTTAACCCCTACAAGATCTTTTTGTAACTGAAATAATATTACATCAAGAGCAACAGAAAAAGAAATTAAAATCCTACTGATAACCTAAAAGCCTCTTTTGCATCAAGTCCGCACATTTGTTCGCCTCATGAGGATCAAACCTCTGCTCCACTGCCTGGAAATGATCAAGCAACCACCTACACTTTTTTTTTTTTTTTCAGATCTTTATTCATCTAAATATATCATACTATGATTCTACCGATTAATTTTTTCACATATATATGAATGGGTAATAAACGTATATTCACATGACATAAGGACATGCAAAGAAGGGCGTAACTACCTTGGCCATGCAGAATAATTTATGGAGGTAGTATACATCAGATTGTTTTTCAATATCATTTTAAAACCATTTGTCAGTAAAATTACATCCGTATTTTTGGAAGTTAAAATTAATTTGTTGGTGGGTCAAAAGACTCAAAAAGGGAACACCACATGGTGTGGTTGGTTTCTTACTCTCCCTATCAAGCGAGAGGTTCTGAGTTCGAGATCTCATGGAGATGGTGCTGAACTCCCGTGGTAACTACTAGTAATAACCAACTCCTAACTTCCTATCGTCTGGCAAAAAAAAAAAAAGAGACTCAAATCGTTTGCAATTTTGGCATAAGGGTGGTCAGGGCTTGAAATTTGGGAGTTTGTTCCCTTCTAAAATCTCATGTTCGAAATCTCTCGGGTGCTATCAACTCCTTTGGACCAGTACATACAGAGTTTTCTCGAATTTTATTTGGGGTTCCTGGCCCGTAAGTGGGCAATAGAATAGATCCCCAGAATTAGTTGAGGTGCATTTTAGTTGGCCTGAGTATCCAAATTATCAAAATAAAAAGTATCATAAATAGTCCTATGGACAGATTGGAAAATTGAAAGAGGGCGAATGTCTTGGCTTTCCGTACCTCTTGTTTTCTCTATATATAAGCCCTCATCAAAGTTCTCTAAATTCAAACAACACATTTCGAAAATGGCCCCTCACTTCCCATTGTATGTTTTCCTCCTTTCTTTAACAATCCCACAATTCATATCCACTTTGGCCGAATTAGATAATTACATTGTCCACATGGACTTATCAGCCATGCCAAAAGCCTTCTCTAGCCACCACACTTGGTACTTGGCCACCATTTCTTCCATACTGGATAACACTAGAGCCACCACCACGACGGCCGCCACCACCTCTTTGTCCTCCTCCTCTAAGCTCATCTATGGCTACAGTAATGCCATCCATGGTTTTAGTGCCAGTCTCTCTCCATCCGAGTACGAAGCGATAAAACGATCCCCGGGCTATGTTTCTTCCTATAGAGATATGCCGGTAAAAATTGACACGACTCACTCGACCCAATTCCTTGGGCTAAAGTTGGAGTCGGGTATGCTGCTAGCGGCAGAACAGGGAAAAAATGTCATAATCGGGGTGGTCGACACGGGGATATGGCCAGAGAGCAAGAGCTTCGACGACGATGGAATGGCCGAAGTGCCCTCAAGGTGGAAAGGAGAGTGCGAAACCGGCACCCAATTCAACTCATCTATGTGCAACAAGAAGCTTATTGGAGCTCGTTTCTTCAACAAAGGCCTTCATGCAAAATACCCCAAATTGGCCTTTTCGATGAACTCCACACGGGACACCCACGGGCATGGCACCCACACTTCTTCCACGGCAGCCGGGAACTACGTCAAGGGCGCATCGTATTTCGGCTATGCTTCGGGAACTGCCCGAGGCGTGGCTCCGAGGGCTCACGTGGCCATGTACAAGGCCTTGTGGGACGAGGGTTCGTACTCATCCGACATCATCGCCGCAATTGATCAGGCGATGATCGACGGCGTTGATGTTCTCTCCCTCTCCTTTGGCTCAAACAGTTTCGAATTGTACAAAAACCCCATTGCCATAGCTACGTTTGCAGCAATGGAGAAGGGTATTTTTGTCTCTAAATCGGCTGGAAACAGAGGGCCTGACATTGCGTCACTCCACAATGGGATCCCTTGGGCCCTCTCTGTCGCTGCCGGTACCGTGGACCGTGAATTCCAAGGGCTTATTACCCTTGGAAACAATGTTTCAATCTCAGGCTCCTCTCTTTTTCCAGGGAATTCAAATCCATCTCAATTCCCACTTGTTTTCATGGGTTTCTGCAATAATTCCAATGAATTGAAAAATGTTGGGCACAAGATTATTGTGTGCCAAGACAAGGACGATTCCCTAAGCGAGCAAGTTTACTATGTCCAAAATTCAAGTGCGACCATGGCGATCTTCGTTACCAACACGACAGATTTGGAATTCTACATTCAGATCACATTTCCCGCAATTTTTCTCAATCTTGAAATGGGAGAGATTGTTTTGGACTACATCAAAAACGGTGACGACCCAACTGCGAAAATTGATTTTCATCGAACGGTACTCGGGACTAAACCAGCACCTAAAGTGGCTAGCTTTAGCTCAAGAGGCCCATCCCCAAGCTGCCCATTTGTGCTCAAGCCTGACCTTATGGCCCCTGGCGCATTGATCCTAGCCGCATGGCCTCCAAATATTCCAACGGTGTATTTGGCCACCGGGCCGCTTTTCAGTCAGTTCAATATCGTGTCGGGCACGTCCATGGCCTGCCCTCATGCAACAGGGGTCGCAGCGCTTCTCAAGGCGGCTAGGCCCGATTGGGGCCCGGCCGCCATTCGTTCCGCCATGATGACCACTTCGTACTCGAACGACAACAATTTCGACCCGATTAAAGACCTTGGAAATAACGACAAAGTTGCTACTCCTTTAGCCATCGGGTCCGGCCATGTTGATCCAAACAAGGCGCTAGATCCCGGTCTAATATACGACGCGGACGTCACAGACTACGTGAATCTTCTTTGTGGATTAAATTACACAACGAAGCAAATAAAAGCCATCACAAGGGGGAATCCTTATAATTGTTTGAACCCGACTTTGGACATTAACTACCCTTCTTTCATTGCGTTTTTCAAAGCAGATGCGCCCGAAACTGTACAAGAATTTTATCGCACGGTGACCAATGTTGGAGCGGGAATGACGAATTATAAGGCGAAAGTGACACCAATGGAGGGGTTCATAGTTAAGGTTGTGCCTGAGAAACTGGTTTTTACAGAGAGGAGCGAGAAGCAGAGCTACAAGGTGAGTATTCAAGGACCGAAAACAATGAAGGAGGGTACTTTGGCGTTTGGGTATCTGACTTGGGTTGAGGTTGAGGGTGACCATGTGGTTCGAAGTCCGATAGTGGCATTAAGTTAGAGTTCATAAGTGTTAAAAAATATTTACATGTGTTTACCCGCTTATAAGTTTGAGTGTCTGGTTACACGTGAGGGGACGTGTTGAATGTATAAATAATAAAGTTGTCACTCTCTCTAGCAACTTAAACTTTTAAATAAGTTGGTGGTTAACAATCTAATAATAAGTAGTAAGACAAATCGTATTCAGTGTAATAATCTTCCATCAATATTTGTTCTTAAACTGCATTCTCGTATACAAAGGTCGCGGGAAGTGTATCTACAATGATCATGGGACGTCCACGTCACATTATTTGATAACTCGATCGTCCGGGCCGAGTCAACTTACACACATTTTGATAAATTGTGGAGGCCCAATTCCACCGCCCTACAATAGACTATTTGAATAAGATTAAAGTAGCATGCGTAAAATATTAGAAGAATGGTACTCGACGAGTGCAACATGATAGAAGAGAAATTTTTTGGTGCCGAGCGGGTACCACGTGGCGGTACCCATTGGCAATCAATCCCAGTCGTCCAAATGAATTTTGGACAACCTAGATTTATACCTTCTCTCTCCCCCGCCCGACCACTCTCTCTCTCCTCTTTTTCTCTCTCTAAAATCACCACCATGGACAAATTTAGCTGTAGAGCGTGTTCCACTAAGTTTTCTTAAAAAATAAATACCTATTTGCATTTTTAAAGTGTCACACCCCAACCCGGGCTAGCACTCCAATGAGCTCAATCCGACGCGAGGATGCAACTTCAACCACCAACCCATTTCTAAAATTCAGGTCCTAACAATTAAGTAAATCAAAAGTCACTTTATTGATAACGCAAAATATAACGTTCTTACAAACACAGCGAAAGTTTCAAGAAAACATTAAACTACACAATAAACTAATATCAACATGAGCTGCAACTAGATTTCGTTTCTATAGTATCTCGCCAAAACTCGTCATGCCTCCCTGACACGCTACCCTAAGCGAGGGTACAACCACACGACGATCAGCAGCGGATATCAACAACGCCTGCAAAATTGGATTCCATAATGGAATCCAAGAGTGTTTATGAGACATGGATGCAATTCCATATTAAAGGTACAACTAAAAGATAATCTCAACTTGTCAACAGTTTATCGAGAAATTAAAAGCAATACCTGGCACAGCCAATAATTTAAGGCATAAAAGCCTTTTGGCATACAGCCAATCATTGAACACACAACCAATAACTTAAGGCATAAAAGTCTTTTGGCATAAAGCCAGTCACCAGCCACTAAGCCAACATTCAAGTTCATGCAATTCAATATAGAACAACATCTATGAATTAAACACTCACCTTGTACTCCAAAAGAAAGTACAACTTATGGTTTCGATGATTCTTGATTTACTGACTCGTCATCTATCCACAAGCCAAACATTTTAGTATAGAAATACTTGAAAGGCTTAACAAATGTAAAACATAAGTAAGTTCACCAATTCGCACCCTAAACCACAAATCTCACAAACACATACACACACTATCTAATAGAACCACTGATCGAATTCTGACTATAGTATTTTAGATGTTTAGAGTTAGATTCTGAAACTACAAACATTAGAAATTAGACTCTTAGAACATCAATCTCGATATAAAATTTGCCCTAATCGAAGTTTGAATTACCAAGATACACTCAACTGAAGTTACACATCTAAAGCAGAACTCATAATTTTCAGCAGAACGATCTGTGTTCAAAAGCTAATTAAAAATCACATACTTAATATTTTTCAATGATTCCAACACCAAAACATCACCAATTGATCAAGATTTAAGACCCAAAAGAACCCATAGTTAGTAACACATTCAACTATGATAAAATTCATTAATAACATAGCTCCAAAAGCTGCCCAGATTTTCAGAATTACCAAACCATTAACTTCGGAACAAAAATTGATTTTTTCTAGAAGGAATTAAGGCACAAACCTTACATATTCAGAAAGGTATGTAAGTCTAGTTTCAAAATCAAGAAACGGTGCATAAAACCAATATCCGAGCTAGGAGATATGTTTGTTTCTTCAAGACGTGTCGGTGCTGTCAGGACATACCCGAATCTGACAGTAGCTTGGTGCATGATTTTTATCTTTTTCCACACTTCATATAAAATTCTGAAATTTTTACAGCATAAGCTACACACACATAAAGGCATCTACAGTAAAAATACCAAAAATTTACAAGGTCGGTACGTTTATGCAAAATATCTATCAAACACAAGACAGATTCACCTTGTTCAAAGCACAGTTAAGCATATTTATAAGATATACGAATTTTCTGAAATAAAAACCCAAATCCAACTTCTAAAACCCTCTCCCATGGATTCAATTCAGTGCTACCTACATGTCAAGTATGGAATTGAACAATAAAATCATAGATTCAAGTATAAGAGCATGAATTACCATACAAAGTCTTCAATTCAACCTAACGTGAATTTTCTCTTTCTTTCTTCTTCTTCTTCTTCTTCTTCTTCTTCTTCTTCTTCACGGCTACGCTCTCTCTCTCTCTCCCTCTCTCTCTCTCTCTCTCTCAAATGGTGACGATAAAAACAACAAGAACAAACGTGGAAGGTAAAAGTGTTCCCTAGGAAATTATCCAGTGTGGACATCCCACATAACCCTCTCTTTTGTGTTTTATCAGGCCACAAAAGAATTAATAGAGTGTATGCAAGTGCATGTACTCTCACGCTCCATCTCATCTCCATCAGTCACATTAACAACCAAATCACGATTGGCGTGTCAATTATGTTTAAGCACATAACTCAATTAAAAATATAAATTATGCTAATTACTTGAGGTGGATGTTACATAAAGCTTAAAAATAATGAACTTACTAAAATAATTTTTTGTGCAATACGAATTTTCAGAAATCCTATGAGTATGCCAACCTCGCACAGATGTTGCACGGCGCACGCACGCACACACAATTGATGGTACATGTGGAAAATAAAACTAGACACAAGGTGGCTCCCACTCTCCACTCTCTCTCTTGTTTTGAATCCTTGAAAAAAATTAAAAATTTTCAAAATCTTAGACTCGGAAAGCCTTAGAGTTAAAAAAAAAAAAGCTTTTCTTAGGGCTCTCATTGAAAGTCTTAGAACTAAAAATTAATTATGATTTTTAGGATAGAATGATACGAAAAATAAGATCTTCATATCAGTTCAAACGGATTGAAAACTAAATGCTTAATTTTTTTAGACCAATTATATATTAAAAATAATAGTTAAAAATGGGCAAATTACTTAAATGGTCCATATAGTTTGATCTTTGTGTCACTTTGTCCCTACTCTTTCAATTGACTCGATTTTAACCTTGCAGTTTCCATTTTGTGCCAATTAAGGACAATAGATAACTTCCGTTATCTCCCACTAATGGAACCCATTTGGCAAATTACAGTTGACCACCTTTAGTTTGAGTTTCACGCAAATTAACCCCTTGTCATTTAGAAACTACCACACAACCTTGTGTAATTTGTGTACTAAAGTTCATCGTTCCAATGATAAATGTACAAGACAGAATTACCTTTTGTATCTAATTCTCTTTCTCTTTCTCTTTTCCTCTCTTTGTGTTGAATTAGTTTTTGCTTTAGCGAATTTTTTTTTTATGATTTTGGACATAATTTTTTTACTTTTTCCATTCCGCTTGTCAAGATGAATAAATAATCTAAAAAAATTGACTAAAAACTAACAAAAGTAAAAAAATAAACAAGAACTAAATAGAATTATACATTAATTGTATGTTGTTACATGTTGTAGACACCACAATTGGGACCTATTAATTATTCTTAATTTGTACCCTCAAGGCTCCCCGATGATGAAAAGGAATCAAATTAAGACTCGGCTAAAGCTTGAACGATGTTTCTTGGTCTTTCTCAAACCAAAACCATCCTTTTTCCCGACACCCTGAGGGTAAAATTGTCACACATTTTAGCAAATAAAATTTCTTTAAATGAAACCAATTGGGTTAGAAAGAGGACTCAATCAGCTTTCCAACGCTTTAAAAAACACCCAAAACTGAGTTCTGGAGTGTCCATGGCGCCCCTTTGAAGTTGGGCAGGCACTCTTGAGCGCTCGGGTACGTACTCTGACAGGCCAATGGATGATGAGCTTGACCTTTGACCACATTTTTTTCAGACTTTTCAATCCTTTCAAACCTGAGGTTCAAACTTGCAAATCCAGGCCTGGCAGGAATCTCATCATCTCATTTCTCCCTCCAAAACATTTTCTTTTCATTTTTTATTTAATTTTCAAATGAAAATCCTAATTTTCACTCCCCTATAAATACCCCCTCATTCAACACATCAGGGGACACAAAATTTTCCCCTGAAAAACTCCCCATTTTGCTGCCAAAAACCAGTCCTCAAAACTCTCTCTCAAACTCTTTCAAAACAATCTCTATTTTCTAAGAGAAATCATTAATTTTCAAGGAAAATCTCTAAGATTCCCACTTCTCAAACTATTTTCTAACCATTTTCAAGCACCAAAATCAGTTCAAGAAGCCAAATTCAAGTCAAGTAAGGGTATAAAGGCATTTTATACTTCGAAATCTACTGTTTTCAAACTTCTGAAGGGAATCAAGGGCTCATACCAGTTCCTCATACTAGTTATGAGCTCATTTGATATCAATTTAGCAACAAGAGCAAGAGAATCACAAATAAACAAAATCTTTTCTGGGCACAGTATTCCCTCCCGAGTGCTCGGAACCATTCCTGGGCGCTCAGGAGTGCTGCCGTCATCAAAATCCTATTTTGTCACTAACTATTGTTTTTATAGTATTTCAGTAGATACTCGGTGTGCTCTGGTCCTTCTAGAGCCCAGTTAGTTTTATTTTAGTTGCAAGGAAGCAAAACTCGGATGGTTAGGACCAGTTCTTAGCTGTTTAAGCCCTTTGTTGAGCACTAGTGCATATTAGTTGTTTGTTACTGTTTTAAGCATCATATTGCATCTTTTCTAACCAAGGTTTACTGGGTGGCTCAGCAGAGCTCCTGAGCGCTCAGGAGTGCAGTCTTGAGCGCTCAGGAGTGGCTCTAATAGCAGTAGTTGATTTTTTTCAAAGGCATACACTCTTTATTTGACGTATCTGTGGAGTGCAGTCTTGAGCGCTCAGGAGTGGCTCTAATAGCAGTAGTTGATTTTATGATTTTCTGGCAGTAGTTGATTTTTTTCAAAGGCATACACTCTTTATTTGACGTATCTGTGGATACTTGCTAGTTGCTTTAATGAAACAAAATATTTTCGACAAAATTCCACAAACATTGAGTAGAGACCGATTCCGTATCGGGTGAGAGGGGTGCTGTAAAACCCTTCCTCTCTCGCAACATGGCTTCCGAACCCAAAACAAATCTCTGATTTTCAATTTCAAACAATAATTTTCAATCAAAACGGTTTCTCGGGTGGCGAACCATAAATCCGATTGGCGACTCTTCAATTTTTCAAATTCAGACGGGTAGCCCACGGTGGTGACTCCGCTGGGGACTGTTTAATTAATGCTTAAAGAACTTGATACATCGGTGAACGGTCCTTGAAAAGCCTGTCAAAAACGACGTTGTTTTATGCTCGTCGAAGGATGGAAATGCGATTCTAACTTGATTTCTATCCGACTGTTCCAATCGGGGCTTTTTGACTATTCGCTTGTGTGTCTTTTTCTTCAAGTATTAATTAAATTGGAGAGCCAATCTTGAAAAATATTTGTGGGATTTTCAAAATATTTTGTTCATTGTCTATCTCTTGTATATATATTCTGTTCAACCTTGTTGTTGTGTTTTGGCAATCCTGCCCGGCTTGCCGGTGACAGGTAATCCCAGAATACTCGGCAACCCTCGACCATGATGAGTCATACCTGCCATTTGTACCGTTATCGGGTGTACTCTCGATAATTGGCAGGCATACCTTGACTCTAGTCCGGAGAACTTGTTTAAACGAAAACCGGCCTTCATACGTGTGTAGAACACAATAGAACCTTCCAAATTAGGACATGAGCCATGTTGCGCATCGCATCTTGCGCATCGTCCATGTCATGTTGTTGTGCTGTCCATTTTAAGCCATGTTTTCTTAGGCTTGCTCGCGCCGTCTATAGAAAGTTGCTGAGACCCGATGAAGAGTCACGTACATTGATACGTGTTGCTTTGATTATATATGTCCTTTGAGCCATGAAGCTCGAAGAAATCAAAATCTTACTAAGTCCTTGACTAACGGTTAATCAAAATCTTAACTAAAAGGAGGAATGACGAAGAGACAGACGTTGTGACACCAACACCATCCAGGTTATAGTCCCACGTCACTTACACCATTTTGGCTAATGGCGTCATGCCACTGACGCCACTTCGGTTATAGTGTCACGACGTCCACTCCAAGTTATTCCAAATTAAAGTTAAGGTTTTGATAAAGTATTAGTCAAATACTTAGTTAATTTTGGCATCTTTTGGAATCAACGGTTCCAAACATGGGATACACCATTAAAAAAAAAGAAAAAGAAAAAGAAATTCAAGACCCGATGAAGAGTTGTGCGCCCTGGTGTATGTTGTCTAAACTTCATGAGTCCTTAAAACAATGAGATTTTGAGAAATCAAAACTTACTAAGTCATTTACTAACGCTTAATCGAAGATTCAATGGATAATAAGAAATAACAAAGAAACGATGTCGTGACACCAACACCATCTAGGTTGTAGTGCCACATCACTTACACCACTTCAGCTAATGGCGCCATGCCACTGACACCACTCTGGCTATAGTATCACGTCATCTATACTAAGCTATTCCAAGTTCAAAATTGAAATTTTGAATGAGGATCGGTTGAATACTTAGTTCATTTTGACATCTCTTAGAATTTGTCTTTCTAAATAAAGGATACATCTTAAAAGAAACTTAGAGGATCACGGCAACCTTCGAGAAGGCTATAATCGTTAGTTCGAGATAGACGATTACTTTGGCAACAGTGCAGTTCTTTTATTATGCACATTTTTCATAAAACAAACAAAAAAGAAAAGGAAAGGAAAACACGTCTGAGTACAACTTCTTGCTTTGGTGTCAGCCCAAGAGCATTTGGGCCGAAAAAGAAAACCATACTCTCATACACTCGATCTGGACTAAGGTTGATTCAGATCGGAACACAACCATCTCAATCAACCATGGAAGTTCAGAATTTGTGGGAGGATATGGAACAACAGCCAGCAGGGAATCCGAACGAGTTGGATCAAATCCAAACCTCTATCCAACAAATGGAGGACTGGATTGACAATCAGATGGCCTAGTTGATGCTCATTATAACCAGGGTTGCCAGACAACTTCCACCTCCACAAAACCCAGAAACACCCCTCGAAAATAACCATGAACCACCACCTAAACCAAACCCCCAAAGCCCAGAAATGGCCGCCATCAAAGCTAAATTAACTCAACTTGAGCAATCTGTAGCCAAAAGTGAAAGAATTGCCTTGACTGGATGTGACATTGACGAGCTCTGCCTCTTCCCAAATGCTAGACTACCAGAAAAATTTAAGCCAATCGACTTTACAAAGTTTGATGGAACTAGTGACCCAAAAGCACACCTGACCAATTACATTGGGACACTTTCCATGTGGGGTGTGGAGAAAGACACCATGGCCCAAATGTTCGCTCAAACACTGGTTGGGCATGCCTTACACTGGTTCACTGCCTTAGAAATAACAAAGAAGAAATCTTGGGAGGACATTTGTGAGGCTTTTGTGGCCCAGTTTGATTATAACATCCAATTTGAGGTCACCACCTGAGAATTGGAAGCAATGAAAATGGAGCCAGAGGAATCTTTCGTGGACTTTGTCCGAAGATGGAGAGCAAAGACTGTTCAGATGAAGGAGAAACCCTCTGAGAAAGATCAAATTCAGATGATTGTTCGAAATCTCCAACCCGCACTTGCCAAACACATGACCCTAGCTCAAGCCTCTTCCAACTTCAAGACATTCTTCTAAATAGGCCTGGCTGTCGAAGAAGCTGTTCGATTGGGCATCCTCAAAGAAGCTGTCACTGACTTTGTCCAAGGTCCAAGACCTAATCGACAACAGAAGCATCTCAGTGCCGGACCTCAGATCTGTAGGAGAATTTTGAATGCAGTAAAGCCAATCCATGAATGGAATTTGTCACGAGTCTGGAAAGCTTTTCGGTTTCAAGTCAAGTCTTCCTCAAGTCAATTTCGAATCAGTTTGTACCTTGAATCTTTTATGCATTCGTGTCTGTATGTTTTCAAATTCAAGTCAAAGAAGGAAAACCAAAAAGAAAGTCAGTTTTGTAGTTCTGAACTACGTTATGACCTGATTCATTTGCAAAAGGGATACATAGGTAGCCTCTTCTGGAGGTTCGGTCACACAAGAGGTTTGCAAAATCCAAGCTGGGGCATTTTTGAAATCCACGGGTTGTCATTAGCAACCTGGGGCACGGTTTGTGGTAAAAATTCTCGTGTTTTGACAAAACACGATCAACGAAAATCCTGAATGAGCATTATCGAAGCTTGATTTTCTCATGACAATTTCAAACATCAATTGTGAGGCATACTTGCCTCTCTTTTTTTTTGAACTCTCAAGTGATCAAGCTCCTCATCCAGTCGAATCAAATTCCTTGTCCAGTCAAAGTCATCATTGAGAGTCAGTCCTTTGATAAAGTGTCTTCCTTGTCTTTTAAGTCATCTGGGCCTTGTCCAAACTCACACAAGGTCATCTGTCTAGCCAAGTCATATTGATCTTAAGGCCCCAACTCGTGGAAGAAACTTCGATACACGGAAGAACCTGCACTTGTACTCATGATAAAACTGGTTGCCGAAACTATCAGTAGAATCAAGGAAAAGGATCAGGACTGAGGTCTTTCATTGGGGTGCATTAGCCCAATATCATCAGTCATAGCAAGCATACAGCCGACATCAAGACTGGTGCATTAATGCTCAAAACTCAAGCCTAGATCAAAATCAAACTCAAACCAGCTCTAGCTCAAGCCTTGGCTCCAGCTCAAACTTAGATTCCATTCAAAGATAAACTCTAGCCCGAATCCCAAGGTCCTGAAAATACCAGCCCGCTGGCCAAAAGAGCAGTAAAGCAAAAAGGATACCTAGGCATGTCCCTTGTTTTTTCAAAAAATAAAAATAAAAATAAAATGTTATCGTCATCGTTGTCAAGTGTCTAAACTCGACCAAATGGGGCATGGTTGTCTTCATCTTTCGCATATGCGTCGATTCAAATTATTTCAATCGCATCTTATCCCTTCAAGACAAATTAACTTGTCTCGGGGTTCAATCGTATTTTATCCCTTCGAGACAAACTAACTTGTCTCATTGGATGGAACCCCTCGGGGTTTAATCGCATTTTAATCCCTTCGAGACAAACTAACTTGTCTCATCAATTTACATCTTTCGCTTTTAGAGCATGACGTTGATTACAACATTTTCACCCACTGAGACAGAGCAATCGGCGGGTTCTCCTCAATCAATCTATCTTGTCGATTAGTTGCTTGCATATTTTTATGCCTTCTGCAGCATGCATGTTTGCATTTGCCTCAAAGAACTTTGTTGGTCTGATCCCTACAAACGGGGGGTACATAGGCAACTCGAAGGAGCTCGACCTCATGTTTTGAATGCTTGTACATCTTTACTTGCATTCGATTTTCAATTAAGGATTTAGTAGGGCTCAAATTGGACTGTTTCAATCTTTGGACGTCACTCGTATCCAGACATGATACCGAGCACCGTCCAAAGAGGGGCAACTGTAGACACCCCAATTGGGACCTATTAATTATCCTTAATTTGCACCCTCAAGGCTCCCCGATGATGAAAAGGAATCAAATTAAGACTCGGCTAAAGCTTGAAAGATGTTTCTTGGTCTTTCTCAAACTAAAACCATCCTTTTTCCTGACACCCTGAGGGTAAAATGGTCACACATTTCAGCAAATAAAATTTCTTTGAATTAAACCAATTGGGTTAGAAAGAGGATTCAACCAGCTTTCCAATGCTTCGTAAAACACCAAAAACCGAGTTCAGGAGTGTCTGTGGCGCCCCTTTGAAGTTGGACAGGCACTCTTGAGCGCTCGGGAGTACTGGCACTCTTGAGCGCTCGGGAGCTCTGACAGGCCAATGGATGATGAGCTTGACCTTTGACCGCATTTTTTTTCAAACTTTTCATCCTTTCAAACCTGAGGTTCAAACCTGCAAATCCAGGCCTAGCAGAAATCTCATCATCTCATTTCTCCCTCCAAAACATTTTCTTTTCATTTTTGATTCAATTTTCAAATGAAAATCCTAATTTTCACTCCCCTATAAATACCCCCATTCAACACATAAGGGGACACAAAATTTTCCCCTAAAAAAATCCCCATTTTGCTGCCAAAAATCAATTCTCAAAACTCTCTCTTAAACCCTTTCAAAACAATCCCCATTTTCTAAGAGAAATCATTAATTTTCAAGAAAAATCTCTAAGAGAAATGGAGGCCTAAATTCCCTCTTCTCAAACTATTTTTGATAGGTGCATAAATACACCTATTTACGCCCCCTAACTTAGGCTTGTTATGTCCATTTAGCGTTCTACTTGGGTTTGATAGTTGTTAATTGTGTTTCAGGATGCTCAGAGCACATGGATAACATTTGGAGCTAAAGTGCAAAATAACATTACGCAAAGTCGATGCCAATTCAACTGATTCGGAGACAAGACCAAACTCATACTAGATGACGAGAGGCACCCAATCAAATTCCAACATTACGGAAATCTGGAGCAATAGAATGGTTTAAAATCAAAAAGAATATGAAGAGAATGGGCCAGCTAATAAACTTTTTGGTTTGCACGTGAAATATGAGGCCCAGTAGTTGACAAATGAGGCCCCTCTTTTTCTCATGGGTTTTCGACACTACTATAAAAGAAGGAGGAAAAAGGGTTTCGGGGGATGACTTCTGAGGCATGCAAAGCAGGCCGAACGACGGACGGGGCTGCGAGGCTTCTGTTCCGAATATATTGTTTACTTTTCTTCCGAATTTTTCCTTCAAGTTATTTCAAATCTTGTTCAATTACTTGCACTCCGGTAACTAGTTTTAATTTCTGTTTTAATAAAAGTTATTCGCTAGTATTTAATTAGTTAATATTAATTTCTTGTTTATTTTTTTATCTCACGTAATAAAAGCATGTTTCAATCTAGGATTTCTTTTGTTTATTGCTTAACATCGGGCAACTACTGTACTAAATCAAACAAAACCAGACCGAGCCATAAATCCTAATCAATTGGGTTAGACTACATGAATTTGCCGGTGACTGCTTTACTGTTTGGAAATGATAAGCCTGATTCACAGTCTTGGAAAATTATGGGGGGATTCGCTTAATTTCTTTCCACCTGAAGAAGAAACCAAAGCTTGATCATTATAAACGTCAAGGTATTGATTATTTTTCTTTTTCTGGTTAAGTTATGGTATTGATGTGGCTAAACTAGGAGTTGTATAAATAAAAAAAGGTATACATTTAGGCTCCCCGGACAGTTTTATGGTGCACCTTCCCAATTGAATTTCGAAGATCCGAGCCGCTCAAAGTGATCAGAACGTGATTTTAAAGATACCCGCGAGAAATCAGCAAAAAAAAAAAAATGAGAAGGGCTTGATCGGAGCAGTTTTCATTGAACGATTTAATAATAAACTGCTCAAATCAAGCCCTTTCCAGTCATTTGTTTTTCTGATTTCACATGGGTACCTTTAAATCACGTTCTGTACACTTTAAGCGGCTTGGATCATCAAAATTTGCGTGGGAAACGGGAGGTCCGCACGGTAGACTGGTAAGGATTCCCTCACTGGATAATTTGTGTACATTTAGGTGGCTTAGATTCATCAATAATTCGGTTATATATGTACCATTCATGGATTCTGCAGTTTGAGCTCGAGGTTGAGATCCTTAAGGGCTCAGCTAGCTGTCTGTACCATATATTCACCGCCTGTAGATGATTGACTGAAAGGTGGCAATTATGAGAATGCTTCCTATTTTATTATTTCGTATTAATAATATAACTAGTTTTTATTTGTTTGTATTTTAATAAATTGCAGGACACTTGGCATACTCCTTCACATTTGGAAGTTAAAAAGACACTTGTCATTGTCCTACAGACCTTGAAGTTGAAGGAAAGTTATTTGGACACTTGTAAGCAAATTAGAAGAATGAAGAGTAGTGGGATGTTAGGAAGTTATTTCCTACACATTTGTTGTTTTCTATAAATAGCCACTTTTGGCTTCATTGTAATCACTCCAACAAATCAAAGTTTTAACTTTATTCTTAATTTTTGTCCTATCAACCCATTCGGGTTATAAGTAGAAGTAGGATTAACTTAATTTTCATACTTTCAATGAGGATCCATCCTTCTTGATTGTAATTCTATCTTGGAAAAATAACAAAGTCTATTTGTTATTTTTCTTCCGCTCCACCCCACTTCATTAAACCATCAATTCACTCCGCTCAATCGATGGGTCGATTCTATTCTTCAAGATTGGCGGGTGACGGTCTTTTTTTACGAGTCAATTCATCACTAATCTCTTCAAGATTGGCGGGCGACGGTCTTTTTTTACGAGTCAATTCATCACTAATCTCGCATTTGACTTGACTGCCATTTCTCTCCGGTGAAGTCCTGAAGTAAGGTATGGAACCACGGATCCGTCTTGTGGAGACATAGCCTCATTAGCCCTTATTTTTGTTGTTGACATTGTTTTCCTATCAAAATAGAAAGGAACATGCGAGGAAGGTCAAGACTTCAACTCCTCATTGTGTAATTTGAAGCTTATTAGAGCCAGATACTTCAACAAGGGGCTTCTGGCTGCAAATCCTGGTATTAAACTGAGTATGAACTCAGCAAGGGACACCGAGGGTCATGGGACCCACACTTCGTCGACTGCTGGTGGAAACTACGTAGAAGACACATCATTTTTTTGCTACGCTTCATGAACCGCGAGGGTGGTCGCGCCACGTGCTAGGGTGGCAATGTACAAAGTCCTTTTGGACGAAGGAGGCTATGCCTCTGACATCTCGCTGGGATGGAGAAGGCAGTAGCTGACGGGGTGGATGTAATATCAATCTCGCTGGGTTTTGATTCCCTTCCTCTTTACGAGGACCCGATTGCCGTAGCTTCATTTAGAGCGATGGAAAAGGTCAAAAGGGTGTCCCGGTTTCTTCCTCAGCTGCAAATGAAGGCCCGGAGCTTGCGCGGTTGCACAATGGAATTCCGTGGGTCTTGAGTCTCTTGACTGTTGCAGCGGGGTCAATCAGCCTCGATCGACCAGTGGTTTGCCCAGACGTTAACTCTTGGAAATGGGTTAACCATCACTGGCTGGAGCATGTTTCCGGCGAGTGCCGTTGTGGACGACTGCCCTCTCCTCTACAACAAGACTTTATCAGGATGCATTGATTCTCAATTGTTGCCTCAAGCCCCATCCTCTATAATCATATGCGACAATACGTGGTCGTTTTTTACGCAAAGTTCTGTGCTTGCTAACTCACATATGGAGGCGGCTATCTTCATCTCAAATGATCTAGAAATATTCGAGTTCAATGTTTTTCCTTTTCCCGGAGTCGTTATTAGCTCGAACGATGGGCTGGCGGTGATCAAATATGTTGAAAGCAATGGTGCTAATTCTATAGCCAGCATGAGTTTCCAACAGACTTTTGTGGGCACCAAAGGTGCGCCTGCAGTTGTTGCATACACTTCAAGGGGTCCTGCGCTGAGCTTTCCTGGTATCCTGAAGCCAGATATGATGGCGCCCGGCACCCTAGTTTTAGCAGCGTGGAATCCGACTTTAGTCGCAGCTGGAATTGAGTCTAATCTCGCGTTGTCCAGCAATTACAACAAAATTTCTTGGACATCCATGGCCTGCCCTCATGCTTCAGACATAGCTGCGCTATTGAAAGGCGCCCACCCAAAATGGAGTCCCGCTGCTATACGGTCTGCCATGGTGACCACGCCGAGCCCCAACGATAACACTCTCCATCCAATCCGTGACATTGGTCAAGGTTTTGACATCGCTACGCCGCTTGATATGGGTGCAGGTCCGGTTCGTCCTAACATGGCACTTGATCCGGGTCTGATATATGATGCTATTAGCCTATTACACAAGACTATGTAAATCTCATCTGCTCCATGAACTTCACCAAGAACCAGGTCTTGACCATAACAAGATCAAATTACAATTGCATGAACTCGTCTTCTGATCTCAATTACCCGTCATTCATTGCTTTGTATAAGGCAACGCTTGTAACTCAGATAACCAAGCATTTTCAGAGGTTTGAGAGGGTTGTCACCAATGTAGGAGCAGGTGCAGCCACTTATAAGGCTAAGGTGACCGCACCACTGGGTTCTAGGGTTACGGTCTCGCCGGATACGTTGGTGTTTCTGAAGCCAAATGAGAAGAAGGCATACTCCATGACCATATATTACAATGGGGACATGAATGGTCGTGACATTTGGTTCCCTAATCTGGATTGAAGGAAATGGAGCACACACAGTTAGGACTTAGGAGCCCGATCACCGTGGCCCCGATAATCAACGTGTGGTGAGCATTGCAAAATCCAATGGATGTTTGTGGAATTGCCGTCTTGAATTTACTTCAATCGATAATTTTGAATGTGTCACAATATGTGTCCAAGGGAAACACAGTTGCAAAGAAAGTAATATTTCAACGGTCCTGCTAATAGGTGCTCCTGGGGCATAAGTTTGGGGCACTAGTTTATGGTTCTTTTAAATGCTTTAGGTGCAATAAATATACATAATCCATGAGTTGTATTTATGGGTACTCACAAAACAGTAATTTTCACCATTATTTTCTAAACTACCCATAAATGTTTGTAATACTATTTTTTAATGACAATACTATACTCATTTCCATTTAAAAATTAGGAAGGCAAAAGGTTTTCAGTGCAAATGAAAAGATTACGTACAAATCTTGTCTTTTTTTTTTTTTTCCAGCTGTAAAGAACAACGTAACAAGGAGACGGAAATGCATTTGGATTTGGTGATATGACGAAGAAGCTCAGTTGGGTCAACCACATCAAAACTATAATCGTAAAAAATAAAATCTAATATTAGAATATCTTTATAATATGGAAAATTAATAATTGGATAATACTACCACAAAAAATTAAATAAAAATTCGGGAGTTCCAATTTTTAACATCTAAAAGAGAGGAAAAAAATTACAGTTGTATAACAACCGTACAAAACTCGGGCAAGATAACAAAAATATATTTGAAACAGAACGTCAAAGACAGAAGAACTAAAAAGATTGCACCACTCTTATATGGAAAGAAGATGGCAGCAAGTGAACAGGAATTGGCAGCAAGTGAATAAGTTTCATATGAAGAGTCAGACTCACATGTTGAACGGAAATTTCCCTCCAAAAACAATATTGTTTTTCTCACCTTAAAGAGAAGAATGGGAAGAGTCATATGGTCATTTTTGTCATTCAAAATATTGTTTGACTTCTTTTAATATAGTAGTTTACATTCTCAATGTTATTATTAGTAGAAGTTGGAATAAGTATAAAAAATTTAATTAAAACACTTCACGTGCTCTTAACTTGTGCCCCAAGGGCACCTTGTAGCATTTGCCATATTTCAATCCAAGGAAAATAAAGTTAGGTTGTGTTTCTTGATTTCACTTTAAGTTGAGAGTTTACATTTTGTAAAGTGAATATTGTCTTGATTCTTAATGATGTTATTTTCTAATATTGTCTTGTATCTCCTATAATGGTCGAGTTAAGTTTAGGTCAGCCTCAAGCCCATCAATGGTATTGACATCGTTTATCTACCAAAACGACCAACCGGCCGGCCGGCATGGCCATTGTTTGAAAAAATTATAATTGTTAAGTAGCAGCAATATTGACCATATCTAAGAGATGAATAAAACGATGACAGTTTGTTTGTGCTGTGATGTCAGCTTTCTCAAAATCTTTTTATCCTTTGTAATAGACCGAGGATTCAAAGATTAAATAAAAAAAAAATTCTGTACAAAAAAGAAAAGAAAGAAGAGATTTGTTTAACTGATAAGCTTCTATGGGCTTACTTTTCGCTTGTGGCCTCTTTAATCAAATGAAAATGCACTTTGCAAGAATTCATTTTGTGGATAGGGAGTCAAACACCTAAAACTAAGAAGGGATAAATGAAACATCCAAACATGCTCTCAATTTTTACAACCCGGATGACGAATATACCCCCAACAATTCGAGCAAGGACTGCTCCTCGTCGTTCAATATATCCGGCACATTTTTGTGCTCTACAAACCCTACCCTCGTTTCTGTGAGCATACCCTTTAGAACAAAAAAGTCTAGAGGTTTAACAGTTCTTGCCGAACAGATTGCCATTTTTTGTAGATTTGCAGCCTTATTTTTCCATTCCCTTTTATTGTTTGTGATGCGGAATTGAAACTATACTGGGCTTCACTTCCATGTGTTCAAACTTCACTCTACCTAATGAACAAATATTTGGACGTACGTGTTTAGCCCACAACTGCATAATATTCCTCAATCGATCTTGTTATGTACGCCAGGTCTCGATTGGCATTGTATTCAGTGGCGGATTCAGGAATTTTGTACAGATGGGTCACTATTCAAGTATAAAAATGGCCCTGAGATTTCAGGGCTCAGAGCGAACCTTAAATATGCAATCCTCGATAATTTTCTGTTAAAATAATTGAAAAAAATAAAATCATTCAAAGAAAGTTGAACCTTTGCTAATATATTGGTTTTGAATTAATATCATGGAGAGGACAATAACAAAAAATAAACTTGCTAAAAATACGAGAAAAAAAAAACATTTTATAATTGCACATAATTTGAGTTTCAAAATGTCCATACTAGTACTTTTAAAATTGAATATAATTTGTTTAATGATGTTTGAAATTTAATCACTTATTGAATTGGTAAAACATTAAATGAAAGTTGTAAGTTATCTTGCAAGAGGAAAAAATTTGAAACAAAATTAAATATTTTTAATCGGAACGCTTTAATATACAAAGGTATTGTGTGTGTGTGTATATATGATTGGAGCAGTAAAAAGAAGCAAAGAAAGAGGCAGTGCGATTGGAGCAGTAAAAAAGAAGGGAAGACCGAGGCTGCATCAAAAAAGAAGCAGAAATGGAGGTAACAAGTATTGAACCTCCGACCTCTTGGCAAATGCAATACTTCCTTACCGCTAGACCATTGTTCAACTTGTTCAAAATTGTAACATATTTTATATTTATTAACATTCTAGGTGGGTCACGTGACCCACCTGTGCTCACACTGAATCCGCCCCTGATTGTATTCTCCTTAGATTGGAAGGTCGAACACCAAAAAAAATGTACATAGTCAACGCAATATGAAGCTACGCATGTAATAAATTGTTATTTTTGAACAACTACGAAAATTTATTAATTTTCGAATGGATCATATACAAAGACTAAAAAGGAAATGGTTATCAACCGGCATCACAACCAACGACATACATTTCCACTAGGTCAACACCTCTACCTCGAACATCTTCTGAAGATTTCTTTACATGCGTACACAAGACAGAGAATTTGAAACTCTGAATTAATTATATCTTTTGCCTGAAGTGGAGATAGACCAAGCAAAATCATCATCTTTGGGTTCTAAAGAGAAAGGATAGAGGATCTCGAGAACCTCTTGGCATCCCCTGATAAAATCCTCTTGGTATTTTTTGCTATGTAACCCAATTAGTATAATATTAGAATCTAAAAGTAGTAAGGGCCTGCTTGATTTTTGCCTTCTGGATTGTGCAATTTTTTCTTTTGGGTGTTTAGAGCTAGCCAATCTGAGAATGCATTGTGGTTTAAAATGCAGAATCTAAGAATCAACTCAAACCTTTCAGACGTAAATGTTTCCATTTCACAAATATTTGTGTTCCATATTTGAAAGTCTCCAATACTGGCCAAACTGGACCGAGCCAATTGATTTCAATTTCACAAAACCCAATCCAAGTTACTTCAAAGTCCACACTGCATCCCATTTTAGGCCCAATGACTAAACCAATTCACTTCGAAAACGCATTTCAATGTGGATAGAACAAGTCGCAATGTGTGACCTGTTACTTAGCAAAGACAATTCGAAGGATTCCTCACTTAAAAGTTGCAGGAATGGATGCTGAATACGCATTTGTGACAACAATGTATTGGTGCTTTGCCTGAGAGCATCATTGGATCTCAGGGCGGATATTTGCGGTCCGGTATCAAATATAGTTAGGCTGAAATACGACTTTGAAATCATTCGACCAATTTTGCCAAAACAATTGTACTGTACAAGTCAATTTGGCTATAGAAATTTGGCTCTAACAGTTTGAGATAGATATGTACCATCACAACACAGAATAGCTTTAAACTCAATAAAGTGCCTAAAAAGCTATTTTTCTGTTTTACCTAGTTAACTTTTTAAACGCACACTGCACTAGACTCTCTAACAGCAATATCCCTAGCCTCCCGGATCCACAATCCCCTCCTCCTCCATTTCAATAATTTTGTTTAAATTAAAGCTCTTACTCCTTCTAAATTTAACCCCAAGCACTAAAATCCATCAACTTGCGAGCATTCTTGATTAAGACAAAGTTCCTATACATTGTTAATATTAATGGAAGATAAAGAAGAAGAAGATACCGCATTCTCTTTATTTTTAACTTTGGACGCCTCTAGCCCAAACTCAAAAAGGAGTTTCTTCAACGTCACTACTGTTAATTAACATTCGTTGCAGATGTTACAAAGTTATAATAGTCATGTTATGTGATTTGTATGCAAATGTCCTTAAAATTTTTTTTTGGTTGCCCCTGCCTGGGAGTTGCCCAAGACCGAGGGCTTGCGGGGCTTACCCCGGGCAGGCCCTGTGTGCATACAACACAATCTCAAATACGAAGGTGTATTGTAGAACTTCACATACATTATGTTTCTTTTTATGCTTGAGCATAAGAGTTAAAGAGTTAACAAGATGACTTAATCTTCTCGCAAGCCAAATTAAAGGCCATTAAACTAAACACTCAAACCTACCAAGGATTTATATAGGATTTGTAGGAACATCCCTCCAAACATAGTGTAGCGGGCCTAAATAAACGGGCTCGGTCCGACTCCGAGGCATTTCCTATTCAGTGCCTCAAGGTTGGTCCTTAACGCTTGCCGGGGCATAGCTCCCGGAAATTCTTTAAGAGCTTGGGCAATCAGGGAGACGTTGCTCGGTATATAACGGCATAACGATGCACTACGCTTCGGACGACACCCCCATCCTCGTGCATCCAGGATGCTCAGGCATGTGTGTCATCATGGCGTAGGCCAAGGCAGTTATGGCACAAGGATCATCATTAGGGCTGATCTAGCCATGTGCTCAGTAACCACCTTATCCCATACGTCGTCTATGATGTCACTTGAGGCGGTTACTCGAGCGTATCCTTCACGCACTGGCTTGGGAACCAAGCGAGGCAAGGTCTATAAAAGCAAGGGGATTCTAACTTAAAGAGGTATGCCATTCTATCTTAACCTTAAACCTACACACTTCTCCCTAGATCTAACTTGATCGTCGGAGTGTCACTGGGCTTCCATAGCCCTAGTGACTTGTTGCAGGTCCGGCGGAGGGCGCGTGGAGCAATGGAGGAAGAAACCAGAACCCACTCATGATCAAGATCCCGATTAACCGAACCCCTACACATAGGAAACATAAACTTATATTTTCAAGACAATAATTAATTAATAAGACCTAAGATTTGAATACAAAAACTATAAAGGACTCTTTGAACAACTCATCGACTCTTCGAATGACGAAATGACACTAAAAACTGTGTGAATATATACTAAGAAAAGGAAATAAAAGACATGATAAAAAGAATAAAAATATGTCTAATCATTTCTAGCAGCTTCGTTATACATTTCTGCATCAGATTGTCTCATGCAATAACTTGTTTCATGGGGTTTCTTATTTTCTCCATGATACGACAATATTTAACCTTTGGTTATCTCTTAGACTGATTACTAAATGCCAAGTGCAGAAATATTTAGGCCATCAAAGTGGGCCTAGAAGGAATCACTGAACTGTTTGTTTTTTTTTTTTTTTTTAAACTGCCAGCCGGAAACCTCCAATCGTGCTTCATTGTCTAGATGACCAGGAAAATAGGGTGCACCTCCAATCGTAGCTTCATTGTCTAGATGACCAGGAAAACAGGGTGCACTACCAATCGTTATTTCATTGTCAAGATGACTAGGAAAATTGTCTAGATGACCAGGAAAATAGGGTGCACCTCCAATCGTTGCTTCATTGTCTAGATGACCAGGAAATCAGGGTGCACCGCCAATCGTTACTTCATTGTCTAGATGACCAGGAAAATAGGGTGAACCTCTAGTCGTTGCTTCATTGTCTAGATGACAAGGAAAATAGGGTGCAAAGAAATTCGTCCTTTACATGATCTTCAAGGACCTCTAAATGCACACCAATTTTGTTTTTTGATTTTTTGGTTTTGTTTAATCTCAAAGACATCCCTCCAATACGCATTTCTTTTAGGAACATAAATCTTGAAAGTCAGAATAAAAAACATTCCCCCCACACGACACTCCCACGCCTTTGGCTATCATCTTTGGTCCTCCACTGCCAGTCTGCATAGCAGACTCCTTTTCCTAACCCTCCTCTCCCATCGTCCTCTGTAATATACTACGACTTCCTATTACCACAGATCTAGAACCTTGGAAGGTGTGTGTTGAGTAAAGTTAGTTGTGCTTTTAGAATCTCCCAATAACTGGAATTTTTGTCCAAACATGGTTGAAAGGAGGGACCATAGGTATCATACTGTTCCTGAGTTTTCCAAGAATAAAACGAATTTGACGGGTCCTTTGGCTAATTTTCCAACAATAAAACAGATTTGATGGCCCTTTGGCTAATTTTCCAAGAATAAAACAAATTTGATGGTCCTTTGGCTAGTTTTCCAATGTGGACTGGAACAAGAAGTGGAAAGGGAGAGACGGGAAAATGCAAGCCTATCATAAAAAGAGGCGGATGCAAGATTTTAGTTATGGAGTGACAAAAACGTAAAGAATTTTTCTTTGTATATAAAACACTCTATAGAATAAATATGGTTAAAAACTTATCAGACCTAATTTGTTATGTTTTATTGAGCTATACGATTTACTTACTTACAAATTTTTATTTTTTATTGAGCTATAGGTATCATACTGTTCCTGAGTTTTTATTTTTTCCAGGCTTGTAGTATAATATAATTCCACAATACCAAAAAAAAAAACTATTTACAGAAGAGTATATTAAACCTTCTCAAAACGGACAGGGGATGCTGCAAAGCATCTCTCTGCAAGGGGTGCTGAGCGACCGATCCGACCATTCATCTCGACACGGGCGACTATGATTGAATCTGATGGTCACTTGCAAATCTGAATTGTCCGTTACTTGGTTAAGATCCAAGCCGTCAATTGCCGAAATGAACGACCAGATCGGCCGCTTGCTTTGCATTTAGCATATATTACGTCACTTTTACATACAATATGTGTCTTTTTATATGTGCAAATTATTCTTCCATGCCCAAACGATGCTAAAACCGCTGGCAAAATTTGGCTCAAGGAAGAAAATGACTGAGGGCGACAGATGACCAAACAATTCAAATCTTTCTTTTCCAAGAAGGTTTCCTCTTTCTTCTTCCACCAGCTTAAGTCCAAAGTTTTTTGGTTCACTTATATTAATAGTAATGCATGCATGCATCGTGCCAGTTCAACAATTATTAATTACTTTGTATGTCGATCAAAGGGATTTCGATTTAAAACATTTTACCTTGTGGTTTGGCCAAATTAAAATAAATAATATTTTTTTATCGACAAAAGTGACATTTTATCATAGGCAAGGAAAAGAAGTCCAACCAATCATACCACAATCACGACTGTGATGGCACCACGTGTGGTTTAATATCATTTTTTTTCCTTCTTCTATCCCAATCAATTTATTTGCCTCTGGTTAATTAGAGCATATCTAAAGGTGGAGTTGTTATTTGACTAGTTTTTACTATAATAATATACAATATATAATTTGAACAGTCCCATTTTTTAAGGTATAGTAATTTTGTTACAGTGGTGGATTACCTATTTTTCACCCTCGCCAATTCTCGTTAGTGAAAACTGTTGGATTTATGAAGTCTGATTCACGCTTTCGATCGCCACTTCGTTGAACTTTGTCGTGTTTGTGATCCATAGGTTTTCTTCATTCGATGTATTGTGAAAACTTTTGTGAATTGTAGATCGATGTACTCAACTGCAGACCTTAAGAAATCACGTAAAATTTGTGTTCTTTTCTTGACTATTCTTGCGCTCGCTGTATGTGATGTGGTTCGACAGATTTCTTAACAATAATATGATTAGGCCCCGTTCCGGAAACAGATTTAAATATTTATTTTTTAATAAGGCAATTTCAAGCTCAAAAATTATATGTTTATGCAAATAATTTTTCTATCAATATAGATCTTGTTTGATAGATCTTATCGAGATCTTTAATACTGTGCAAAAAAAATTGAAAAATTATTTTTCATTTATATTATTTTTGAGTTTGAAAATGTGAAATAAGTACTTATTTTTGAAGAATGTGTTATGGAACGGGGCCTAACCCTAACGTTATAGACACGAAACCACCATTGACGAATTTAGCTGTATAGCTGTTAGCCTGAGAATTATTGTGCCACAAAATTTAGCTATTACTCAATATAATAGGCCAAATAACAGGGAGGACCACTTTTCAACTTTTTTTTTTTGTTTTTGTTGCGGGGGGGGGGGGGGGGGGGGGGGGGGGAGGGGGGGGCCGCGGGCTCAATAACAGAAATAGAAACTCAAATATCTTTATTCGATTGAGTTAGAAGCTCTTACACGTCCATGAATGCACATGGTGGGTTCCAACGGGTTTTGCCCTGATTAAAAACCTTGGCCAACGCTATGAATGCAAGCTAAGAACGAGAAATTGAAAATTAAATAAGAAATTACAAAGACACAAGATATATGTGATTTTTCAAAATGGGTACGTCCACGAGTAAAAAGAGAAAGAATTCATTAACCAACGTGAAGAAAAGATACAAAGAGCCTGCTATAATTCGTAACTCTAGAAAGGCCACAATATGAGAGCCCAAAAGATACTTTTGAAGTTTTCCAAAAGCCCTATTTATAATAGGCTACAAAACGGGAACAACATAATTAACCAATGTGGGACTAAAGAATATAAGGCATTCCCAACAAATCATGTGTTGACCAATTAAAGCTAGCCACGTCATGTTTGCATCATAACCATATTCTTATTGTTTCATTGAACATTCCAATCCAAAGAAGAGGAAAGCAGTGGGACAGTAATTTTTCCTTTCGGCTTGCCCTTGTCCTTCCTTTTAATCTTTGTATCTTTCGAAAATTAATAAAATTCTTTTGTTGAAAGGAAAAAAAAAAAAAATCAGTGGGACAGTGTTTTGTGTCCTCTCCGGCACTAGTCGTTCTAAAATTTTAAGCTTTATTTCTTCCTTTTAAGCTTTATTTTCTCTCTTTCTTTTCGACACTTGCGCGCCACCGATTATACAACTCAGCACCACGCAATTATTGACAAGATTTTTACCTCACTTCCGTCAAGATCGAAGTTTGAGTTTCAACATGTGTTCCGAGCATTTTAAAGAAAAGATTCATCCTCGTTAACTTCCTGCAAAAATTATAACACAAATTTTTGGGCGACAAAATCGTACTAGTATTAATTTACCTATTGGGGATTAACATCATGGTGTCAGGTGTTCTCGATCGGTTTCTATTCCATTTGTAGGTGCATTTTCCACTAAAGGCTTGATGTCTCAACGGGGCTGACACATGCCAGGGTGTCCGGCCCCTACGTAACCCTAAATATTTCACTAATTATACTAATTTCTAATGTTAATTTGAGAAAGTTATAGGGGATTGGTGCCTACGAATTCCTTAGGTGAAAATTATTCTTAACAATTCGGTATACGTGTAAAAAAAATTTCTAAAATTTTAAGTTATCAACAATCTTTCGGTCATGTATATAAAATTTTAAGTAGCAACATATATTAACGAGTATACTTTTTGTTGTCAATATAGAATATATGTAGTTCGGACTCCCGTTAAGTACAAGTCATGTATCTCTGTCATGCAATAGTGCAATAACATACATGCACATGGATTTCTAGTTAACAGATTCCGTACGTGGTGTCTGAGAACGTAGCAAGCTATAGATTCATGCATCAATCACGCAATAAGTGCAACCTATGGCCATTCTTTCTCTACACATCTCGAGAAATTTGAAAGTGTTGTGTACTTTCTCTTTCACCATAAGCACTTTTTTTTTCCCCAGATCTTTATTCATCTAAATATATATCGTACTATGATTCTATCGATTTATTTTTTCACGGATCCGGGGGCGCTGTAATGCATCCCCGTATAGTACGCGTGTAAAACGACATATATTCGTCAATCTCATCAATCAATGATCCAGATTAAAAGTAATGTTTTACGGGTAAAAGAAATTTATTACCAGTCAAAGTTAAAAAACACATCACAACTGTTGATTGATGAGATCAACGGTCTGTGTGCCGCACTACACACGTACTACACTGGGGTGCACGATAACACCTCCGGTTCCATTTTTCACATATATATGAATGGGTAATAAACTTAAATTCAAAGGATACTACTACCATTACGAAGTAGCAATAAGTCTAAGGTACTTAACCCGTACAAGATCTTGTTGTATCAGAAATAATATTACATCAGGAGCAACAGAAAAAGAATTAAATTAATCCTCCTAATAACCTAAAAGCCTCTTTTGCATCAAGTCCGCACATTTGTTCGCCTCATGAGGATCAAATCTCAGCTCGACCAACCATCTGCACTTTTTTTTTTTTTTTGGTCCAGATCTTTATTCATCATCTAAATATATCATGCTATGATTCTAACGATTCATTTTTTTCACATATATATGAAGGGGTAATAAACGTAAATTCACATGACTTGAGGACAAAAAAGGGCGTAACTACCATGGCCATGCAGAATAATTTATGGAGGTACGTAGTATACATCAGATTGTTTTTCAATATCATTTTTAAACCATTTGGAAGTTAAAATTAATTTGTTGGTGGGTCAAAAGACTCAAAATGGGAACACCACAAAGTGTGGTTGGTTTCTTACTCTCTCTATCAAGTGAGAGGTCCTGAGTTTGAGATCTCATGGAATAGGTGCTAAACTTCCGTGGTAACTACAACTAATAACCAACTCTGAACTTCCAATCGTTTGGCAAAAAAAATAAATAAATAAAGACTCAAATCATTAGCAACATTGGCATAAGGTTGGTCAGGGCTTAAGATTTGGGAATTTTCGAATCTCTCAGGTGCTATAAAATCCTTTGGACCAGTCCATATTGAGTTTTTCTTGGACTTTAATTGGGGTTTCTGGCTAGTAAGTAGACGGTAGAATAGGTCTTCCAGAATTAGTCGAGGTGCGTTTCAGCTGGGCAGAACACCCAAGTTATCAAAATAAAAAATATAAAGGATCATAGTCCTATGGACAAAGTAATGGACAGATAGGAAAATTGGAAGAGGGCGAATATCTTGGCTTTCCGTACCTCTTGCTTTCTCTATATAAGCCCTCATCAAAGTACTCTAAATTCAAACAACACATTTCGAAAATGGCCCCTCACTTCCCCTTGTATGTTTTCCTCCTTTGTTTAACAATCCCACAATTCATATCCACTTCGGCCGAATTAGATAATTACATTGTCCACATGGACTTATCAGCCATGCCAAAAGCCTTCTCTAGCCACCACACTTGGTACTTGGCCACCATTTCTTCCATACTGGATAACACTAAAGCCGCTTCCGCGGCTTCCACCACCTCTTTGTCCTCCTCCTCTAAGCTCATTTATGGCTACAGTAATGCCATCCACGGTTTTAGTGCCAGTCTCTCTCCATCCGAGTACGAAGCGATAAAACAATCCCCGGGCTATGTTTCTTCCTATAGAGATATGCCAGTTAAAATCGACACTACTCACTCGACCGAATTCCTTGGGCTAAAGCCGGAGTCGGGTACGCTGCTAGCGGCAGAACAGGGAAAAGGTGTCATAATCGGGGTGGTTGACACGGGGATATGGCCAGAGAGCAAGAGCTTTGACGACGATGGATTGACCGAAGTGCCCTCAAGGTGGAAAGGAGAGTGCCAAACCGGCACCCAATTCAACTCATCAATGTGCAACAAGAAGCTTATTGGAGCTCGTTTCTTCAACAAAGGCCTTCATGCAAGATACCCCAAATTGGCCTTTTCGATGAACTCCACACGGGACACCGAAGGGCATGGCACCCACACTTCTTCCACGGCAGCCGGGAACTATGTCGAGGGCGCATCGTATTTCGGCTATGCTTTGGGAACTGCCCGAGGCGTGGCTCCGAGGGCTCACGTGGCCATGTACAAGGCCTTGTGGGAAGAGGGTGCGTACTCATCCGACATCATCGCCGCGATTGATCAGGCGATCATCGACGGCGTTGATGTTCTCTCCCTCTCCTTAGGCTTGAACGGTCTTGAATTGTACGAAGACCCCATTGCCATAGCTACATTTGCAGCTATGGAGAAGGGTATTTTCGTCTCCACATCCGCAGGAAACAATGGGCCCTACATTGCGTCACTCCACAATGGGAACCCTTGGGTCCTCACTGTCGCTGCTGGCACCGTGGATCGCGAATTCCAAGGGCTTATTACCCTTGGCAACAATGTTTCAATCTCAGGCTCTTCTCTCTTTCCAGGGAATTCAATTCCATCTCAATTACCACTTGTTTCCAAGGGTTTCTGCAATAATTCCAAGGAATTGAAAAATGTTGGGCACAAGATTATTGTGTGCCAAGACGAGGACAATTCCCAAAGCGAGCAAAAATTCAAGGACAATGCCCAAAATTCAAGTTTTGCCGCGGTGATCTTCGTTACCAACACGACAGATTTGGAATCCTACATTCGGACCCCATTTCCCGCAATTGTTCTCAATCTTGAAAAGGGAGAGATTGTTTTGGACTACATCAAAAACGGTGACGACCCAACTGCGAAAATGGATTTTCATCAAACGGTACTCGGGACTAAACCAGCTCCTAAAGTTGCTAGCTATAGCTCAAGAGGCCCATCCCCAAGCTGCCCATTTGTGCTCAAGCCTGACCTTTTGGGCCCAGGCTCATTGATCCTAGCCGCATGGCCTCCAAATATTCCAACAGCGGGTTTGGCCACCGGGCTACTTTTCAGTCAATTCAATATCTTGTCGGGCACGTCCATGTCCACCCCTCATGCAGCAGGGGTCGCAGCGCTTCTCAAGGCGGCTAGGCCCGATTGGGGCCCGGCTGTCATTCGTTCTGCCATGATGACCACTTCTTACTCGAACGACAACGATTTCAACCCGATTAAAGACCTTGGAAATGACAACAATGTTGCTACTCCTTTAGACATGGGGTCCGGCCATGTTGATCCAAACAAGGCGCTAGATCCCGGTCTAATATACGATGCGGACGTCACAGACTACGTGAATCTTCTTTGTGGATTAAATTACACAACGAAGCAAATAAAAGCCATCACGAGGGGGAATCCTTATAATTGCTCGAACCCGACTTTGGACATCAACTACCCATCTTTCATTGCTCTTTTCAATGCAGATGCGCTCGAAACTGTACAAGAATTTTCTCGTATGGTGACCAACGTTGGAGCGGGAATGACGAATTATATGGCGAAAGTGACACCAATGGAGGGGTTCATAGTTAAGGTTGTGCCTGAGAAACTGGTTTTTAGAGAGAAGAGCGAGAAGCAGAGCTACAAGGTCAGTATTCAAGGACCGAAAACGATGAAGGAGGGTACGTCGGCGTTTGGGTATCTGACTTGGGTTGAGGTTGAGGGTGACCATGTGGTTCGAAGTCCGATAGTGGCATTAAGTGTGAGTTCATAAGTGTTTAAATATTTACACGTGTTTAGCCCGCTTACGAAAGAGAGTCTGGCTACACGTGAGTGAACGTGTTTTATGTATAAATAATAAAGTTGTCCCTCTCTCTAACTGCTTAGGTTTTTAGATGAGTTGGTGGTTAACAATCTAATAATAAGTAGTAAGACAAATAGTATTCAGTGTAATAATCTTCCATCAATATTTGTTCTTAAACTGCATTGTAGTATACAAAGGTCAACGGAAGCGTCTCTACAATGGTACTCATGGGACGTCCACGTTACATTATTTGATAACTGGAGCGTCAGGGCCGAGTCAACTTACGCACACTTCAATTAATTGTTGAAGCCCAATTCCACCCCCTACATTAGACTATTTGAATAAGAATAAAGTAGCATGCGTAAAATATTAGAAGAATACTTCACGCGTGCAATATGATAGAAAAGAAATTTTTTGGTGCTGAGCGGGTACCACGTGGTAGTATTTGTTGGCGATCAATCCCAATCATTTAAATGCGTTTTGGATAGCCCATATTCATTCCTTCTCTCCCCCGCCCCCCCCCACCTGACCACTCTCTCTCTTTTTTTTTCTCTCTCTCTCTAAAATCACCGGACCAGGAGACCCTGCCAAGCAGGGGTGCTTGGCAGGGGTGCCGAGCGCATCTCGACCGTCCAAAAGTGTTTTGGACGGCCCGGATGTAAAGGTACCGAACGGATTTAAAAAAAAGGAAAAAGAAAAGGAAAAAGATGTTTCGATCCGGGCCGTTGATTCTAAAGATGAACGGCCGGATTGACCGCTAGGCACCCGCTTGGCAGGGTCCCCGGGTCCAAAATCACCACCATTGACAGATTTAGTTGTACAACTGGCCAGTGTTTCACTAAGTCTTCTTAAAAAATAAATACTTATTTACATTTTTAAAGCTTAAAAATAATTGACTTACTAAAATAATTTTTTGTGCAATATGAATTTTCAGAAATGCTATGAGTATGCCAACCTTGCACGGATGTTGCATGGCGCATGCACACACAATTGGCGGGACATGTGGAAAACAAAACTGGATATAAGGTGGCTCCCACTCTCCACTCTCTCTCCTGTTTTGAATCAGCGAAATTGTTTCCAAAATCTCATATTCGGAAAGCTTTAGAGCTAAAAATTAATTATGATCTTTTAAGATAAAAAGATTAAAAAAATAAGATCTTCGTATCGGTTCAAACAAATTGAAAATTAGAACACTTAGACCGTTTATATATTAAAAAATATATTTAAAAAATTAAGTGTTCTAATTTTCAATACGTTTGAACTAGTAGAAAGATCTTATTTTTCTGGTCATTTTATTCTAAAGGGTCATAATTAGTATTTGTTTCTAGGACTTTCATAATTAAATATCTTCTCTTCATTTGATTCTACGGTTCCCTTAGGGCTCTCATTGAAAGCCTTAGAGTCAAAAGTTAATTATGGCCCTTTAGGATAAAATAATCAAAAAAATAAGATTTTCACATCGGTTCAAAAGGATTGAAAATTGAAACATTTATTTATTTTAGATGTTTATATATTAAAAAATTAAGTACTCTAATTTTTAATCTGTTTGAACTGATGCAAAGATCTTATTTTTCTAATCATTTTATCTTAGAGTGTCATATTTATTTTTAGTTCTAAGGCTTTTCGAGTCCGAGATTTTCAAAAATCTTGAATTTCTTTCATTGATTCAAAACAGGAGAGAGAGTGGAGAGTGGGAGCCACCTTGTGCCCAGTTTTGATTTTCACGTGTACTACCAATTGTGTGTGCGTGCAACATCCATGTGTGGTTGGCGTACTCATAGCATTTCTATTTGGATTTTATTTGATAGATATCAATGGCATCTTTTGAATGGTACCAAAAAAATCAAAAAAAAAATCATTTTCGTAAATATATTATTTTTAAATTTAAAAATTATAAATAAGTACTTATTTCTTAAGAAAGTTTAGTGGTTGCCTGGGATTTATTGTGCCACAAAATTTAGCAATTACTCAATATAATAGGCCAAATAACAGAGGACCACTTTTCAAATTTTTTTTTTTGTGTGTGTTCAATAACAGAAATAGAAACTCAAATATCTTTATTCCATTGAGTTAGAAGCTCTTGCACGTCCATGCATGCACGTGGTGGGTTCCAAGGGTTTTGCCCTGATTGAAAACCTTAGCCAATAATGTGTGGACCAATTAAAGCTAGCCACATCATGTTTGCTATCATAGCCATATTCTTATTGTTTCATCACTTTCATTGTTTGCGTTAAAGAACATTCCAATCCAAAGAAGATGAAAGCAGTGGGACAGTGTTTTGTGTCCTCTCCGGCACTCTTTTCGGGACTTAAAGAGTGAGATCTTGTTCCTATTTCTTTTCGACATTTGCATGCGTGCCAACAACTATACAACTCAGCGTACCGCACAATTATCGATAGGATTTTTATCGTACTTACGTCCATATCAAAGTTTGAGTTTCACCATGTGCTCTGGGCGTTACAAAAAAAATATTTATCCTTGTTACGTAGCTACAAAAATTTAACTTAATTTTTTGGGCGAGAAAATTGTACTAGTATTTAATTACCTATTGAATAGGAGTAACAGTTTGGTGTTCTCGGTTTCTAGCTATTCCATTTATGGGTGCATTTTCCACTAAGGCATGTCTCAACGGGGCGGACACATGCCAAGGGTGTTCGGCCCTACACAACTCCAAATCTTTTTACTAATTATAGTAGTCTTTTTTATGTTAATTTGAAAAGGTTATAGGGGATTGGTGCCTACGAGTTCCTCGGGTGAAAAATATTTTTAACAATTCGGTATATATGTGAAAAAAATCCTTAACTAAAATTTTTAAGTTATCAACAATTTTTTTAGTTACATGTATAAAATTAAACGACGGCTTTGTCTATAGGCACAATCTTGTCTCTTTTTTAGACATAGCAAATAGCAACATATACGCAAAGATGGGATGTGATCTGAGAAACAGTAGTCGATTGTTGAAGTTTTTCGGCCACTGACGACCAGACAGAGAGATTGTAGAGATGGGCATCACTTGTCTTTGAACGGATGGAGTTTGAAGAAGAAAAAGATGAGGGGGTGCGAGAGATATAGTACATGTGAGATAGGGAAAAGAGAGCGTGCCTATATGTGATTTAATCTCAGCCATCCATTTCGATGGTTGAGATGCAGTGTCAAAATTTGTGTTAAAACTTGTGTCCCTTGAATATATATATAACAGTCCTGATCAAGTACGGACCTCTTACCGTCCAGACCTCCCATTTTCCAATCGAATTATGATGATCCGAGAGCTAAATGTGATCAGAACGTAATTTTAAGGGTACTCATGAGAAATCAGCAAAAAAAAAGACCGGGAAGGACTTCATCCGAATAGATTTTTACTAAACGGTTCAATAAAAAACTGTTCAAATCAAGCCTTTTCCGGTCATTTTTTTTGCTAATTTCTTGAGAGTACTCTTAGAATCAGGTTCTGCACACGTTGAACAGTTTGGATCATCAAAATTTGATTGAAAAATGAGAGGTGTAGACCGTAAGAGGTGTAGACTTGAACAATATGGGGCGGTTCCACAGACAACCAATTAAACACCTAGAAAAATACCCCAAATCTCAATCTCATAGTTCCCGATCAAATTTTTATGATCCTAACCGTTCAATATGTGTAGAATGTGATTTTAAGAGTACCCGCTAAAAGTTAGCAAAAAATATGACCGAAAAGTGCTTGTTTTGAGCAGTTTTTAATTGAACTGTTCATTAAATCTAAGCTAAAAACTACTCAGATCAAGCCCTTTGTGGTTTTTTTATTGGCTGATTTTTAGCGAATACTCTTAAAATCACGTTCTAATCACATTGATCGGCTCGGATCATTAAAATTTGATCAAAAACTATGAGGTATTTTTTTTAGGTGTCTAATTAGTTGTTCCAGGAACCGCCCTGATCTATATATATATATATTTTCCCTTTCAATGTAGAAATAAATGTGGTTTGTAATCCTGTTAAGTACAAATCATCATGTATCTATCACTGTGTCTCAATCCTCTTTCAACTATGTGCGATGATGTGATATAGAGTAAATATCATGCCCGAATCATGTATCTGTCACTGTGTCTCAATCCTCTTTCAACCGCGTGCGATGATGTGATATAGAGTAACTATCATACCAGAATCATGTATGTCACTGTGTCTCAATTCTCTTTCAACCGCGTGCGATAATGTGATAAGAAGAAACCATCATACTAGAATAAAGTGGAATACGATATGAACACACACTTACATGGATTTCTGGTTAGAAGATTCCGTTCCTTTACGCGAACGTACGGCGCACCAAGATATATTCATTCATGCATGGACCACTCAATTATAAGTGCAACAACAAAGTGGATATTCTTGAACGCGCGACAGTGTTAGAGATATTTATCTTGAATATTCCCCTCCCGATCGAGATCGATACACACAAGCTCCTGACCACCCATCTAATTGGATTGGTTCCTGTCATGTCATGGCATGGGATCAAAATCTACAGAGGGCCTCACCATTGTCTATGGGAAAATCTTTGGCAGAATCAAAGCCTAGAAGAGAAATTTGGAGCACCGATCGATCCACAGAGGTCTCGATCGATCACCATTGTCTTGGAGAAAGGAATGAACAACGTCCGCATAGAATCAGACTCAGCCAACGAAAATCCAGGAAAATGATCACCCCGGCCCTGAGCACAATCATCAGAGATGCCAATATGATCCTCAATAGAACGGGAACTCAGTTGTCCCATATTTAATTACCGAGCGTCCAACCAATGTGCGGACCATCTGGCCCTGGCCACTTGGGGGCTGAACAAAATGACCCTCTTGTGGTTACGGTTGAAGCTCCCTTATCTATTAGAGAGTACGTTCTTGATAAGAAATCCTAGAATAGGTGTTTTCTATTTCTTTTTAGTTCTCTGTGATATGCACTTTGATCCACTAGCTCTTCTCATGTAAATACATGGTACTATGATTCTGTCGATTTATTTTTTTTCGCATATGAATGGGTAATAAGGTAAATTCACATGAATTAAGGACAAAAAAGGGCGTGCGATGTTAAAAGGGGAGTAAATATATGGTACATATGTATATCCATACATAAAGTAATTTTTTTTATTTTATAATTTCTTTTTGGTGTCTCCCTAGTCCATATCCACCATATTCATCAATCAAGATATTCTACTGGCAGCAGGGTGAAGTGTTACTTAAATTTCATTAATATAAAAAAGTTGGTCCCACCTAGTAACTACCTTGGCCATGCACAATAATTTAATTATGGAGGTAGAGGTAGTGTACATCAGATTATTTGTCAATATCATTTTGATGACCATTTGCTAGTAAAATTATATCCGTATATATTAAGAAATTAAAATTTGTTGGTGGGTCAAAAGACTCAAAACGTTAGCAACATTGGCATAAATTATATATTGCGGTTATTCACAACTAGTTGTACCATGGAGTTGGTCTGATGGTCAAGATCTGAGATTTGAATGTTTGATCCCTCCTAATCTTACGTTTGAAATCTCTCAAGTACTATCAATTTCTTTGGAACCAATCCATATAGAGTTTTGCTCTGGCTTTAATTAAGGCTCTCGTAAGTGGGCGGTGGGATAGGTCCACCAGAATTAGTCGACGTGAACTTAAACTAGCCCGAACACGTAAGTTAAAAAAAAAAAAAACGAAAAAAGGATCACAGTCCTATGGACAAAGTAATGGATAGATTGGAAATATGGAAGAGGGCGAATATACTGGCTTTCCCATACCTCTTGTTTTTCTCTATATAAGCCCTCATCAAACTCTAAATTCAAGCAGCACATTTCAAAAATGGCCACTCACTTCCCCTTGTATGTTTTTCTCCTTTGTTTAACAACCCCACAATTCATATCCTCTTTGGCCGAATTAGAAAATTACATTGTCCACATGGACTTATCAGCCATGCCAAAAGCCTTCTCTAGCCACCACACTTGGTACTTGGCCACCATTTCTTCCGTACTGGATAACACTAGAGCCACCGCCGCAGCCGCGGCTTCCACCACCTCTTTGTCCTCCTCCAGCTCTAAGCTCATCTATGGCTACAGTAATGCCATCCATGGTTTTAGTGCCAGTCTCTCTCCTTCCGAGTATGAAGCGATAAAACAATCCCCGGGCTATGTTTCTGCCTACAGAGATATGCCGGTTAAAATCGACACGACTCACTCGGCCAAATTCCTTGGGCTAAATTCGGAGCTGGGTGCGTTGCTAGCTGCTGACAACGGAAAAGATGTCATAATCGGGTTGGTCGACACGGGGATATGGCCAGAGAGCGAGAGCTTCGACGACAATGGAATGACCGAAGTGCCCTCGAGGTGGAAAGGAGAGTGCGAAACCGGCACCCAATTCAACTCCTCAATGTGCAACAAGAAGCTTATTGGAGCACGATTCTTCAACAAAGGCCTCCATGCGAAATTCCCCAATTTGACCTTTTCGATGAACTCCACACGGGACACTGACGGCCACGGGACCCACACTTCCTCCACGGCTGCCGGGAACTATGTCGAGGGCGTGTCATATTTCGGCTATGCTTCAGGAACCGCCCAGGGCGTGGCTCCGAGGGCTCACGTGGCCATGTACAAGGCCTTGTGGGACGAGGGCGTGTACTCATCTGACATCATCGCCGCAATTGATCAGGCGATGGTCGACGGGGTTGATGTTCTCTCCCTCTCTTTAGGCTTAGGCGGTGTCGCATTGTACGAAGACCCCATCGCCATAGCTACATTTGCAGCTATGGAGAAGGGTATTTTTGTCTCTACATCGGCAGGAAACGAGGGGCCCTACATCGAGACCCTCCACAATGGGACCCCTTGGGTTCTGACAGTCGCTGCCGGAACCATGGACCGCGAATTCCAAGGGCTTATTACCCTTGGCAACAATGTTTCAATCACAGGCTCTTCTCTCTTTCCAGGGAATTCAAATCCATCTCAATTCCCACTTGTTTTCACGGGTTTCTGCAATAGTACCGAGGAATTGAAAAATGTTGGGCACAAGATTATTGTGTGCCAAGACAAGGACAATTCCCTAAGCGAGCAAATTTACGATGCCCAAAATTCAAATGTGACCGCGGCGATCTTCGTTACCAACACGACGGATTTGGAACTCTCCATTCTGACCACCTTTCCCGCGATTTTTCTCAATCTTGAATTGGGGGAGATTGTTTTGGACTACGTCAAAAACAGTGACGGCCCAAAGGCCAAAATTGATTTTCGTCGAACGAGACTGGGGACTAAACCAGCACCTAAAGTGGCTAGCTATAGCTCAAGAGGCCCATCCCCAAGCTGCCCATTTGTGCTCAAGCCTGACCTTATGGCCCCTGGCTCATTAATCCTGGCCTCATGGCCTCAAAATCTTCAGGTGGTCGATTTGACCACCGGGCCGCTTTTCAGTCAGTTCAATATCTTGTCGGGCACGTCAATGTCCTGTCCGCACGCCGCAGGAGTGGGAGCCCTTTTGAAGGCGGCCAAGTCTGAATGGAGCCCGGCCGCCATTCGTTCTGCTATGATGACCACTTCTTACTCGAACGACAACGATTTCAACCCGATTCAAGACCTTGGAAATAACAACAAAGTTGCTACTCCTTTAGCCATAGGGTCTGGCCATGTTGATCCAAACAAGGCACTAGACCCCGGTCTGATATACGACGCGGACGTCACAGACTACGTGAATCTTCTTTGTGGATTAAATTACACAACGAAGCAAATACAAACCATCACGAGGGGGATTCCTTATAATTGCTCGAACCCGACTTTGGACATCAACTACCCTTCTTTCATCGCGTTTTTCGACGCAAATGCATCCGAAACTGTACAAGAATTTTCTCGTACGGTGACAAACGTTGGAGAGGGAATGACGAATTATACGGCGAAAGTGACAGCAATGGAGGGGTTCAAAGTTACGGTTGTGCCTGGGAAACTGGTTTTTAGAGAGAGGAGTGAGAAGCAAAGCTACAAGGTGAGTATTGAAGGACCGAAAACGATGAAAGAAGATACGGTGGCGTTTGGGTATCTGACTTGGGTTGAGATTGAGGGGGACCATGTGGTTAGAAGTCCGATAGTGGCAACAAGTTTGAGTTCAGATGCGCTAGGAGGGCAGAATTGACATTTTACTTGTCTGCTTTCCCTTTAACACACCTGATCATTTGCTTTGGTGAATAAACTTAATTAGTTTTTGTTTGGTTTTTGGGTTTGGTTTGCAAGTAATCTGAATTTTCACAATATTTTTGGTTTTCAACATAATGGTAAAGCCCATTCGTTTCTACTTTAAAAAAAAAAAAAAAACCGTTTAGCTCCGTGTGTTTCGATGTAAAATGTTTTACAATATAAAATGTTTTTCATGTAAATTGTTTTTTCAGAAAACAAACTTCAAATTTTTATTTTTAGGTGTTAGGGTGGCACTTGAAAATATTTTCAAAAATCAAAAAAATAGTGTAGAGAGAGAGGGAGACTTAAACGGTGAGATTTGAGAATACTGGAATTGAACGTGGTTTAGGACTAACGATCGAGGAAACTGAGTAATGAAAATTGCACTAGAAGACAATGGATTCATCTCATAAAATAACTTACGGAAGATTTAATGATAAGTCATTTTCATCTAATTAATGTAAAATATTTTTCTTATTTTTTACATAATCAAATACCAAAAAATAGGTAAAACATTTTATCGAAAATATTTTACGTACAAGCAAACGGAGCCTTAATTCATTTAGTTATGAGAATTATCAAACTACTGAGTTGCACGGCCTTAATTTTAACCAAAATAATTTCTTGCGCAATTCATACGTGAAGACTACGACATCGGGGTTTGTCTGACACTTTACCTGTTCCTATCTACTGTTCGTCTTATTTTTATTTTTTTTCCAACGGATAGAAAGACATCATTTTACACTAAATAGGAATTACAAAGAATAAATTCGAGACACTACGTCAATTGTAACAGCCAACAAGATAACTAAACTCAACAACTCAATTGATAGAAATAAACCCATTATATGGTAAAAACAAAAAAAGAAAGAAAGAAAGAAAGAAAAAGCCCTCTTAGAACACCCACTCGCAGATGGAGAGACTCGAACTCTTGACCTTTTAATAAAATGCAAGATTTTTAGCTAACTAAGTTAGCCCCAGTTATTTCCGTTTGTCTTGATCATCAAGACAAAAAAAGTGCAAAATATCGAAAAAACCATTTTGTGAAGAAGCTAGATTTGGACGGTGAATGGATTGGGGATTTTGTGTGGTAGTTTGGGAAAGGGAATTGGCTTGGCCAATCACAGTACTGTAGCCTATAGATACACCAACCTATACATATTAAAGTTGAATTATTTTTTAAAAAGGACAAAAGTGTGACATGCACACAGCTCTCAGTGCAGAAGATCTAAGCTGCAATTCCAAAACTCTCGCCCTCACTTACAAGTTTTCAGTCTCTCGTTTATTTATGCTTGGGTGTCTGGGATAGTTTACGTGTAAGTTAATTGATTTCAAGAATCAAAAAATTAGCGATCGAATAAATCTCAAACAACTCTTTTTTTTTTTTTTTTTTTTTGTGTTTTTTGGCCTACGGTAAGAATTGGAACTGAGATTTTAAGAATAATTAATATTTCTTGCGTACTGTCATGGTCCCGTCCGAGTTTAGGTTTTTGTGACTCTTATCCACAAGGAATCAGACAATTTGAACATTTTGGATAAAGAACCAGCTCATCTTACCACATGGGGTCAAGGACGATTGTCCAATTATCGAAAATAATTGTGACCCAGCCGTACAAGTATCGGCATCCATCTGTGCGTGAGCATTCTTAATTAATAATTATTGGTATCATAAGCAGTTAGACAAATCGTAATCAGTGTAATCTTCCATCAATATTATTTGTTCTTAAACTGCCTTGTCAGACTTGTCGTATACAAGGGTCACGGGAAGTGTACATCTACGATGGTCACGACTCACGGGACGTCTGCTTTATAGTATTATTTTGAGATAACCAGAGCGTCCCAGTTTCATTTATAGGGAGCAAAACAGATTATTTATTTCATAGAACTCGTCGAGAACCTAAATAATAAAAAAGATTACATAAATCTGGGATCGATGATTTTTTTTTTTTTTTTGATAATCGATATTGATCAATGAGGAGTGTTTTCACTAACAAAAAATACTAAAAATTTAATGCATTTTACCATTTCATTTTCACTAATAAAAAAAGTTTTTAACATTTTACCATTTCGTTAAAAATTGTCTCGTTGACTACTCCTTTCTGAAAAGAGCTCTGCCTTCTCTCTAAAAATTTCCCCTTTAACAAGTCGGCTGTGATGGCGGCTTTCGGTGGCGGTGCTAGTGTTCATGGATGTTTCGGTGATTGTTTCCCCTCTAGCTATTTTTGGGAGCCGGATTTGACGTGCTTCGCGGTGGCTGTGCAACAGAGGGCTCAATCGTCAGACAAGGTCGGCTTTGGTATGGTCCTCGATCCTTTGTCTTCTCCTTCTCTCCTCCTTTGTTTTCAACCCTCTATTCTCGTTGTGGTTGTCCCCCTTATTCTCAACTGTTAGTCTGCTCTTGTTTCCCGGTCGAAGTTTCTTGTTGGGTCTCTGATTTTGCTTAACGGCGAGGGTTTCTTCGGGTCTTAATGGAGCAATTGGCGTAGTCTCCCGCCGTGGTGTTGTCCCGGTAATCGCCTAACGGCAAGGTGAGCATCTGCAGCAGAGCTGGTGTTGTTTGGGTTCCAGGGTCATTTTTGTGGGTGGCCAAGTGGTGGTGTGGTGGTTGGTTCTGTTGCTTTCGGACTGTGGTTTTCGGCGAGTGGTGGTTGGATCTGTCTGAAGCGGTGGGCAACGACGACTTTAGGGTTAGGTTTTAGGTTTTCGTTGGACTGGGCTTAATTGTATTATTTGGGTTTTTTAGTCCTTGGGTGGTTTGTGCTTCATTTGTATTATCTGGGCATTTCTGTGGCCCTTTGGTGTTTCGGGTTTGGCCTGTTCAGTGTATTGTCCAACCTTGGTTGGACTCCCCTCTCCCTTTCCCCATTACTTATTGTACCTTTGACAAGTAAATAAAATGTTATTTTGCCGATCAAAAAAACAAAAAAGTTGTCCTCAAAAACTTTTTTTACTACATTAATTCTACTCACAAACCATCAACAACTTATTCATTATTAGAAACAACTTAACATTTCTCAACAACTTATTCACTACCGGAAACACCTAACAACTTCTCAACCACAAATAAAAATCTACAAAATTTTCATTACCGGAAACACCCCCTTGATGTAAATAAGTTCTGATCTAGTACCGTGGCAAACTATTTTTTGAAGGCACAAATGTTTCAAAGTTAAGTTTATAAAATCAGTATGATTTTCAGCATGAATAATCTTCTAGACGAGTTGTCGAGTTGTGTAAAATTATCGGTCTCAATCATTGAAGCAAACCCAAAATGGGTTCATCGAGTTATTCTCTGTAACTAGAGAGAATTTGATTCATTTAGTTTTTTTTTTTGAACTGTAATTTGATTCATTTAGTTGGTGTTGTACGGGGAGAGAGAGAGAAAGAGAGAGAGAGAGAGAGAGAGAGAGAGAGAGAGATTAGGTGTTTTCATGTGTTACAAGAAGAAGTCAGAGAGAGAGAGAGAGAGAGAGAGAGAGAGATTAGGTGTTTTCATGTGTTACAAGAAGAAGTCAGAGAGAGAGAGAGAGAGAGAGAGAGAGAGAGAGAGAGAGAGATTAGGTGGTTTCATGTGTTACAAGAAGAAGTTAATACCCCATATGGTAGTATTTTGCTAATAAGCATGGTAAAACAAAGACTAGAAGTCTAGAAGGTAGGCCAGATCGAACAATTAGTTGGCAGAAAATCCTTTTCACCAATCAGGCAGAGTACCGATCGCGAACTGAAAAAGTACAACTGTAATTCTCACCATCAATGATGTATGTTGATCATTATTTAGATTCAGGATATTCAAGGATTACTAAATTATGGAATATTCTTTCATACTGGTTTTTTCTTTTTTTCCTTATTTTCTTTTCTAGCTGTATCATACTAATTAATTTCAAGTAGGGCCAGTTTAGTGTTGTTTTGTCGACAACCTCAAAAATAACCTTGTACGTTTATGGGTAAACTTGCTTATAACTCATGGGAATAGAAATACAATATTATAAAGCTATATGTACATATGAGTTTTGTGAGTCCCACCTCGGATCCCACAAAGATGATTCGGACCGTCTATTATTTTTACAACATTTTTTTATGGAGCTTTGTAAAAAATCAGTTCAACTCAATATCGATAAGGATTTTTTATGAATTTGTGAGGGCGAAACTACTTAACGAAAAAAAATCCTTAGCAATATCGGATTGAGCTAATTTTTTACACAGTTCCATAAAAAATTATTTTAAAAATAATGGAAGTTTGAATCATCTTTGTGGGACCCGAGGTGGGCCCACAAAACCCATATGTACATTGCATATGTACATATATATAGCATTACTCATAGAAATAGATAATGAAAAGAAATAGATTAATCATGGTCACTAAAGTATTATATATAATTCTCGGCTTGAGGATACTTTGACATATGGCTCGAGAGACCTTGACAGAGGTGATCGCCTCACCCCCAAAACTTGTAACGCTGCCATTATTGCATCGATGGTGGTATGCTATTTAATTTTTCTTAGTCACGTCACTTTCTGCTTATTATTACGAGATGAACGATTCATATATATTATGTTTTGCACTCAAATGATCCTTAACCGCTCAAAAAACATATGGAGCTCTCCTCTGACGTTAAATAAACCCCCGCTGGTAGGAGGTAAAATCGGTCCTCTAGAATTTAGTCATGTGCGCATAAATTCATCCCAACATTTGAAAATATCATTCAGTCACTTCTATAATGAGGTTGCAGTCCAAGCTATCCTAACTAACGGTACACACAAATGGGCCGGAAATTGACTTAATAGACCTAACAAGTTTTCACAAATTTGTAATCTCAAACCCATGCCGTCAAAAGTCCAAAGTTAACAAGCCAACAAAAGATTGCCGTGGTTTGGGTTGAAGCTACGGAACTCCCATCTCTCTGTCAGTTGAGACCCAGCCTTTCTTATCAACTTCTTTTTTCTTTTTCTTTTTTTAATGTTTGTTTACCCATTTCTATACCTCCGTGATTGCTTAACCCGAAGGATTGGTAAGGTGGTTAAGACCTAAAACTTAAGAGTTTGCTTCCTTGTAAGATTTTTAAATTCGAAACCTCTTAAATGTTATTAACTATTCCGGGTCTCAAGTTTTAATTGGACTTTTAGCAAGTGGACGGTGACCTTGGGCTCATATCATTATTCGATGTACGCGTGAACTTGCAGAATACCTAAGTTATGTACAGTACCTCCGTGATCACTTGTCCAATCTAGGGTCAACTAGATGATTCGACAGTATCTTATCTTCCCTTGACTTGTGGAGGGAAATGAGGCTTGATTTTTCCTCATTTATATAGCTAGGTACGTAGGGGATGGGATTAATTGAACATTGGCACATCTTATCAACTTTTATACTTTACCCGTTACAAAGATTATACGTACGTATCTATTGTGTATCCTTTTTAGTTGGTTGGACTTGAAACCCATGCGTTAGCTGCCAGAACCGGGGCCAAGCACTCCTTCCCCAAAGATTTTGTAGCCCAATGATATTTTCTGGTCCTTTCTTTGAGGGAAGCTGGGATTTGAGCTCCGTCGCATGCGTTTGTGGTTCAGACCTATGGACATCTTTAAGTCCCCAATGGACTAACGTACTAATTCCCCCTAACTCCCTTTGATATATACCACTTGGCAAAAAAAAAAAAAAACTCTATAGTAGCTTAAGAACATGTTCTGGCAAATGGTTGTGTTGCACTCTTTTTGGGTGTGAGGTCTAGGGTTTGATTTCTACAGACATGAAGTTGTTCCTCGTTATTATCTCTCTTATACTAATAACTACTACTATCCTATGGTCTGACAAAAAAAAAAAAAAAAAACCTCTACAGTAGCTTAGCTTCGGCTTTTCCCATTTGCAAACGAGGATAAAATAAAGGGCAACTTAGTATACAAAGCTCCTGATTCTGTAGGGTTCGGGAAGGGTTTGAACTTTGAATGTGCATACTACTCTTACTCTTGTAAGGGGTGAGACTGTTTTTGTACTCAATCCGTGCATATCAGGTCACATTGAGGCAAGTTTACCATTATGTCAGGACTACCCCTCTTGCAAAATGAGGATGTATGAGCGTCTCCGACCTGAACGTCAAATTTAGAGATGCCAAAGTCATTTGAAGGTTGATGTGGCAATTTGACATCTCTAAATTTGGCATGAACAAACATTTAATCTCCAACCATAGAGTCACATGTTGATATTAATACTCCACTTGCCAAACCTTTTTTTTTTTTTTTTTCCTTCTTTTTTTGATCTGCTTGCCAAACTTGATTGGAAAGGTGTTTAAATTTCAAACTTTGCTGTCGGGCCATGGGATCATAGTAATAACGTTCATGTTTCTATTATGGGCCCAACTAACTTGTTCCAGTTTGGCCCACAGTGGCAGAATCATCCCTCAAGCCATGAAACAGATCGGAGAGATTTTTCATTGCCGGGTATATCTCACGTGATACCCGCTCAACGCATTCGAGTTGTTTGATATACTTTTAGATAGCTCGGATTGAAACCCTCTCTCTCCTCCCATCCCAACACTTTCTCTCTCTTTTTCTCTCTCCAAATCTGAGCCGTTCAAAAATGAAATGGACGGCTTGGATACGCGAGCGAACACCACGTAGTACCCGCTTGGCACTGAATTTTTTTCAACAAATGGAGCCCCCTCACCTAGTTTTGCACTTTTTTTTTTTGATAACCAGGTGTCCTGATCGTCAGCTTACGTGCACCACATGAATCATGCTCATGCATATTTTCTTTTCAATAACGATGTTCATTCTTATTTTCACGCATTAGGGTTAGAAATTTCAGTTTTTTTTTTTTCTTAACTCTTGTCTTCTAATTTTAACAAATTGAAGCCCCCATCCGATTCTGTTGCAACTTGCAATCACTGTACCCCATGGGTCACCCGCCTCATGGTCCAAATGAAGCATTCTTGTTCTTCTTTACCTTGTTTTTGGGCACAAGAGCTTATTTGAATCTCAGAGGAGGGAGAGGGATTGGAATCCACCTCCCAACTTTGTGAAAATTGACTGTCGCTTATGCCCTACCGGTTTGGTTAAATGGCAATGTGATCGAGACAAGTAAAGAAGGCAGTTTACTAGCTAGCAAAGCGACTCAAGAACAGTATATATAATGATGGTAAAAAATCAGATTCTAAGTCATCCGAGGTATGGAATTAAGTACCTATTCGAGCAAAGCCGCTTCTGCAACAAGTAGTTAACACGTGATTTCCATCCTAATCCCTTGGGAGGGGCATGCTGAACAGATGAAGTAATCATCAGAAAGAGTAGTCGTCGATCTCCTGCGGGTCGAAACCTCAATGAACCATAAGCTTCTAACGACAAGCAAACTCAAAGGATGAGCTTTTTGTCGGAAGCATTGTCTATTTTATTGATAAAGGGAGAGTACCTGTTTGGTATGGAGTCTATGGACTCCTTTTTTAGACTGGCTTGCACCTTTCAGTCCATAACACCCACAAATTAACGTCAAAGGTACGTTGAGAGTTGGAAGATATATGGATGTGTCAATTAGCATTTCAGTAAACTACCCATTCCCCACTTTCTCTGTTCACTGCTCCTTCAAAACTACTTTGGGAGGGGCACTCCAAAACGTTGTTGTCTTCCAATCAGGGCCGGAGTCAGAAATTTATCTACATGGGAGTGACCATGTATCAAGACAAAAAATAGAAATAAACATGCATAACAACGTAGAGTATGGAAATAGTAGGGGGAGCCTATATATACTTTCATAGGAAATTTTTTTTTTAATATAATAGTAGAGTTTTTTTTTCCCTTGTAGGGGCGACTGCCCCTAATAGCCTCTCACTGGCTCCATCCGTGGTTCCAATTGAAAAAAAGTTGTCCTCTCACCCCTCTCTTCCCATCCTCTCTCCATCTCATTTTTCCATCTTCTCTCCAAATTTTCAAGTGAGGAATCCCCTATTTTTTTAAAATGAGGGACTTTCATTTCCCGATCAAATTTTGAAAATCCGGGCCGCTAATGTGTGCAGAATGTGATTTTAAAGGTACCCGCGAGAAATCAACAAAAAAAATGACTGGGAAGGGATTCATCCGAGCAGTTTTTTTTTTAACCGTTCAATGAAAACTGCTCGGATGAAGCCCTTCCCGGTCATTTTTTTTGCTGATTTCTCGCGAGGACCCTTAAAATCACGTTCTGATCACTTTGAGCGGCTCGGATCATCGAAATTTAATGGGGAATGGGAGTCCCCATTTTAAAAAATGAGGGATCTCACACCGGAACCTAACTCTCTCTCTCTCTCTCTCTCTCTCTCTCTCTCTCTCTCTCTCTCTCTCTCTCTCTGATGTTCTTTTTTGATGCAAAAAAAAATTATAAAAAAAGGGAAATTTATACAAATGGTCCTCCTAGTTTCACCCGAGTCTTATTTTCGTCTTCCAAGTATCAATTACAACTCTTTTGACCTTCAAGTTTTATTTTCATATCAAATTGGTCCAATTGATAACTTTTGTTAGCCAAACTAGATGGAAAAAATCAAATTGATGGCAGTTTGAACGTTGCAGTTTTTTATCAAGTTAGTCCAATTGATAACGTCTGCCCTCAATTTGATTTTTTCCATCCAGTTTGGCTAACTGACGTTATCAATTGGACCAACTTGGTACGAAAATCAAACTTGAAGGTCAAAAGAGTTGCAATTGATATTAGGACTAAAATGTGACTCGAATAAAACTAGGAGGACCATTTCTATAAATTTCCCTAAAAAAAACTTCGAAGGTGCAAAAAAAATTTTGGGGTAAGCAGAAGGTACAATTTTAATCACGCTTTAATTATATTTTTAGTACAACTTTTATCATCTTTCATCACGTATTCTTCTTTTTCTTCATCACTTGTACATCCATCGTGTGTGTCCAACGCTATTGTTATATGAAGGGAAAAGAAGGCCTATCTCCAGGGTAGAAGACAAGATCTGTTGCTACCTTTTCTCTCGAGCAAGCGAGATTGCTATATATGCGGCCTAACACGCATGCAGGAAGAAAATGTCATCCAGCTCATTGCATTGATTAGTTTGGCTCGTTAATTATTGTTTGATTCAATTATAATTGTTAATAAGTACAAACACTATTCGTACACCAATAGAACGATAACCGGGTGCTCACGTCTTGACTAATCTCGGAGTGCTAAAATTAACGATCGCATAAACTTCCAGTGGTCCCAAGATAGAAAAATGTTTAATTCGACTTCGTGAGATCTTGGGGGCTCCAAAATTTTGACATTTTAGAACTGGAACATCAAAATTATAGCTTTCTCAACTTCACCTGTACTCCGTCAATTTCATACATTATACATTTCTCCGCATACAAGGGATGAGTTGGAAGGCACATATAAAAACTTTTCTAACCCATACATCAAAATTGATGATACTTTCTATCGCTTCAAATATTGTGACTCCTCAAATGGTCAATTCAAGCGTACAAGAGCAAAAAGTTTTTAAAAAACGGAATAAATTAATAGAGTTTGAGGAATGGGTTGGAGTCACAATTTTAAAAACTACTGGAATAAGTAATCAAAATGCCATATAGGTATATATGTTAAAAAAATTAGATGGGCGGGTTGGAGTTTTTTTAAGGGCTCATTCTTCTTGACATTTTTTTTCTTTTTCATTTTGTGTGTTTTGTTCGTCCTATTTAAAATTCTGTAAGATTTGCCTAATATTTTTTTGGGTTAATCATCTGTCATGACTAGAGAAGTTTGAAAGGTAAAAAAAATTAAGATCAAAAGCAAAAAAAAAGTCACTAAAAACACAAAAAGTATCGAACAACTATCTTCTTTTTTTTTTTGGTTTAAAACATTGTTTTATATAAGTTTTTTTTCCAAATTGATTCATATTTTTAAAATTTTCTGAGATCAATCCCAAAAATTATAACGAAAAGTTAAATAAAAAGTTACGAAAGACAAAAAAAATGGCAAAAAAAATTCTAGACAAAAAAGTTCACAAGAATGCAACTAGTAATACTCAAAATGGGGGAAGTTGCCAAGCAACACCCTTCAAAGCGGTACAAAACGGTCAATCTCAGCCCCTTATTTTGACAATCGACAACTTGAAATTTAATCAAACAATGAACAGTTTAAATTTATATACAATTTATATGCGCTCAGATTTAATCTGTGCTGAAATGAACGCCGAATCGCGGCTCCGCAGCATCCGGGTTTACGTCTGCCAGTACTCTTTTGGAGTACGAAAAATTCAAACAGAGGTCGCCCAAAAAGGTGTAGGAAAGGATTTGGACAAAGTTTTTATGTTGATATAAAAATGGAAAAGATTGATTAAAATATTGCTAAATTGCGAAAACAACACCCACAAATCCAAATAAAACCCACTTTAATCCTCAATATAGAATAGACACTACTGAGAATCTGCACTATCCAATTCCCTCACATACCCACATTTCCTAGTAGATAGAAATCCGAGCAAAACCCCAAGAACCACGAAAATACAACAACAATCAAGAAATCCGAAACACAACCACCCAACTGCCGCAGCCGGCTCTATATTCTGCAACGAGTGATTGCAGAGCAGCCTCTCGAATAGGGTCGAACGGGCCCGCTGGCTCTGTAACAGTTGTGGGTATAGTAAGACCTCCCCGATCTCGCCGGACACGGGATCCTGTTCGCCGACAGAGCTCCGTAGGAGATGTAATAGTGCCTTGGTGTCCAGTAAAGAGACCTCCGGTCGGCTTCCGTGCTGATGCCGTCGATGTCTCCGTCGTCGAAAATGGCGAAGTCGTATGAGGGCCAGTCGAGGGATTGGGTCGTGAGGCGGAGGGTTTGGGTACTGTCGGTCTGGGCTTGGGAGAGGGAGGTGGAGAGGAAGAGGAGGAGGAGGGCGGTGAGGAGGAGGGAGTGTGGAGGTGGAAGAGCCATGGGGCGTCGATTGGGGTGTGGGGGAGAGAGTGATGGGTCTTGAGAGAGAGAGAGAGAGAGAGAGAGTCACATGCAGGATGAAAGAAGATAATGAATGAATGTAGAAGTAGGGAAAATAGTTGGGATTGGGTTACAGTGGCTGCCAGCTAGGTAATGCTGGGTATGTCCCCGCCTTGTTCAGAAATTTCTTGCACATCCGGACCGGTCAACACACATTTAGACGATTCGAATTCAAATTATCTCTTTTCTTTTATTTCAACACTCTTTTTTCTTTTTTTTTTCTATAAATTTGAACTATCCAAAAATGCAATGAACAATTCGAATATGTTGAGCGGACGCTACGTTGTATCCACCCGACATTGAAAATTTTTCCCGCGTTGTCGGCCTCAATTAACGCTTGGCCGCTAGCTGCTGCTGCTATTTGCTGTGAGCCACTCGATATCGTCTCCCTTCTTTCTATGGGTTCAGTTCTGGTCCAGTTTTGTTACCGTCCAGTACGGTCCAGTTTTGGGCCGTTGTGGGCCCATTCCGGGCCCACAACGATGATCGGAATCGTTCATTTTTTAGAGCTCGTCGAATATGTCTTCCATGCCAAAAATTAGCTTGATCAAACATCAATAGGTACATGGATGATACAGATTTGTACATGAAAAAAATGGGCAATTATTAATTTCAACTTAATTTTTGTCATCGCTTTTTTCTTACACAAATCTGTTTCATCCATGTACCTATTGATGTTTGATCAAGCTAATTTTTGGCATGGAAGACATATTCGACGAGCTATACAAAATGAATGATTCCGATCATCGTTGTGGGCCCATTCCGGACCCACAACGGCCCAAAACTGGACCGTACTGGACGGTAATAAAACTGGACCAGAACTGAACCCTCTTTCTATGTTGTGAGAATTTTTCACCCGGACCTTTTGTAAAATGGAGTAATTCCAAGACACTTTCGGCCAGGGCAATCTCTTTTCTTTTTTTTTCTTTTTTTTTTTTCTCTTTTTGGGATTATATTACCATTACGTAAAAAAAAAACAAAAAAAAACTCATAGATAGAATATTTAATTATTATTAAGTTCACTTTTTACAAAATATATTTACTATTAATGTAAGTGTCACCCTAGGACACCCTGGGGTTTTAGGATGTCCTAGGATTTTAGGGTTTAGGATAACCTAGGGTTTAGGGTACCTAAGGTTTAAGTTTAGGCGCTTTTATAGAGGCCTAGGGTTTAGGTTTACGTATTTTTATAGGGGTTTAGGGTGTACTTTCCTATCATAGTGTTTTAGCGATTTAAGGACTTTTATAGGGTACCCTATGTTTTAGGCATTTTCATAAAATACCCTATGGTTTAGGCACTTTTATAGCGTACCCTAAGATTTAAACATTTTAATAAAGTACCCTAGGGTTTAGGCACTTTCAGGGTTTAGAATTTTAAGAACTTTCATATAAATTTAATGTTTCATTAATTTGAGGTGACTTGATAAAAAATACTTTTTATTTTCTCTACCTAGTGGTAAAAAGCCGCTTTTTTTTTTTTACCTTTGCAGGTGTAATCATGTCTAGGAGGAAGAAATATCACTCATTGTGTTAATTTTTTTTTGAAAAAAATTAATCATGAATCGCTGGCCTATAGAGTGAGGATTCAATAGGGCACCAAGTTGATGGGAGTCACGGACGTGATGCACAGCTATCGGCTATCGTGAAGGCAATAGATGTGCGGAAAAAACAGGCTAATTTGGAGGTTTTAAATGGATGTTGGGTTTCACCTTTTAGATATTATGCGTGCTGTTGGTTGTGTTTGGTTGGCAGTTTAATTTAGTTTAGTTTTGATAGTGGGTGGAGAGAGAAATAGAGTAATGATTGAAAATATGGGTAATGATTGGAGAGAGATAGAGAGAGATGAGAAAGTAATAATTGAAAAAATAGGATAATGATTGGGGAAAGAAGTAGGGTAATGATTGATTTTCAAAACTAAAACTAAACAGAAAAGGCAACCGAACAAAGCTATTCTTAATTAAGGGCGGATGTCCAAGGGATTTTATACCCTAGATTCTTGTATTCAATTTCTAGTTAATGTTAATTGCTGAATTAATTTTAATTCCATTTCAGCTTACCAAAAAATAGACGAGATTCGTACTCTCTTTTTTTTATTGGAAAGGTGACAAAATAAATTACGAACTAAGAGCATCGCTATTGAGAGATGTCAATTCCTACGTGGACATTTAAAGGTAAAAATTGACACCAAAATTCGATCCAACTTAATAGCCTTCTTTGATGTCAAATACACGTGGATTTGAAGGCAAGCTTTCTCATGCCAACTTTGACAGCTACCCTTCTCCATGCCAAATTTTAAAAAATGACCATTTGTATTTTAACATAAGGGTTGGAGAGGGATAATTTGATGTCAAATAAATAGAATTTGACATAAGGGTTGGAAAGGAGGTTTTGATGTCAAATTGGAGATGCCAACTGCCACATCACCCTTGAAAAAAAAAATTGGCATCCCCTATTTGAAGTCAAGGGATGGAGATGTTCTAATATGACCATGTTCTGCTTAACTTTTACTCTGTCGTATTTTTTGAAGGTTTTGCTCTTACTCAAAAAAATTGCGTTTGTTAGTTTTGCGTCAAACTTTTGTAGATTATTGATTCGTTTCGACGAGAGAAATCAGAAAAGTAAAAAAAAAAATTCACTTTTATCTAAATATTTTAAAAAATATACTCACTCCGTCCCTTTTTTATGGTTTAGTATTCCATTTTAGGTTGTCTCTCAATAAGTGTCCATTTTGTAAAATTAATGGGTAAAAGTTGGTGCATTTTCTATTTTGCCCCTAAAAGTATATTCTATTTTAAAAAGTTAGTGAGTAAAAATAATGATGATGTCTTCATAGAGGGTAAATAGGGAAAGTGGGGGTAAAAGTTAATGTGAAAAGTGTAATTATGATATCTTCTTAATAAGTTAGAATTACAAAGTTAGACATTTAAAAAGGGGATAGAGGGAGTACAATTGTAAGTCCTAAAAGTCAACTTTTTTTTCTTTTAAAAAGTGGTTATTTCTCCAAAAAAAGAGAGGGTAAAAGTTATAATTTTTTACTTTTCTAATTCGTCGAGACGAGACGAGACGAATTGAAAAACCAAAAAAGTGAAAAAAAAAAAAAAAGTCCTAAAAAAAAAAACTGCAAAAAAAAGTCCAAGAAAAAACTGCACAGAACAGAAGGTGCAATACTAAACGAAGGAAAACCAAGCAGTAGAGAAATAGTTTCTTTGGCTAACAAATCTGCCCTCCCTAAACTCATGCCGAAGCTTCGCCGTTCCGAAGCTCTCCAGAAGTTCAGGTGCATTCACAGATTAAACTGCTCAATGGATGTGAATTTGTACCACGAAGATCTTCCAATACTGTGAGATTACTACTGAGGTTGCATCCACACAAAATATCACCCCGTCCCTGCAGTGTTTGCTCCATATCTGTGACACCCAGTTGTGATTCTCCGCAAATTTTATTACTCCCTCATTCCTTAAATAAATGTCTGGTCTATAAATATAAACCTAGGCCTAGATGCATTCTTTTCGTTCAAAAAATTTGGAAAAAATACCTTTGGAGCCATGGTATTTTTTTCCAAATTTTTTGAACCAAAAAATGTGTGAAAAATGGTGGAAAATGTTTAACGGTGCTTACTGAATATTTCATCTCAAAATGGTGGAAAGAACGAGAACTACCATCACACTAGCAAAGCCAAGAAAAATCGAGTTCGGGAGTATAGCTCTAGTCTAAGGTGAGTAGTGGCGGACGCAAGATTCTTGAGGCGGGGGACCGAATCACTCGTATTCATAAATTTACAACAAAATATCATCCTCATGGAATAAAATAATGCAATTTCGAGAGAATCTTCCTTCATAATGTTTACAAACAAAACTTAAAATGTACAGTAGTATAAATATTACGATAATTAAGAAGTGGGGCCCGGGCCCGCCTGCACTCCCTCAATCCGCCCTGTAGGTGTGGTAGCAAAGAACTCAAAAAACGATAGGTGTTTTAAGTTTTTTTAATTAGAAGTTTTACAAAGGTATTCGTTTACAAAAAAAGAAAAGAGAAGAAAAGAAAAGTTTTACAAAGATGTTCCTGTAAACTTTAACAGGCTGAAGAGATCTCTTCTGGCCCATAAGACGCAGGCCAGGGCAGCCCATCTGCCCCGAGTTCTTGTAATTTAAAACGGGCCTTGAAGCCCATTAAATAGTGGGTCCAATTAGTTAATTTTATGAAGAGCTTGGACTTCGGCAGGACTTTCCGACGTCAAAGATAAACGCCCTTGCCGATATTGGATTAAGCTGAATTTTTACGAGGACCCTAAACAAAATATTTTAAACAAAATTAGCGGCTTCGATTATCTTTTTTGGACCCTAGACAAGTCCAAGCACTGTCTGTACAGTAATTGTTGTACCAGTAGCATTTTTGTTAAGTTTTTAATTAGAAGTTTTACAAAGGTATTTGTTTACAAAAGAAAAGAAAAGTTTTACAAAGATGTTCCAAACGTAACAGGCTGAAGATTTTTGATGCACGGACCAAACCTTCTTCTCTTGCCCATAAGACACAGCCTAGCCCATCTGCCCGAGTTCTTGTAATTTAAAACGGGCCTTAAAGCCCATTAGGGGGTGTTTCGATGGCCCCTTTTCCCATTTTCTACTTCTCATTTTTGTGTTTTGGCTGTTTGGCTGAAAGTGGCAAAATGTGTTTTCCGAAAAATGGGTTTTTCATTTTGATGTTTGTAAAACAAAAGCCAGAAAGAGCACAAGAGGAGCTTTTTCTATTCTCATTTTCTCATTTGTTCTTCTTCTATGCCAAAAGACATCCCTACCTTCTCCCTTTGTCAATAATTCGCTAGAACTCCTTCACCTCTTGATTTTGGGAGCCTATTCCTTCATCACAGCTGAATCGATTTCCACGACGGCAAATCAAACTCGAGTACGATGGAAATGAGATTGACGACAGAAAAATCGTACTCCACACCACCGCCGATGACAAAATCGAACTCGATGGCGGTGTAAACGAACAACTCGACGACTGCGGCAACAACAAAATCATCCGAATGGGTTTGTGGGTTTCTTTTGTCGTTTTCAATATTTGGTTTGTAGGTTATCAATTGGTTTGTTGGTTTGTGTAATTAGTTCATCAGTTTCATATCATGGCGGAGAAGATGGTTTTGTGCATGAGTTTGAGATTTGATTTCCGCTCGTCGGTTTCAGTTCGTCGGCCAAATAGAAGGTGGGTTCTCTAATTTGTAGAGAGAGGGGGTGGTTTATAGTAATTAACATGAGTTTTATGACATAGGCAGGGGCAACATAGTAAAAACTCAACCCATAATTCATTTTCATTCCATATCTCCCAAACACTACTCATGTTGCAAAATTCATTTTGCACATATCATCCAAACACTCTATCAAAATCACAATACATTTTAAACACAATCCAAAAAGTCAAAAAGTAGGTTCCTAAACACCCTCTAAATAGTGGGTCCAATTGGTTAATTTTATGAAGAGCTTGGACTTCGGCAGGACTTTTCCAACGTCTTAGGGGCATCAAGGCAATTTCCAAAAGAATCTTTCGCCTCGGCCACCTTCCCCCTACTGTTTATTTCCAGAAATCCTCTCCCTCTCTCTAGCCAGTCATGGCTCTGCATCAGCACCATCAATTCCAACAACAACAATCATCAAAACCCTTCGGGTAAGTCAAATCCTTATATCATCAACTTCAAAACCCTTAACAATCTCGTTGTTTTAATTTCTCAATCACATGTGTTTTCACCGGTCTATTTCTTCAATTGGGATTTCAGATATTTACACAGCATCGACGGTCAGATTCCGCCTCCTGCCGCCTTTTTCAACGCCCCTAATCTCCCCGATCACTCTCACCACCCTCCTTACATCCCTCCATGTACCTCTTTCTCTCTCTATATATATATATATATATATATATATATATATATATATATATGTATGTATATATATGTATGTATATGTATGTATATATATATATGTATATATATATATATATGTATATATATATGTGTATATATATATATATATGTATTTATGTGTGTGTGCGCATGCGCATATACATGTGTAAATGCTAGAAACACAATTCTAAAAGACAACTTTGGACACAACTGTGTCTAGTGCGGTTCGATGCACACAAGTCCACGTTTATCGAACGATTACGGATACAGTTATGTCCAGTTTTGTGTTCTAAAGTTGTGGTTCTTGATTTCTTTGGTATCTATACGTGCTATTCGTTCAATTGGAGTCTGTTTTGTTAATCTAGGGTTTTGTTATTCGTTGTTCGTGTCCGGAGTTTTTTTCCTGTATATGTATATATTTTATCTATATATGCTAATTGTGCAATTGGAGTTTGTTTTGCTAATCTTTTTTTTTTTTGGTAAGTAATTTCATTTCACCAAAAACACGGCAACTACAAAAACAACGGGGCATCCCCTAAACAACAAGGCTATACAAGTCGGCCATTATTTATCCTTTAAAATCTAGAGCTAAGTAACCAATCATCACAAATTTGCCTATTAAGGTAAGAAAACTTTATAGAATTGAAAGAACAAAGCTTGGCTCTAATTGCATCAAGAATCGGTGCAGCTAGGCCATCTACATCCCTGCTCTTGTTCTGAAATATTCGCATGTTACGCTTCCCCCCACAGGAAGTAAGAAGTTGCTGCCAAAGATAACTTGTATACAGTACTACAAAAACTTTTACGTTTCCTTTGAGCACTAGCCCAAATAAGCACCTGATGCAAAGAAAAAGGCCCTCAGAGAATGTTATTTTTACGCAAAACACGACTCTAGATCATTGCAGAAAATTGACATTCAAAAAACAAATGGGCATGAGGCTCTTCACAAGCCATACACAACACACATACTGGATTAATGGATATCCCCCATTTGGCTATTCTATCCTTGGTGGAAAGACGCCCCAAAATTGTGAGCCAAAGAATAAAGCTCCACCAAGGCACATTCTGCGATTCTGGCTAAACCATACTAACAAATGCTAGTCTTTAAAAGAACACCTATGTCTGCATGCCTCCCATACTATCTTGATAGAGTAATAGCCATCTGGAGAAAGAGTCCATATTACTTTATCCTTAGTCAATGGATTATGAAGAAAATTTGTAGGAGTGTGAAGCATAACTGCCATCATTAGTCGACTCCTCTGTCTTGGCCATCGCCAATTCCCCTGAACAATAATGGAGGATACTTTAGCCCTCAAAGCCTTGCCCCCTATTTGTAACAATGGAATCACTAAACTGCTTGTACAATGCACCAAGGGGGTGCCAATTATCAATCCATAGAAACGTATCTTCTCCATCCCCAATGCAATACCTGATCCAACCTTGGCAAATATCCCTTAATTTGAGAAGCTTCCTTATTACCCATGATGCATCATTCAATCTTGTTTTGCTAATCTTGGGTTTGGTTATTTGTTTATTCAGTCCATGTGGTAGGGTTTGCACCCGGTCCGGTTCCTGCGATAGATGGGAGTGATGGGGGAGTTGAATTGCCGTGGAACTATGGTTTGAAACCGAGCAAAAAGAGATTGAAGGAGCAGAATTTCTTGGAGAACAATTCGCAGATGTCGTCGGTGGATTTTTTCAATCAAGCACGATCGATGTCCACTGGTTTAGGTATATCTCTTGACAACGGTTGATTGGCTTCGTCAGGTGACTCGCCTTTTCTCGGCCTCATCATTAATGATGAGATTGATCGTGAGTTACAGAGACAAGATGCTGAGATTAATAGATTCCTTAAAGTTCAGGTTTGGAACTATGTAAATCTTGATAGTTAAATTTCAGTACTTGAATTCGATATTTGGGGTTTTCGTTTCTGGTTATAGTTTAAGATTTCTTTGTTTACTATGGCACCTGTAATTCAGATTTTTGGATATGTTTTATAAACATGGACAAATGTTTTGTTAATATGCTATTTCTTCTGGGTTTGCAGCATATTTGTTGCCATAACAATCTTCAACTGATTTAATTTATTTGCCAACGTTATTGTGGATTTGTTTTCTAGTGTTATTTATTATTTTGGTTTTCTGTTGTTAAGATATCATACTCCTGTGAATCATGCCATTAATTGTGCATATGAAATTGGCTCTTTTTGGGGTTGTTGATATGCCTTGAAGATTTGCATATACTGTAAAGTTCCTTCCTTTTGGTAGGTTCACAATTTGTTACCAATCACGTGAAATTGTGAATATCTAAGATGATAGGACATGAGTCACATGACATCAATGCGTGCTAGAACACTACCCGTATGAGCTAAGATAGACATTGTCCTCACTAGGAACCCAAAAGTGGCCAACTAGCCTAGAAACAAAAGCTTAGCCGAAGAGGCAAAGTTAAAGTAAAGCAGCAAGATTGGAACAATGAATTATAAGGTTTGTGTTGCCATAGCTTGCTTAGTCATCTAATCTTCTGTTGAAGCTTCTTCCTGTTATCATTGCTTGATAATGGTGGGTTACCCATATCCCCTTGGCTGTTTTTTTTTTTTTTTATGGAGTTGATTATAGATTCATTTCAGTAGCACCATTGCTTACCTTCGATATGCTTCACTCAATTCTTGACACTGAGTGTCCTTACATGTAGAGAATATTTTTCCTTCCTTTTTCTAGTACCAGAATGACAATAGACATGATAATCGTTTGTTTTCATAGCCCCATCTTTCTCTACACATGATATTTCATATTTCTTTAGCATTTATAATTTCTATAGGTGGTGTGATGATATACATTAGCTGTTTATAAGGGAAAGATAATTCTGCCAATATCGGATTTATTTGGTGCTTGTACTAGACCTAGATTATATTTGTTGAAGTTGTGTTCGAGTTTAAATGTGTTTACCTCATATCTTGTTCCGAGCTTGTACTTGATTGGGTCAAAACTGAGTGTTTGTGCCATTTAACTTTCTCTACCCCTGTGAGGATACTTGTTCTTTGTGGCACATTTTGAAGGGAGGAAATATAAAGTTCAGTACTTTCTTCTAAGATATCATTTTGTTCCCCGCGATCATGGACCAATGCATGCCTCATCTGTCTTGCAAACCTCACATCTATAGTTTTTTTTTTACTGCTCATATCAGGAGATGGGGCTGATGAACATAGAACTGCAGTGTGAATCGGATAATTAATCATTCAATTGCAATCAGCTGTGAGCCTGCATCTATGACTTCTTTAATGGTGATTTCTTATGTGGACCATTTCATTGGACTAGTGGGAGAAACTTTTGTTAACTTTTCAATGCTTGTTTGTCATGTTGTGGCCTTCAACTCTTCAAATGACACCGAGGCATGCCCTGATTTATTTTCCCTGCACCACGTGAATGTGCTAATTGACAGTTGATGCTATGTGTAAATAATTCAACTAGAAGTTCAATCCAAATTCCAATGACATGATTTTCCAACTTTGATTCCATGTTGGATGATTTGAAACAGGGAACATGGAAAACGTTGTTTTTATTGAAGTTTCAGCGGGGGACTTTAGTTTGATTGACAATTGTTTTCTTTTATCTTATTCTTAGTCAGTTATATGGTTCCCAAACTAATTTCCTTTTTTCCCTGGTTGTAAAAGGGTGATCGATTGCGTCAAGAAGTTTTGAAGAAGGTTCAGGATAACCAACTTCAAACTCTCTCATTTGTTGAAGAAAAAGTCCTTTGCAAGCTTCGTCAGAAAGAAGCAGAGGTGGAAATCATTAACAAGAAGAATGCAGAACTTAAATTGCGAATGGAACAGTTGGCAATGGAGCGGGTGCTTGGCAACAAAGGGCGGAATACCATGAAAACGTGATTAACACCCTCAAGTTCAATCTTCAGCAAGTCTATGCTCAAAGCAGAGATAGTAAGGAAGGGTGTGGTGATAGTGAGGTAGATGATACAGCTTCTTGCTGCAATGGTCGTGCTACTGATTTTCACCTTCTCTGCAAGGAGAACAATGAGCGGAAAGGGTTGATGACTTGTAAGGTTTGTAGAGTTAATGAAGTTTGCATGCTTTTATTACCTTGTAAGCATCTGTGCTTGTGTAAAGAATGCGACAATAAGCTTAGTCTATGTCCCTTGTGTCAGTTTGCCAAGTTTATGAGCTTTGAGGTCTATATGTAATGAGATAACATGAAAGTCATGTGTCATGTTAAACTTATATGATTTTTAATAGTTGATTTGGTGATTTCTTACTTCTTGTTGACATGTTTCTTTTTATTTTGGCACTTCTATGTCTTGTACACTTTTGGAAACTTCTTGCATGTGCATGGGCTTTGCTCTCTTCAGATAATTGGTGGCCTAATCCACCATTTCTATAGTTTGATATCCAAAGGTTATCTTTGTGTGGTTTCACAACTTCTTTGAGGCTGTGGTGGATTTATTTTGTCTGTTTTGTAAAGGAAATTTGTTTTAGATTAGTTTTTCTAATTTCTTTCGTTTTAGCATCTGTTAGTAGTTACATATTATCAAGCTTACCTTGATTCGACAGAGGACCTAAGAACTCAGCATCTGTAACCAATTAACTGCTGAGAGTGTCAGTGATTCTGGAGGACAGAAAAGAAAGAATTTGGAATAACGTGAGAAAAGAAGGATGAGGAACATGAATTGTTGCTCTTGCTAGTGGCGAGTTTAAACTTGATATATTATTACAAAAAAGTATGCTTTGGGGCCCAGAATTGGTTGGATTGTGTTGCAGACAGTACTTAGAATATGTGGTTTTAGGGGCTTGTATTATGGTAACAAAGGGGTAGACATTTCAGAGTATTTGTGGGGCTGTTTAGAGATTGTCATGGATGCCGTGAACAGTAGTAACCTTTTTTGGTTGAATCTTGGCAAGCTTGGGTGCTATTAATTGGAACTAGGGTTTTATGGTTCAAAAAGTGTTTGCAACTTAACATAGATCCACTTTTGTGGTTTTAGATACAAAAAGTGCAGAAAAAGTAGTGTTCATTACAGTAGTAGAAAAATTATTGTTGTAGAAGATTGTGAGTCAATTCAAATGTTTGAAGTGAATGACTTGAGTCAACTGGAAAGGCTTTTTGAAGAGCTAAGAAGCATGGACACGACTACCAGCCTCACGTATCCGTGTCCGACACGTGTCGGTCATGGACGCGACACAACACTCTCCGGACACGTATCAAACATGCCTAAATATTTGTCCAATGTTTTTATTATATTTCTTTTACATAGAAACATTGTGGATACTATAAGCGTTGTTGGCAACACTCTTGGAACATGCTAAGGGCTCATTAAGATGTCTCCGATGTTTATATGAAATCATAACATACCTCTATAATACAAATACACTTCACATTTGATGCGGCCCCGACATGACAGTGTCCTAATTTTCGGAGAAATGATGTGTCTGTGTGTTGGTGTTGTGATCGTATGCTGTGTCGGTTTTCCGTGCTTCTTAGTTGAAGAGGATGAAGATTGAAATGATCACGAGTAGGTTGAAATGGCTGTTGCAGAAAGACTGAATGATATTGGTCGTGAGTCAGTTGAAGTGGGTTCTTTGATAAGCTATTCGTGATTACTTTTCTAGATGCCTCATGTTTTTCATAGGTGGGTGTGGTCACCTTCATTTTTCGAGGTTGATTTCAGGCAAGTTTGTTTTGATGTACTCATTGACAATCAAAACCTCAATATAGACAAAAGGCACATATACACAAATGCAAAGTACGTGTCGGTCTGCATTGTGTATCTAGGGCGGTATCCTACTTTTGGTAGGATTTATTTTCTTGTTGTACACTTATTTTGTCGTATATGTGTCAGTTGTCTGTGTCCCATGCTACATAGCTAACTTCTTCTGCGCTATAGGTTGATTGAATGCTAGCCCGCGTGAGGGAGAATAATTTGATCTAGTTTGCTCTATTTGTGTATGAATATAGTAAAGATTCCACCCTCCTTATTGCCATTGGATGACTTATTGATCCATTTGTGTATGACTATTGTTTAGATCTCTGACATAGTATCCCAAGAAAGAAATTAGGGCATGGCTTGCATGATTATCGATACTTATTGTTCCTTGTATTTGGCTAGGTAACTTGTTTAGAGTGGTTGCTTGGATTTGTTCTACTCGCAGTTGTGGATAGATTTTTTTTCTAAGAGTGACAGACTTTTCATGATGCTATTGTATACGTGGATACATTTTTATCCAAGATAAAACAAAATGCTAGAGCAGAATTTGAAAATATCCATTCAGCTATTGTGAAGTGTATAGATTTCTGCTGCTAGAGTGGACACATGATCTGCATATACAGCTAAATTTGTCCCAAAGTGGGTTTTGAAAGCACGATGCAGGTAACACTTAGCAAGTGTCTCGTTTCGATTATAAGTTGTTGGGAATGTTTTGAGTCAAGCTTTGTGTGATGCTTCAGTTTCGTGAAATACTTGATATTCGGAAGTTTTCTGTTTGGCGTTGTGCATTTTATTGTTGAAAAACTGGTACTGGTGACAAAAGATTCTCTTAATTGGTAGGAAAAGAGATGGTTTCTTATTTGTGTATGTATTTTGGTTGCTTATTGAGTTTTTTTGTTGGTGCTTGTTTGCTACATCTTTAGGTAGGCATAAAGGAAAATGGTATTCTTGCCATCAAGGTTGAGAAAATAGAGATAGTTGCGGTTTCAGTTGAATATTGTCCCATTAAATCAACCAATGTTTTGTGTGGGTGGCACAGGCCTGCCATTTTCTATATGATGCACCAGGTCCAGGAGCACCTGTGAATATTTATTTTCACTACCCATACCTCACTAGTTGTCACTTTGTTTTGTCTTCTATATTCGTTGTGATTGCTGTTCATATCTTAGTTCAAGATCTTAGCCTTTGTTATTTAACTGAAAGGTACGAGATGTGAGATAAGATGTTTGTATAGTTCCTTTGGACTTGGTAATTGTAGAGCACTTCAAAAATAGGTATGCCGTTTTCATTGAACTGAAGAATTTGTTGTCCGTGCTTAATGATGGGGATTTGATAATGTACTAGTTGCTTTCCTTAGATAATGGTTTTCATATATTTTCGCTCTTCTAACTCTTATGTCTATCTTGTATTCACATGTTATAGAGTGCCTGTTGGTTCCTCTTTTTCTTTTTTCTTTTTATCAGCTAAGTGTTGTGTTGGTTCTTGTTGGTTTCCAACGTTGAAAAGAAAAACCACAAACTATAACTACAATTGGGATACGAAAAAGGACAGAGGTGTCCCTTTTCGAATTCACTTGTGAAATCTGTGAGTTATCTCCTAATAAACTAGATGTGACTTCCTATAGAAAAAGGCAACAAGTTGCAAGCAATCACTAACTTGTTGAGAGTTTGAAGTCATTCACCCCCCAACTTACACTTTGCTAGTCCCGAGCAAAGAAAACAAAATGCAACTAAAGAAAATAAATTAAAACTGATAGTTCTTTTAAACTCCCAGGCGGCCCCAGTGGGACGAGTGAAGTCTCGTGAGGGTTTTTAGCAATGATCACCCACAAAACACCAAGAATCCTTTCACATGAAATTCGAAAAACCGTAAGACTGCTCAATGGTATCCAAACAAAGAACATGAAGCCATCGTAAAGAGATAACGGGCATAAGCAGTTCTATACACAATCAAGTCAGAAAAATAAGTCATGGCACCTATACTCAGCGTGTGTGAACAAGGGCTTCGGTCACAAGTGAAAAATAACCAAAAGTTCTCTCCGGACCGAGTCTTGACTTCAAATCTCACTATGTCATGCACTCAACAAATGAAATCACTCGAAACAAGGTGCATATTACTCTCAATATGTGCAGGCGGAAATTATGTAAATGAAAGCAAAATATCCTGCATAAATTGACACGAAAAGAAAGCTTTATAAAGTGGACACACAATCTTATGAACGGAATGCCAAGTATTGAAAACTCTCTCTATCCACCAATTCACAACCCATTGCCCCTAGGATCAAATAGGACTTCAATTCCGGTTATAACATCAGGTTAGGGAAAATATTTCAAGGCTAGAGTACATTCAAGTGTCTGAGAATAGGCTAACCACAACTCACATTGGGCAAATATAACGATGCGTGCCCTTTTTTTCTTTTAATTTTTCCTTCTTTTCAACTCCACCACATCTCTCTTTCCTACCTCTTTAATACAATCTCACATTAAGAACAAGTATTTCTCCATTCCACAATAAGTTGGTATCTTCCCTTTTTGCTTTTTTTTTTCTCTCTTTTTTTCTTTTCTTTTTCTATGGGAAAGATCACCAATCAATAAAGCTCAATTCTCACTACATTTACTCTCTCTCTTCTAAAATGTACCTCCACACAATTATCTAAGCCTTCTCAAGACACAATATAGATGGTGGAGCTTAACAAGAAAAAGGCTATATGCATAAGGATCAAATGGGCTCATAAGAGATAAAATGTATGAATGAAAGAAATGAACCGGCTCAAAATAGCAAAGATGGCCTATAATCCTTTCCAAGGGGCAAAACAACCATGTAATTTCCAAACCCAAGAGATAAGTAGGCACAATTCCCAACACTCAACGACAACAATAATGAGATCAACAACGAATTTGCTCTTTTGTGACAATAAGATTTTATTTGACACCACTCCAAGAAAAAGTAAGGCTCTAAACTCACATGGGGCATAAGTCTCCACTAAACTAGCCATCGAGAATAATTAGTCACAACTCACAAGCAACCAAAGCCCAAACAGACGTGAAGTGCAAATGTGCTAAAAATAAATGCCATGACAAATTTTTCGCGACAAGCTAGCAAAAAGAACTACAATGTCACCACAAATATAATCAAATAATGACTATCACATCTCCAACTCAATCAATCACGAGCTAGTCTCAACAGCCTTCAAGTCTCATGCAAAAAGAAAAATATCCCTTTTTTTTTTCCCTTTTTTAAAATAAAGAACAAAGTGATCCCTCCCCCCAACTTGAATCATTCGATGTCCTCATTGAATCCAAGAACAAAAATAGGACATAAAAGAAAAAGAATGGAAAGGTATCACCTCGTAACGGAGAACTATGCAAGAAATAATATTGCGGGAAGAAGACCCCCCAACTTGAACGAAGCATCCTGCAATGTTAGTCCTCACAGAAATAAAATAAAATAAAATAAAAGTAGCTAATCTAAGGAAAAGAAGAAAAGAAACAAAAAAAAAAACTATACAAAAAATTAATGACATTCACTCACATCACGTGAAATCCAACTATTTATCATACTACGAAAAGCAATCAAAATCAACATCTCAACCCACTTCAAGCATTCCGTTAAAAATTGTACGCGACCATGCCACAAAACTAAATACTTAGAATATCTTAATTGCCTTAGCCGCGTTTGAAATTTAAATTCCACCAATTGCATATTCCAAACAAAATTACCTTTCAAGTTGTTGATGAGTGTTAGAAAAAATGGATGGTAAACCATATTAAAATCATCAACACCAATAAAGTCAATTTGTTCAAACTTGATAATCTCTTGCAATGGTGGATGCTCAATAGAAGTGATGACATCAATATCTATGGCTGAGGATATTTGATCATCAAGAATAAGTGGACTTGGCACAATTATTGGCAACGACTCCTCAAGAGTCGCATCATGAAAATCCATTTCAAGTGTACGAGAATGCTCTTGAGAAGACTGTTGCACTTCAGGTAAACTAACTATTTTGTTAGTTACAAGTGACTCTGTTGTTTCATCTTCCAATACACAAGAATTATCCACTTGAAAATTTTCAACTTGATTGCAAAATAGAGAATCAGTTAATTGATCAAAATGAAGCGGCTCTATTTCCTCTTTTTCCCTCCCATCAGAATTGGTATCCTCAGAACTTTCAGTCAACTCACAAAATTGGAGCTTTTGGGTCAAGTCATCTAGGTAATCCCAAGCCTCTTCAGGATTTTTATCTAGAAATTCATCAGTGGAACTAAAATCCACCTGGCATGCCTTAGGATTTAAACTACGGCAAAAGATAACCAAAAGACTGCCAAGCTCACAATTATTACTCGACCAAGAGAATACGGAATTTTTAAATCGCTCCCAACACTGTGACAAAGACTCATCATCTTGCTGAGAGAAATGTGATAATTCTTCTAAAAGCATATGAGTCTCATATGAGGGATTGAAAATTTTGAAAAACTGTATCACAATCTCATTCCATGTCAATCTTGGACTCAAAAAAGTAAACCAATCATGAGCACTATCACGTAAAGATGCTGGGAATACATGTAAAAGAGTCACTTCATCGCCACCAAAAGCTTCCTCAAGGTTATGAACATGTGAAAAAGGATTTTCTGATGTCATACCATAAAATATTGGAAGTGATACTGAACAATCAAATTGTTTTATATAACATCCAAACCACCTTGCAAAATCAGCCATTTTTTTTTTTTTGCTTTTCGAAAAATTAAAAAAAATAAAAATAACTACCCGAATTCTTAACACACGTCCACGTCCCCGGCAACGGCGCCAAAAATGCTTGACCGATTCCTAATCCTAAAATAATGGGTTGCCCCAAGCGTAGGGCGGAGACGGACGTAGCATAATATCCGGTAAGTCCGGAGTCGAATCCACAAAGACGGTGATGTGTGCTGACTAAAAACTCGGGTTGTTATAATTTAAATGGGTTCTTAGGTAGCCACCCCTTGTTGATTGAATGAAAGATTAACTAAAACCTAGAAAATTGACTATTCTTTTCAAATAATTAAAAAGGAGGTACGGTCGTAGGATTCATAACACTCGTAACCAGTCCGGATTAACCTGCTTCATCCGATGTTCTTAAAAACGTTCAACTTTAGATTGAAAAAGATACCCCGCAAGATGCGAGATCCTATGGTCGCCGTATACCCATGCGCAGCAGAGAATGAGTTTTGGACCCCCATTCCCCCGTTCACATGGGCTCCGACAATGCCCGGATTCGTCCGCGGGAAGTATTTTTCCAATCAAAAATCATTTTTTCATTGTTTGAAAATAGAAGCAATATCCGAACTGGCCACGGTGTGTTAATCACCCTGCGACCTTACCTAAACGACTACTCACTGAACATCATGCATAAAATAAAAGAAACCCGAACTTGAAACATGCTTCTATTGCGCGAGATGAAAAATAAACAGAAAAATATCAACTAATCAGAACCAGCAAATAACTTTTATAGAGAACAAAAATTAAAACGAATTACCAGAGTGCGAATATTTAAGCAAACTTAGAATAACAAGAAGGAAGAAAAACGCAGGAGAAAAACTTAACAATATTCGGAAGAAAGATCATAGTCCCTTTCTTTGTTTTCTGTCGATTTCTGCGTGTTACCCAAGAAGGTGCCACCGCAGCTTCTGTTCTTTTTTTTCGTCCCTCAAAGAAAGCTACTGAAAAAAATACCTAAAAAATTCCTCCCCTGCAGCCCCGTCTTCGTCCTTTTTATAAGTCATGCTGAGAAGTGCCGACCTATTTTTTTAATTCCCTTCTGAGTGGGCTCCAAGGGCTCTGGCAAAAGTCCAAATATGGTGGACCATACCACTGCCGAGAGAATTGGCTTTGGGCTTCCTAATTCTTTTTTTTTCCTTTTCTTTTCTTAGTCCAAGACTAAGTCAAAATAGGATGTAAATAAATGGTAGCTCTTTAGGTCCACCAAAATAACCAGTATAACTTTTATTCTTCTGCTGCCAATTACACCTTCACAATCACGTGCACAGTTGAAACATTTTAAATCCCAATTCTTGAAGCTCTAGCCAGGATCTGGAATGTATTTCAATCTATTCTCCAAAATTCCTACAATACAAAAATCAAGCATTAAAACACCAAGTAATAAAATAAATAGACTTAACAATGATAAATTAAGGGGCGCTTATGTGAACATTTGCGCGCCTATCACATCGTTGGTCCTAAATTAGCATTGTTGTTTCGTTAATTTTGTTCCAACTGACAAATGATGACTCCAATGTTTTGTTGTCTTCGATCGTTGTCTTTCTGTTTGGCTTCCTGTTTCGATTCTGGAGACGAAGACCAATGTCTGATGCAAATAATGCAGTAGTGCTTTTATAGTACCATTTTCTCCAAGCAATACCGTTTCATATCTTTGCATATGGAATTTCTGCTTTATTTCCAATAGGACTTAATTAGCATGTGTTTTCGACAACGTATCTATAGATGAATTTTGTTGTAGAGGATTCCAGTGTAAAGTTGGTATAGCCACTCTAGTTGATTTCTTACATTGAAAAGAAAATACACAAAATAAAATGACAAATGAAATACGAGCAAGGACAGAGTTCTCCCTTTCCGAATTCACTTGTGAAATCTGAACAGCCATCTCCTAAGGTTGCCTCTGGTTTAATGCACTACATGTGACTTCCTACAGAAAAAGGCAGCAATTTGCATCCGATCGCTGCCTTGTTGAGAGTTTGAAGTCATTGTTGGTCCTAAATTAGCATTGTTGTTTTGCTAACTTGTTCCAAGTGACAACTGATGCCTACGTTATATCAGTGTACTTGTCTTTTTGTTTGGCTTCCTGCATGAGACGAAGACCAATGTTTGATGCAAATAATGCAGCATTGCTTGTATAGTATCATTTTCTCCAGGTATTACTGTTGCATGTCTCTGCTTATGGAATTTCTGCTTTATGTTCATATATGACTAATTAGCATGTGTTCTTACGAAGTATCGATAGATGATTTCTTGTAGACGATCCGAGTGTAAACTTGGTACAGCCACTCTAGTTTTGGAATAAGGCAGACCAGATATGGCACATGGTAGGTGATAATTGGAATAAGGCAGACCAGATATGGCACATGGTAGGTGATAATATACCTGTTCATTCCATTATAATCGCAGTTGCTTTTATCCTATTTTAGGGGTATTTGGATTTCTTCGTGCTTTGTTCTTTTTTGTCAGGATAGATTGGGTTGGCTACGTGCCTCCGGACAGCCTGTGTGGCCCTGTTGAATAGCAGACGAACCCGGGGTTCCTGTTGTCCGCAAGCTAGTTCAGCTCATCTCAAGCTAGTTCAACAGTACGTTGATTGGGCTCAAGTCTAATTGTCAAGTCAAAGCAGTCAACATGGCAAGGTATTGTGTTTAATTTGGTCATGAGAATAGTTTTATTTTTTCCACCATCTCTCCGATATCTTCTTGCGTTCAGAGTACTCTTCTTGTTTCTGTGCAAGATTGTTGTTATTAAGCACAGAGTGCGCTTATTAAGCACAGAGTGCGCTGTTTGTATGCAAGACTAGGTCATTTTCAAATGATACAACTCGTCTCCTGTCCCTTTTGAGGGACTGGATCCCGCTCTCCGGTCTAGTTTGGGCCTTCCTTTAGTCCCACTTAGACGATCAGAATCGTTCATTTGTATAGCTCTTTGTTGAACGGTGTCAATCATCGACATGGACCCAGGAAATGGACCGAATGGCCTTGACATCGCCGGAGACAATCCGCTCCCGTTTTTGAACCAATCAGAGGGTGTCTCTTTCTGAAATTTGTTTTTCGATTTCTGGAGGGTGAAGAAGATAAAAAACTTTTTTCCAATCATGCCATAGAAAGTGATGACAAAGAGGAAAGTGAATATGCTTGCCCCCATGATTATTACTACCTCCTATTACACTCTACTATGCCTTCAATCTGTTGGAATTATTATTGTTTCCATCATTTCCACATCCACTTCCACCTCCCACCGCATACCCTTTGCCGATCCAAGTCCTGTCATTGCTTTTTTACTTTGCCTTTTCTTTTCTACCAACAGGTCTCATCTACCAAAGAGGTCCTAATCTTTGTTATATCTAAAAAGAAAGAAAGAAGAAAAAAAAAACCAGACCCAGATAAGTCTATTTATTGAAGTTTAATTGAGCACAAACTTCTTCAGAAGTATACCCACATGTAGTCGGCACAGATTAAATGATGGATACAAGGGGGTATTAAGGGAAAAATCATTGCTCGCTCCCAGAGCACCGTCACATGGTGCTATAGGGCTTTCCCTATCCCATTGGCAAGGGCTCCTTCGCCAAGTGTTGTCCTCAAACCGCTGTGTGGCGGTGCTCTAGGAGCACTGAATAATCGCTCGTATTTAGGGGTAATTGCACTCTGCCAAAAAAGCCTTTCAAATATGGTAAAAGATTATCAACTTCAACTATATGAAATTCAAGCCCTCTATTAGTATTAGTTCCTAAATAGAGTCCGTTGGAGCAAAATGAGTTCAAGTTCGAACTAATATCAAGAATGATGCACCAATTGTAACCACTAAGCAAGGTTATAAATAGCGATGAGAGCTATATATGCAATGGAAAGTAACATGAATCAAGTGTAGCGGTCGTGAATTTTTTAAAAATAATATTTGGCTTCAGAGCACTTGAGAGTGGTGAAAGGCCAATTGCAGTGGGCACGAAGCCAGCAACAAAAGGAATATCTAACCGTCACCGATACACATAGGAATTCTTAATATCACTAATACATTTGAGTGTGACTGTATCAAAGAACCGAAAAATCGATACGTAGTGACCGCTATTCAGAACCAATCACCGTGTCGTGTGAACATGTATATATTCATATGCAATAATGGAAAGGTTATTAGGGAAGGACGTCTTTAGTTGATCGGTTTCAATCATCAAAGCCCACCTAAAATTCCCTATAAAAGCTGTTTTCTTTTGTGGGGTCTCAGGCCCTTCTTCTTTTCTTCTCTCTCTCTCTCTCTCTCTCTCTCTCTCTCTATAAGGCTTAAAACATTCCACTTCGTGCATCTTTTTCCAGTTCCACCAAAAGGGATGTTGTGCGATTTTGTTCTGGAACCCAAAATGTCGATTTTTTCTTTTAAAAAGAGAAAATACTTCTGCCAAAGTGTTGCTTCCTTTTATCATGTAGTAGTTGTTTTTGGTAGGTCCATGGCATGGACTGGACATTCTCGTGTACGTTGTCATGCACAATGGGGCTCTCGTCTCCATCGTGCGCTTCCATCTCCTGTATAAAGCTTCTCTTCCCTCCTATGTTTTCCATTTCCATTTCCATTTCCAATTCCTTCCTTTTGCTCCCCATCCCCATGCATGTTGATGTTTTTGTACAAGGATTATTTTTGGGTACACTATATTTTACCGTGCGTGTATGTATGTGTGTGTGTATATATATATATATATATATATAAAATTATTTCTACGTACGATTGGGTGGTGATTACAAGTGGTACGAGAATACAAGTATATCCAAACTAAATAGAATTAGGCATAAGCCCACCAGGGCAGGCCCGGCCTTGTCTTTTTGTTTAGGAAATATTCAAGAAAACGGTCCAAAAGTCTGCTTTGTAGGTTTTTTCTTGGATATTTTTCAAAAATGGTTGTGTAAAAGTCATAATTTTTACTTTTCTAATTTTACTCATCGAGACGAACCAATAACACATAAAAGTTTGGCACAAAACTAACAAATGTAATTTTTTAATAAGGACAAAACAGAAAAGTTGTAGCCTACAACTTGTAATTTAGCAGAAATGGGGCCTTAGTGGAATCAAACTTGTCTTTGGAGCAATGGAGTATTTAACTCTGAGCATCCATTGCTCTAAAGAGAAATATTATCTGTTCAAAATGGATACTGATGTTTGATCAAGTTCGTCTCAGTGTTTTGAAAAATAATAGTACCATTGCAATCCCCAATCGATGGGTTATGGGCGGGGAGGATGGAAGGCAGACGTACCCTTTAACAATTACGCACGAAACAAAAGAAAAGAAAACAACATTCGGGCTTCAAAATTATCATTTCCATGGGATATATGTATAGAAGGTAAATATATAGCTCTAACAAATTACTTATTTTGAATTTCCTGAACAGTTCCTGGCTGTCATAATGTCAAAGGTAATTTGTTTACCCCAAAGTAAAAGAAGAGTAACAACTTGTTAATTAGGTAATTGATCAAAAAGCTTTTGCCCGAAATGATTGACTTATGTACCCAAAAGTTCTCTAAGTGGACTGTTAGTTGGCAATAATTTTATATGATCAACAAAATATGTAAAAAAAAAAAAAAAAACAGGATCAGTAACTGGAAAATCTGGACCGACATGATAATTATATGCAAGAAATACATAAATTCTTCCATAATAAGAAGAAACCCACCCCGAAGCTGATATCAAACTCACCATATTTCTCCAAGGAAGGAAGATAAGATGACCGGAGAGCTTGTTCTCGAATGATACTTTCAAACCTGATGTAAGAATTTGGCCAGTCTCTTGACGGAATCAGACCCTGTAGTGCACCCTTGCACTACAGGGTATAGTGCGTGATTCTGAGCCGTTTGTCTCGGTAATCAATGATCCAAATATCATCTCATCAATGTAAAACTCAGATAAACTCTACTTATTAGCACTAAAGAAAAATTGTATGGAAGAAGACCGGCCAGATTTGTAGGAAAAATTGTATCTCCTCTAAGAGCTTGCGTCACACCGGCTAATTACTTATAGAAAACTTTAATATGGTTAAAAGACATTAAAAAAAATAACATATTATAAGCCTGAAAGGTCTCTTCAGTACTCATTGCAGGAGCGTAGCTAGGATTTTAATCTAGGAAGTGGGCTATGGAATCGCGCGGGCTGGCGCATGATCCTTTAACCCTTAAAGTTATGCTTGGTCAATCCAACTTTTTAAATTAGTTAATCTGGTATGCATTTTATACATACCAAACGAAATATGATTAAATCGCAGTTCATGCATGCAAGAAACCATTTTCAGAGTATATTGCTTTTTCTTTTATTTCGTTGTTCTTTTTCTTTTATTCCGTTCTTCTCGAGTAAGTGCTTACTGTGCTCGAGCCTCCTCAATGTATCCTTTCGAGATGGTATAAAAGTTTTCGTTCTTTGCCGAGCAAAAAAAAAGAAACCATTTTCAGAGTACCCATGCTTGATGCTTTATAACTCGGATTTCACAAATTTCGCAGAGTTATTAGTTGATTTCTAACGTCAGTAATCTAGAAATGACGAACTTATATATGTACGTGATGATTAAGTAGAGATCGAGTAAGAGAATTTGTTTCTTTCTAAGTTGTTTGAAATTAGTGGCAACCGCAATCACTAATGAGTCACCGGCCCTTTGCTCGAAGGATTTTGACGCTTTACCAGAAAACATGACTAGTTAGATTTAGAGAACATGATATCTCAATAAGTATGCTTTAGTTTTGGCAACATAATGGAGAGAGAGAGAGAGAGAGAGAGAGAGAGAGAGAGAGAGAGGGTGGGTCTAGCTTTCATATATGCATGAAATGATGGTGAAGATGATGGAGGGGCCCTAATTAGGGTTTTGATCATCACAAAGAATCCCTTGGATTGTGGGAATGGCTACCCAGCAGCAGCCTTGATGTGTGGGAGGGGACCCTTTTCAATTTGCCCAACTTTCTTTTAAGGTTTATCAGCCACAGTGTAAAAAGAAGAGAAGGAAATGGAATTGGGGGGGAAGAAGAAAAAGAAAGGTGATAGCACCATGTGATCCAACAGCCTTTATGTTCCCTTCTCGTACCACAGACAATTACAAAAACCCACCATTTTTGTCTTTCCATTCTTTTATTTTTTATTTTTTGACATTCGGTGATCCTACTTTATTGCTTAATCATGTTTAGGGTCATGTTTATTTTCCCTAACGAATCTATGGTGGTAGTATGTCGGTCGACGAACCAATCAAATCGGGTCGATTAATTGACAGGACAGAAGTAATTATTCAGCGGTCTTGGAGCATCGGGACGTTGAGACCCAACGTCATTCTCTATCATCCTTGATGGTAGATAAGGGTGTTGGATCGAGCACCGTATGACAGATAATACTGTACAGTATTCTTGTATGAAAGTCATATCATTCCATAAAATATATTCTACTAAATTTTGTTTACATGCATGAATTTGTTTTTAAAAAAAAAGCTTTAAAACGTGTATTTAATTTGTTCAAAATCGTTGAGGAGTTAAATGGAAAATGGACGTACTCCAATTATTTTCATTTGATATTTGTTGAAGAAATTCAATTAAGAATTTGATTCGTTTTGAATTTTATACGCTTGTTTTCGATGGATTTGTGATTTGCATAGAGTTGTGTCCAATCGTTGACATCTTGCCAAACAAACTGATTTTCTTACGTGATTATTCCGAAAAGTAACATATACTTTGGTGTGGACATAGAGGGGTGGTGCATGTCTACATTTTCAGCACTTGTTTGGTTCTATTTATTGATATTTTGATATGTTCAATATGCTTGGCCCCATCGATTATAGTGTCGATTCGGTGGGATTCTTTTCATAATTTTTTTTTTGATAGGCAATAAAATTTTATTCAAAAATCTTGACAAAGGGTACATCAAGATAGGGAAGGGAAGGGAAGGGAAGGGAAGGAGAATCCAACCAAGGGTTGGATGAAAAAAAAAATAGTTTGGACAAGTCCAAACACACCCAATATGGGCCAGGCCCCAAGAGATTCTTTTCATAATTTCAAATACAAGTATCAGATTCTGTGAGTACCGTAGCAAGGAAGAATCTATCTCAAGGATATAATGTCAAGTGATGCGTTGATCGTTCTTCATGCTATTTTCTTCTGAACAGCGAAAAAGATTTTATTAACCATTCTTCACGCTATTTTCAGGTTCTATCTATTTGTGTAAATCAAATTTCAGATCATCATTTTATTAGTATATACTATATCATAAAGTAAACATACATATTTTTCTAACAAAATTATCTCCATGCATGTATAGTCTTCCAAAACTTTATTAATCATGATATGTATGGAGGAATCTACACAGTACACACATGATGGAAAAGCTCAAGTGTGTAGTAGTGGATGTTGTTCACGTAGAAGTCGAAAACAAAGATATCTCATATCTTCTTGAAAAAGAGAGAGAGAGAGAGAGAGAGAGAGAGAGAGAGAGAGAGAGAGAGAGAAAAGGAAGAAAAGGAGAGAGAGATGGTGGAGGAAAGACAAACCTTGTTTTCTCTCCTTTTAATGTAACTCCAAAGTGTTTTCAAAATGAGCTTTCTTTATTTGACAAGAAAAGGAGAAACCAAACCCATGCAAGGTCTGTGTATTTATATATATATATATATATATATATATATATACACACACATACACACACACACACACACATCTTTGGCATGAAAGAAAAATAAAATAAAATAAAATCCCTTTGGAACTATGCTTTGAGAAATTTCTCTTGAAAAGAAGTTGCTTTTTTGATGTCCCCTTTCAAAGGTTACTTTTGCATGCATGGAAACCAAACCATCGATCTCAATTATTCTAATCCAACTTCCATTAGCAGATTCCTTTATCTTTATCTAATCAATCAAAGTTTATATCCGTATTTCTATTTTTAGATCTGTTTCCCATTAATGATCTTAGTTGCATATATATATATATATATATATATATATATATATATATATATATATATATATACCCTACCTAGCTAGTACAACCAAACATGTCAAAAGTTAAAGAATTCGAAATAATACACGCGGGGGAATCATCGTCGTAATAATTGCTCTTCGTAGCTTGAAATTTTACTACTAATATACTGAAGCACAACTCGGAATTTTTCACGCTTCGCCACTATTAGATGTTTGAGGCACAATTAAGTGGTTGAGCTTGCTCCCATCTGAGCTCCTCCATCTATCTGGTGAATATGATTTGGACATACAGTTTGGTGGCAAGAAATGGGGCTGAGATGGATACAGTATATGAGGGCCGTCCTGGAGATATATTGTTACCCCTCTGTTTTTCTATTGGCTTTGTGCTTTTGCTTGTATTTGACTGTAATTATGGAGTTTTGGTGGTTGTTTTTTGGTTGGCAACTTTCCAACCATGTTTTCTATCATTTGGGCCAGGGTGACACCAGTGGCGTAGCCAAGAATTTAGATCGGTTGGGGCACCCTTAATTGACATGATCTTAGAATTTTTTGTTTTTCATAAACAACCGTAATATAAAACAAATGAACTTTAACGTAAAATTTGATACAATTTACAGATAGATAACGGATCTTTATGAATAACATGTACGTAAAAAAAAAACATTTTTGGAAAACGTGACAAAGATACTTGAGGATGCAAGGGTCATAAGAGGAAAAATGTGTATAATTTTTTGATACATGCAAATTTTCATAACCTTCATAATTTGAGAGTAAAACTGATATTATTAAAAATTGCAGTGGGGGCCTGTGCTCTCATTGGGCACACATTGTCTCCGTCACTGGGTGACACATGATTGTCAAGGCGTAGGGTTTACAATATAGTTGGTGTAATGATATCGTGCTTTGGGTTTGTTTAATCTTTATAATTCTTTATAAAAACCAATAAGTTCTTCTTCTTCTTTTTTCTGATCGAAAAAAATTCCACGTGTTAAAAACTTAGAGGTGATTTATCAGTGACGAAATATAGTTGAGCTACAAAAGGGGGGAAAAAAATCATTGACGTGGTCGGTAAACTTTAATCTCCATTAGCTTCATGGTTAATTAGATGTACGATTCCCTTTACAGAGGAAAATTTCAAAAACACTCTTAAACATTCGCCGCAATATCTCACAAACACCCCAAACTCAATGAAATATCAATAAGGAACCTGAACTTGTCAAGAATTCATCAATTAAACCCATACAGTTGAACTCCGTTAAATTGGATGAAACTTACTGACTTGGACTTGGTCCTCATTTTTGACATACCCACATGCTCTTACCCACTGTCAATTTTTGTTTGCAGGTCACTAATCGAAAACGACAAAAACCAATTCATCACCTTAACAAATTACATGAGTGAAAGTCTTGCCAAATCCACGTAGGATTTGACCTTTCAAATGATAATTGGGTTGGAACTGGTGTTGGGACGAAAAGTGACCGCTACTCAGCACAGTTTTTTGAAGGCTCCCATCCCATTGGAAGAGATTAAAAAGAAAAACAATTTAGACCTGTAAAATTACTCTCCCACTTCAAGAATTCGGTCGTAAAATATATGCATCAACGTAAATTAATTTGGTTGAGTGCGTGAGTTTGGGAGGGATACTAGGTCAGCAGCGGTGCTACCACTCTGTTTCACCGCTCTCCCATCGCAATACTCAATCTCATTGTTTGTCTCGGCACTCAATCTCACCGCTTTCTTAGAAGAGTTCTTTTAAAATTCGGACCATCTAAAACACTTTTAGATGGTTAAATTAAGAACGGTGGAGAGAATATGAAACGGAATGATGGAATAGACGTTCTGTTAGGTGGACAGAGAGATGCCATTAGCAAATCAAGAAAGGACAAAGAACACTCTACCAGGACAAAAACACGTACCCTTTGTCCTTTCTTAATTTGTATCAGACCCCTCCATTTTCTCCTCGCATCCGGACCATAGCATATATATACACACAAATATATATATGCACACAAATTATTTTTTTTCAAAGGAACTATAATGCGTACATCAAAGTGTATATATGCATGTGTACTGATCACAAAAAAAGTGTATATATGTGTACACATCCATCGATCCCTCTCGCGATCCATAAACCCCTTTTCGTTAGTCTCTTTTTTACTCAGCATCACTACGAGAAAAAACATCAACCGCAACGTCTTTTGGTGACAACGATCTAATGTTATTGCCGATCTAGTTTTGAGCCATTGGTATTAATAGATACTGTTCATGTGAATTTTGATTAGCTTCTAAACTTCTATGGATTGTGATGAGGTGTTTTGGTATACCAAATTATGTTCTTCATGGATGAAATTTTTAGGTAAAAGCTTGATAAATGGGAAACAGAGTAGTTCTATACGTATATTGCTATTGGCGACGAAGGTTGTCACGTAAGAGTTGACATCAATTTTTTCATGAGAGTATTGGCCTTTAGTACTTTCAACAACAACTTATCGTCGCAGAAGTTCTCTCTTTGGTGGCATAGAGTTGTCGGTGATTGGTACTTAATTTCAGCGATAAGTTCTCTTCAGCGACACTTGACTCGCAACTGACTTGGCTAACATTTTTGGTGACATTAGATTAATTGGTGTCACTGTTAATCCACATTCTATGACAACTTGCACTAGATTGTCACCCTTGAGTTTCTGCGAGGCTATTAACCTTGAAGACCTGATGTAGTTATGAGTACCACCAGGCACATTGAAAGGCACTTGGTCCTTCGAATTTTGAAGGGCCACCAGGGGCGCATTAGACAACACACAATGTGCGAAGGATGGGAAAACTTATGTGCGTATGCTTATGATTGTTGTTTACAAATATGGCCACAACTTGGTCTCATGTCGCAGAACAATATAGGTGACAAAATCCTTGCTTTTGGTGACAAATTTTTGTGTCGCCGATTATGTTTTTTCTTGTAGCGATTCATGGTCACAGTATGGTGGTACATAAATTGAGTTGCTTACAAGCAAATCGAGGATTGGCTCATTAAAGACTCGGTTCAGTGCGATTCCTCAATAAATGAGTCGAGCTCGAACAAATTTTTTTTACTCTTTATCATTATGCAAACGAGCCGAGCGCAAGGCAACCCTAGCTCTGCTCGCATAGATAAATTTGGCTCTATGTATAGGCCCAGGGCTCCGCCTCTTTACAAAGGCTAGCTCCTTTAGTACTCAAACAGAGATCGAGCTCGTTTAGCTTTCTGATACTAATCGAGCTTGAGCTCGATTTAATATTAGGATGTGATTCGAGCTCGAGGCGATTTTGAACATCCTAGCTAAGGCTCAACTCGGCTTATTTGCACCTATATATGAACGAAAACTCTATGGATACTGACCCAAGCACACCGACCATGGCCACCGATGGTACACAGGGCCTACTCCATGCTCCACACGAATGATCCGAGCCGTTCAATAATTTTTTACAAAAAAACTTGAATGGGCTCGTGAAAAATCAGCTCAATCTAATATGTGTAAGTACTCAATCCAATCTTATCATTTTGAAAAATCGGAAAAAATGGAAAGATTGGATGAAAATAGGAAGAATGGATTGAACATTTATACATATCGCGCGGATGGAGCTGATTTTTCACTAACTCACTTGGTTTTTTAGTTTAAAATTATTGAACGACTCGGATCGTCCATACGGGGCCCGCAGTAGGCCCGCGAATGGTTGGTACATACAGTTTTTGTGCTCGGGTCAGTTGGTACATACGGTTTTTGTGCTCGGGTCAGTATCCGTAGTATCCTCCTATATGATATTCACAGGAACCCCAGATCTCAAAGGAACTGTCATAAGTTGTAAACATGTGCTTGGATTACTATTTTATAGGCAAGTGTCGTAAGTTTTTAAACGTAAGAGTAGGGGGTATAAAAACGTTGATTTCCTCGCCCTTGGCAGTGAAGTGGACAAAAGAGAGAGTGTCACCTAGAAACAGAGAAGAAAAGAACCTTTGTAGCTTGTCGTGTATGATACATGCAAAGATTCTTCACTTTGATTTTGGAGAGAGAGAGAGAGAGAGAGGGAGAGAGACAGAGAGAGAGAGAGCGATCGAAAATCCATGGCATATCATATCATATAATAATACAAATTGTCAGTCCAATTTTTTTGCTATAATAATTGGGTTTTTAATCCCTATTCGGTCTGCGTTCTAAGTTGTCTCTCCTTGGAATTCTCATTTAATGCTTATGTTATTGTCATCTTATCATATTGTGATTATTTTTTTGTAAAGTGGTCATGTGATAGGAAGTGGGGTTCGCTGCGTTTTTCAATATTTAGAATAGAATCTTCCCCTGTTCTCTCTCTCTCTCTCTCTCTCTCTCTCAAATTGTGGTGTTGATATAATTTTTGTGTGTATTTTATGCATTGTATAGGTGGTTGTATTGGGCTCCGTAGGTTCTTCTAAGTAGCTGACAACTTGTAAGAGGAGGGTTCAGCCTTTTCTTGTTTAATCTCCCTCCCTCTCTTTCTCGGGATGTGGATGTTGTCAAGCACCCTCTCAAAGCAGGTGCGGAGTGGCTGATTCGGCCATTCATCTTAACTCAAATCTTAACCGAGTAATGGACGATTTAAATTTGTATGCGCTCAAATTCTATCCGAATCATCTGTGCCAAGATGAATGACTAGATCAACTGCTTGCCTCCGCTTTGCAAAGAGATGCTTGACAGCATCCCATGTCCCTCCTTCTCCCTCTACCTCCCTCACACAACAACAAGAGGGCAAAAATGGAGAGATTCCATCATCCTGGAGCAATGCGTTTGGACACCTCTCATGTCACACATTAATATGGAGTTTACACATTTTGAGATAAATACCTATTAATATGTGGTGGAGAGCATTAAGCCCACTACATGTAAATAATAGTTCCGGGCTTGATTTTTTTTTTTTTTCTAATAAAAGTTGTTGGTACACTAGAGAATCTGCTTTTGTTTTTTAACGGAATAGAGAATCTGCTTGATCGTTAATTTCAAAACTTTAAAATTAATAATCAAGATCCATGTAGAAGCTGAACCAGGCATCCGGTTATAGAAACAAAAAGGCGGTTGGTTCCCGCAATGGAACGGTTGCACTGAATTCTTTAAGACGCGCAGTAAAAATTTAACAGCAGGGTTGAAGGAGAAAAATGTTGGGGAAGGGTAAAACCGTAAAAGCAGAGTAATAGTCCTATATATATGCCTGTACCATGAATAAAGGCAACGGGTGGTTTCAGGTTTGAACAGATTTTAACATGTTTTAAGGGAAAAATACAAAACAAGACTCACGAGAGAAGGTGCACAAAATAACAAAACAGGACTCTGTCTCCATGTCAGCCGCTGCACAAATTCACAGAATGCAGAAAGAGGAGAGGGTGTGCAGCAGAAGGAAGAGGAAGGGAAAAAAAGCAAGAGAGAGAGAGAGAGAGAGAGAGAGAGAATAGTACTAGTAGTTTTTAGAAGGTCTTCTACAGAGCCTTTGGGGCAGTATTTATTGATTTTCCCATTTGTTAAAAAGAATATTGGAACTTGGAGTTGATATTGGCTTTGCTATTTTACTAGAACTGTCACATGCAAACGGCTCTGGGGTTTGTGCTTTCCCACTCAGACAGACACACCACGCAACTACTGGATGATTTGTTCTCCTTTCCTTTTGTTGAGTTGAGCAATTTTGCTCCTCGGCTCTTCCTCTCTTTCGATTCACCCTTTCGAATTTAATAAAATCTTTCTTCTGGTAAGAAAAAAAAAGAGGTGAGCTTGGCTTGCCCTAGATTCTCTTCGTTTCGATTTGTGCACCCCGCTCAATTCGATATTTATTTTTGATTAGTCAGTGGCGGAGGGTTGTGTTTATTTGTTCTCTAGTACCTTTAGGTTCCGTTCCGCTAATTTAAATTACTTATTTTTTGAATTAAAAGTGATGTATTAGAAGATAATAACTTATCTCGTAAAGCAGAAAATAAGAAAACTTTGTGCAACTGGGAATTTGGCTTACCATTTGACTGTGGCTAATTAATGTAATAATCTCGTCATCTCTCTCCTACTTTCGAGGAAATCGAAAAATGTTAGCTTGTTAGGTAAGATAATTAGCATGGGGTTACAGTAATGGATCTACATAGGCATTGGGGCTTGCAACTCCTAATTATTAGATTCGGAAAACTTTCATACTCTATTAATTACTTCAATCATCACCAAAATTTAATTCCTTTTGAGTTTTGTGACATTTTTAAATTATTTATATTTTAATTAATTGTATTATGTCATTTTTTATTTTTATTTAATAAAAACTATTCGAAATCTATCGAATAATTAGAGCCACAATACATATAAAAAAAATATTTCCAAATTTATGAAATGAGGGACCAACAAATTGGGATGGATGGAGTAGGATTTTGTTATATAAGGAGATAAGTTTGAAATTAGTTGGAAAATAGAATAAATATATAACTAATATAATTACTTAGCTTGAGTTTTTGGTTTCGACATAAATAAACACTGTGTAGCTTCACACTCCACATGCTTTTTCTTTTTCTTTTTTGTCAAAATTATAACAGCCATATATTGATACCAAATTAAACAAAACATCAAAAAAGATGATCATCTCGCCCTAAGGAGCGCAATAACCACAAAGGAGGTCTAACTTCCAAAGTCTTGGAATCAGAACCTCACACACCATGACTTGCTAATGTATCAGCCACCACATTAGCTGATCTTCTCACAAATCGAAACAATTTTCGGTTGATCCGTCCTAATTAAGTAACGATTTATTGGTAAATCGTTCGGAATTTGTGAAACTCAAAAATCAATTTCGGTTGTAGACCCCAAAAAAAACACGAAAGGGAGAAATGATGAAAAGGGTGTGGGGGAAATAGAACAGTTTTAAAAACTGTTTTCCCAATAATGAGTATCAAAGAGACATGATCCGCAAATAATCAGTTTAGTATCTATGTGATAATAATTAGTAATCATTTTTCCTGTTGTTTCACTTTGGTCCCTACCCATCACAAACGAATCAATGTCTTGTTTGGGTGGCAACCACTAATTGCACGGAATTTAAGTACCCCGTTGTTCGAAATTGAACTTGGAGTATAATTAAACGTTGTATGTAAATTTAAATATTCCTTTTTCTTTTTTTTGATAAATCGGGTTATCTAAGTGGGTCAGCTTATGCGCTCCTCGATTGAACTTGAGGACTAATCTAGCCGTTCACTTGTAAGGGTCCTAATTAAAGTCAGAGCAAAGCAAATTACAACATTCTTTTTATTTTTTTACTTTTTTGATAAATCAGGTTATCTGGGTGGGTCAGCTTACGCACATACACCTCGATTGAACTAGAGAACCAATCTTGCCGTTCACTTGTGAGGGTTTTAATTAAATCCAGGGCAAAGCACTGTAGAGGTCTCGAGCTTTTTTGTATCCAAAAATATTTTGAGCCTTTTTTTTAAAAATCATTTTCATGTTCCAAAAATTCACAAAAAACTGCATGAATGAACCAATGCATCGTAACAAATGTACGTATTTGAAAGTTTACAAGTGATAATTTTTTTGGTTCTAATGCAAAAGAAAGAAAAAGGTGGAGCGAAAGAAAAAGCTGCATGTAGTAATTATTTATTTCCCCATTTATTCATGGAAACTTTATGGGCCAATAATTCAAACACCTGAGCCACGTCAGCGAATGAAAAGGCAAATGAGAGAAGCCAAAGTTGGAGGCTCAAAGCACTAGCTAGCACAAAGGTCTATGCACAGCGGATAACACAGCTATAAATTTAGGTGAATATGCAAACATACTGTTCACAAAAGGTAGGGCTCAGAGAGCATATGCATGTCTCCGTTTATACGATGTATGTCAGTTTATGTACACTTCGAACTAATATTTACAGCCGTTTCAATGGTTGAGGTGTATGTGTCAGTTACGCGCACTTAGATTATTCTCCGCCCTAGTCCGGTTAAATGCACTCTAGGAGACATGCATCTCGACAGTCAGAGATGCCCGGACCAGCACATGCACGTCGCTATTTGTATGATGTTGAAGTTTGGAAGATTATCAGAGAGAGAGAGAGAGAGAGGGGCAATGGAAGGAAGCAGAAATAGAAGAAGGAGAAGAAGAAGAAGTGAAATGTCGTCACACTATACACCCACAGGCTTTAAATCCCATCACGTAATTCTATACATCCATTTACTCTCTCTCTCTATAATTCCATTCGTTCCTAAATAAATATCCGACGCACAAATTTAGTTCTTTATAAATATGTACTTTTTTTGTTAAAAGGTTCAAATTTTTTCACAATTTAAAATAACTCATTAATAAATCGTTGTTTGAAAAAAAAAATTGATTCTTTTTACGGAAAAAATGTATCTTTTTAAGATCAAGATTTGCACGCCGAATATTTATTTAGGGACGGGGGTAGGAAATGATGGGGGGATTCGAAAATTTGGTGAGAGATATTGTTGGGTTGGTGACATTAAAACAACAAAAGGGGAAAGCTCCAAAAAAATGAAGAAAGAAGGACACTCGTTTGACGTGAAGTGAACAACCATTACCAGCGAGCATGCACCTTCTTCTTCATTTCTTGATCTCTACTATTTAATTTGGCAGAAGTTACTGCAATATCTCTCAATGAACAAGTTAATGACCGAATTGCCCTTCAAACAAAGGTTTCACAAGGTAAGCCTGTTCGCAATAATCAATTTTTTTTTAAAAATAATATATTCAACACGAAAGAAGATAAATTCACTCTAGGCTTAATTCTTGTGTTGCCACAGTAATGGTGAAATTTCAAGTGGAAGAATGCTTCGAACCCGCTGCCAAATGAGGAGTCAAATCCCACCTGGATTTGGCATGGCTTTAGTAGCACTTTCATTTTTGCAGGCAATGCCAAATTTCTTTTTTGATTTGATAACAGAGAGAGAGAGAGAGAGAGAGAGAGAGACTATTTGAGAGCATCGCCAGTAAAAGAATTGAACCCTAAATTTGAAGTTATGGTTAGAGACAAAGTGTTTTATGGATATCAAATTTGGAGATCTCAATTTGTCGCATAAGAGCATCTGCATTTGAAAATTTGGTGAGAGATGTCGGTCTTCCTCTTCTTTCTATCAACGATGGGGCCGAATTCGGAGCCCTAGGAGGAGTTCCTTCAATTTCCCGTGGGAGCAGAGAAGGCCGGAAGTTTGAATATTTTAATTCAGAAAAGAATAAAAGTAAAAAGCTTGATGCGGTAGATATTTTTAAAATGAGTAGCTAAAGTAATAGAGTAACTTTTTGAAGTATAAATTGGTCTAAAATGTAGATAATCTACTCTAAGCCCACACAAGAATTAGTTTGCATCAAATTTGAAGCCAATATTGGAAATGCTAAAAAGGTATAGAGTGTGATCTTAAATCAATGCCACAGTGCACAAACCAAAATAAGTTTTTTTTTTTTGCTGGGCAACCAAAATAAGATATTATCATGTAGTAGTTGAACAAGACTTTTAGGGCAAGTGGAGTATATAGTGCAGTTGGTGCCTTCATACTTTCATTTACATGAACATGATTCGATTTTCTTAAACATTAATCCTCCTTCTGTATCCATAAGATAGAATAGATTAAAATTAACGAATGACAAAAAAACGAAACTTTTAGGATTGTAGCAACCGGTAAAGGAGCATTGACTTAATAGGGAAAAAATAGGGGGAAGAGAAAGATTTCCTGAAAAGATAATAAAGAAGGAGGGGAGGGGTGTCCCCGTCAATTCCCCCCTTCATCGTATTTCTATCCCCCCCACTACCCTTCCTGCACCTTCTTCCCCCTTGTGTTTAGTTTTTAAGTGTCTGTCCGCGGCTCCATAGTCAGTTCACCAGGAGAGCGAGAGAGAGAGAGAGAGAGAGAGAGAGAGAGAGAGTAGGGTCACGGGTTTGTCTTGAAAAGCCCTTATTTTCCACAGTTCTAGACAGACAGACAGACAGACACATATTCTCTCTTTCACTACCCCCATTTCCCCCGAGGACAGTAAGTTTAAGTAGTATTAAACAAACAAATCAGCTAGCCTTCTCTCCTCCAACTCTCCCCATCACCACCACAACCCCAAAAACCCAGAACAAAAACCCCCAACCCCTCTCTCTCTCTCTCTCTCTCTCTCTCTCTCTCTCTCTAGATCTCTCTGTCCAATGGCGCTGATGCTGGACAACTGCGAGGGGATATTACTCTCGCTGGACTCCCACAAATCAGTACCAGCTCCGTTCCTAACCAAAACGTACCAGCTGGTGGACGACCCTTCCACCGACCACATAGTCTCCTGGGGCGAGGACGACTCCACCTTCGTGGTCTGGCGACCCCCCGAGTTCGCCCGCGACCTCCTCCCCAACTACTTCAAGCACAACAACTTCTCCAGTTTCGTCCGCCAGCTCAACACATACGTACGCAACCCCCCCTCCTCTCTCTCTCTCTCTCTCTCTCTCTCTCTCTCTCTGCCCCTCCCTCTTAAATCGCGGAATCGGAAACTTGTCAATGGACTCAGTACCAAAAATATGGTCATGTATCAATCGATATCAATATTATCTTTCAGTAAATGAGTAAATCTTGACAGAGAAATGATTTCTAGAGTTTCATTTTTTGTGGATGTACTCTAAATTTCATTATTTTTTGTGTGTTTTAATATCACTGCGTGTTATGTTAAACACTTAAACACTTAAGATATAGTATACGATTATGAGCAGATTATGCAAGTCCTTAATCATATGACATATGTATATAGAGCTGTTTGCGCATATATATGTATGGTTTCGGAAAATTAGTGTTTATTAATTTAAATTACTAAATCGGGATACGTTTCGGATTGGTGGTAATACCATGTACCAATTGATGTCGGACAGTATCCATCGAGCGATTTCTGAAGGAAATGTGATTTTTCACAAGGTTGTTTTATAAATATATATTGTAAATTTGTACTTTGAAAATTATGTTAGTGTAGGTAATTTTAAATACTAAAAGCAAAATATAGAGTGTAATATTTGTAAGAAAATGGGAATGTCAAATGAAAGTCTGTAAAAGGAGTATAATAGTACTAATCAACTTGTATATATATACGAGACATACATGCATGTAAGATTAGGGATATGATTTTGTCACTCTACTTTTAGCAGGTGATATTTCACTTTTTATATCATAATTTTATATGATCAAGACACAAAGTATAGTGCCAAAATCAATAAACTAAGATTATTATCATTATTATTTTTTTTATTTTTTTTTGTATGTATCTGTCACTGATTTGCTTTTTGAATTTTCATAACAATTAGGGTTTTAGGAAGATTGTACCGGACAGGTGGGAGTTCGCGAACGAGTATTTCAAGAAGGGAGAAAAGCATCTTCTATGCGAGATCCACCGGAGGAAAACCTCTCAACCACAACAAATGTCCATCAACCACCACCACCACTCTCCCATTGGCGGCGGACCGAGTTTTTTCCCGTACCCAACCCGATCCAGCATGTCCCCACCCGACTCGGACGAGCTCGTTCCAAACTGGTGCGACTCTCCCCCACCGCCTCCTCCCCCGCCACGGACCACCGTCGTGGCTGCTAACCTTGGCGGATGTTATAACAACAACAACAACAACGGATCAGTAACGGCTGCGCTTTCAGAGGACAACGAGAGGCTGCGGAGGAGCAACAACATGCTAATATCCGAACTCGCTCACATGAAGAAACTGTACAATGACATTATCTACTTTGTCCAGAATCACGTGAAGCCCGTTGCTCCTAGCAATACTTACAACCCTTCTTCTCTATTTATATCTAATTTGCCGCCGCCTTTGCCGGCTTTTGCAACGCAAAGGGCACAAAATTACAGTCTGATTGGGATCAATCATCACCAAAATCACCAGTACTCCTCTAGCCCTAGTTTTAAACAAGTCGCGATGATCGAAGACGGGAGCGAAACCCAGACGAAGCTGTTTGGTGTGCATTTGCAATCCAAGAAGGCGAGACTGATGATGGAAAAGGATGATTTAGGGTTGAATCTCATGCCTCCTTCCCCATGTTAGTTTCATTCTTCCATTTATTTTTTTTTTCTCTTTTCTTTTTTGTTTTGTTTGAGAAACTTAAATTTATGTTCTCTTGGTTTAGATTGTGATCTTGTTTTTCATTTTTCTACCATGGGTCTGAGAGAGTCTGATATGGTTGAGGAGGAATATCGTGTGTGTTTGTGAGTGTATGTTTGTATATAACTTGAGATGAGGTTATTATCTTTGTTCCCATCCCTTTTTAAGAGTGATCGAAGATGTAAAGCAGTATTTTCTCCTTTAAGAATCGCCGGTTATATATGCATCGTATCAGTCATTACTTAACGAAACTTCAGAATATCGAGCAATCGGAGCATAACGGTATCGATCCCTACCGGGTTAGCTTCCTCACCGTCCCTCCTGGACGATACACAACTGGAACCGATCTACACCATTTTTCATCTTGCTAGTATATCGAGCAATCAGAGCTTAACGGTTTCGAATAGCGAAAAAACTGTTACATATTTACTCATACGTTACATAGAGGCCAATATTTGAAACCTCGACCGTAGCACCGATACCAATGGGTATCCCGATATTGCCATTTCTAACCATCAAGAGCAAGTTAATTTTTGGTCATCGATCATCATTTTTATGCTCCCTCCATCACAATTTGTTTATTCAGTTGCCGAAACTTGTGTTTTTCAAAAATATATTTATATCATACATTTTAAGTATAATGTTTTTTATGATTTTGAAGATTTTGTATAATAAAACTAATTGAAAAATCTACAAAACAATATCCATATTACATATTAAAATATTAAAAATTGAAAATTATAGACAATTTTTATAAAGGTCAAACACTCTCGAAAAGTCAAAAAATGGAACAAACAAATTGAGAGAGTGAGAGTAGTATATTTTCTGTTGAAGTTCCTCTCTTTTCATATGGTGTAATTTTAATTGCCCTCGATTATCGGATCACTTCTTCTTCTTGTTCTTCTCCTTCTTCTTCTCCTAACTTTCATATGAGAAGTTTTCGGTTACAATAATTAAGAGAGAGAGAGAGAGAGAGAGAGAGAGGGTTTAGGGATTTTTCCGATGTACTGTGGGAAAAGCTGAGAAGGGCATATGGGCTGGTTCATTGGTAGTCTTTCTATAGGACATTTTTTACTGATTCAGTCATTAATGGTTGATCCGTCCGTACAGCTATACGACATGGAAGATCTCACAAATCAGAGTGAACAGCTGAGGAAAAAGCAGGCCAATGTTTCTAGCCCACTTGGCGTCCTTCCCACTTCGGAGGTTAGGGTTCGAGTCTCCGTCGTGGACGTTTGAGATTAAGAGTTATGGATAATTTTTGAAATCCTTTGGATTAACCTCGTGACACTCCGCTGATGTATATAATGTTTAACAAATTTATAAAAAAAACTGGGAGAAAACAGAAATTTAATGATGATCCACTTCTAAGAACATCTGGTGTTAATAAGTAGTGCCATTATTGTGGTAATTATTGTAATTATGGCTGCCACATTTGTCAAGAAGAAAGTATACTTAGACATGATTTGTCCAAAAAAGGCTATCATTTCTTCTGATTAAGTTGTGTGTTTTGGTTTTCGAAACAGTCAACCACCCCAAGCATCAGAACATTAGGAAACATTAATTTATTATCTTTGTTCTATTTCATATCTATATATAAAATATCATACTTTTTTTATCTCATATATATATATATATATATATAAAATTAAATATCATACTTTTTTTTAATCTATATATATGATACTCAATATATAGCAAGGTTTTGAATAGGGACTGCGACATGAGTAACAATAACAGTTCAAGTGTACAACGATTGTAAATTTTTTCATAACCATATTTAGCCAAAAAATAATAATAATCTAGAGAGCAGTTAAAGCGGTCGAAGCAGTCAACCAGCAGTTGTAGCGACCGTGAAGTGGTCCAAAAATAAAATACCAATCGATGCGTAGTGGGAGTCGGCTAACACGGCTGCGAACTTGGGTATGATAATGATATATCCAAGTTAGATAGTAAAACATGATCACCTTACATTATATCTATCCTTGCACAAAATGAGTGTTATAATCACAGCAAAAGTTAGCTTATCCTCTCTCAATGAAAGCGAAATAAGTGGAGTAACCAAAATGTGGACGTTTGAAACGTTTCTATCAAACCTTCTATGCTGCTTCCGAAGACCAGAAAACCTTTGCCTTTTCCCACTTTAAGTATCTGATCAAAGTTCTCAAAACCCTCTTTGGATTCCCCCACTTCTCTTTCCTCTACCTCCTCTTCTCTTTCCTCCTATTCTCAATAAGGAAAACTCCAAAATCAAACAGTGACCAATGAATGGGAGAGAGACACTCCTTTGACTGGCATATATTCATACGTATTCTTGTGTAGGTACATGTGAGTAATTTTATTTTTTTTTTGGTTCGACAATCTGAGTGGCCGATATAGCTTACGCGTACCTCAACTAATCTCCTCATGGTCTGCTCAAAGGTAGACCATTTTTTGTCGGTTCAACAGTCAAAGAAGCCGGTATAACTTGTGCGTGGTTCAACAGTCAGAGAAGCCGGTATAACTTGTGCATACCCCAACTAATCCCCTCCCATCTGTTCAAACGAAGGCCATTTTATTTTTTGGTTCAACTGTAAGAGTAGCCGGTATAGCTTACCCGTACTTCAACTAATCCCTTGTTGGTGTGTTCAAAGGAAGACCATCTACGCATGAACTAGAAAATTCACAAAAAAAATATTACGTTCTTGCGGCATAGTTTCAAGAATCAAAACTCTAGTCAATTGCGCTGGAAGCAAACGCACCAACCAATGAAAGTGAGAGGGACAGTGCTTTGACTGACATATATTCACAAGTATATCTCTGTGTGTGTACATGTGAGTGTATGCATGTGTGGGAAAATCAAACTTTTTCCCCAAAAATGCCACCTTCTTTTATTGCTTTGTTGCTTGTTCCTTTGCACAATATCCCCATACGAGTAAAGTTTCTCTCCATGAAAAGTTTGACTAAGCATTTTCCACTTGCTTTTGCTTTTCTTGACCTTTGTTTGTTTGTGTATTTTCATGGCGTTATTCAATTGTAAAACTGAGGAACTCTGCAACGTGCATGTGGAAGAAGAGAAGGGAAGAGGAAAGTGCCAACCACTCACCTTTAGAGAGAGCTAGAGCTAGAGAGAGAGAGAGTGAGAGGAGAGAGAGTGCAGGATAAGAACATTTTTTATAGGGCAATAATTAATTTTGTTTTATGCCAAATATCCTAACCCTAGTTTTGAACACAATTTTTGTTTTGTCCTTCTCCCGGTTTGTGGAAGCATGAGAAACCAGATTAAATAATTTAAGCTCGATATTCGTGTCCCGTTTCTTTAAATATTCCTTTCAACGTGACCTACAGTATTATTTAATTAAACAAGAGAAGTTCGAATATTCTTTGAAGTTAATTGATTTTCTCAACTCGATTCAGGGTTCGTTCTACTTTTAGTTTACATGCATTCGTCCAACAAAAAATATAAAATTTGAACCTTTAAAGGTTTTAAAATAAAATTTTAATACCCTATTCAATTCAATTGTCTTTTTTATATGTATCAAGTACGTAGGTCACATAGACAACATTTGTTCTTAATTTCGACTCTCATAGTGCGTTATTAATTTCTGTACTGGGCTAGTTTATGCAGAACTTAATCGGACTAGATACCGGAAATAGGGGCGGCTCCACCTTGCTTCTAGAGGGTTCAAAAAATGTACTAAATTTTGGTATTTTTATCATATGATTTGATTTTTCTTTTATACTTTTTCACATTATCCGCACTAAATTGCTCATGAGTAGTCAAAGTAATAAACGATTCACTTAAATTTCGACTCATTTTATATAGAGCTCTGTATAAAAAAATTACTTTTGTGTTTTTGTCATCGCTGAACTAAAATTTTGGAGTTACTGCTAACCCAAAAAAAGATGTATATAACTATGTAAGTCACGTGATTGGAAGTTGCATGTGCATCGTAGAAGGAGTAAAATATATAATTTAGAAAACTAGCTAACATTAATATTGGTAGTGGGATGTGGAGGGGCTACTGCCAATAATAAAAGTGATAAACGAATCATAAGGTAAAGAGATATGTGCTTTAAAAAGGGGATGGTGTTTGTGTTTCTGTGTTGCTTAACAGCCGTATTGGACCATGAAATGATATCATTTTTGAAAGTTTGAGAAGGGCTAAAAAAGAAAGGAAAAAGGAAAAAAGTAGAAAAGGGAATTAGAGAAAAACAATGGATTTTTAAAAAAGACTTGTTTTTTTTTCTTCGTTTAGTCTTTTGTAATGAACTTTATTGGCACTTCGTTTTGGTGGTCCACTTTATTGACAATCTAAAGTTTCAATTTGTACTGAATAATCACATATATATACAAGTAGCTCAATGTTCAAGTTTCAGAAGCAGAGACTATTTTAATCTTTTTTTTTTTTTTCCCGACGGTAAAGGTATCCATGTCAGATTACGCGTAACTCGACTAATTGTCTCTCTGATTCGGTCAAAGGTAGGCCATTGACGTCTGGAGCAAGAGATTCACAATAAACTACTTTCTTGCGAACTGATCATAAGAATCAAACTCTACTTAGTTGTACGTGGAGTAAACCCGTCAGCCAATCGGACTAAACTTGGGGCCAGACTATTTTAATGCAAGATGTAGTGGTTTTAATAGTCTTCTACCTAGTTTCATAGACAGAGAGCGCATGCACTTCAAAATCAACACCAACTTAAGAATAGTGTTTTTCTATTTCTCTTTTCAGAAGGGCTAGCTAGTATCTAGGCTTTAAATTTATACTAGAAAAAGGCAACCACCGAAGGTTGAGCTATGTAATCTTGGAGCATCAAAGATACCACTTACCCGACAAACAGATCGAGGAAATGAGAGAGAGAGAGAGAGAGAGAGAGAGAGAGAGAGAGAGAGAGAGAGAGATATTCTAACGAAGGACACGAAATTCAGGCCTAAAGACCATTTAGGAAATGAACTAGTAACATGTTCTATATTGGGTTTATTTATTTTCTGGTTATATATTAACCAAGAATTGTGTCGAGCAGTTTATGCGTATCTACAATCATTTTTCCCTAGCCGAGTCAAATGCAAGTCATTCATGCCGGAAGTAGAAAACTCACGAGAAAAATTTTCACAACCTTGTCCAGAATGTTGTGGCTTTACGGAAACGATCGAACTAGAGATTTATGCTTTTAAAACACTTGTCGGTCTCTTGAATTACTTCTGTTTGGATCCTCATAATCGGTTCTTTGTATGAATATAATCACTAAAATGCGTGGTCAAGTTAAATGATATCTTTGCCATGCACATGACCTTAACTCTAGAGGGCGTATATATAATTAATGGTTTCTTTTCCCTATTGTTCTATCACTTCTCATTCACCAAACAAGGGGCCGGATTCTAGAGTTAGGATTTAATGGAATGTGAAATGAGGTGATGCATTAAGTTCTAAACAGCAAGTGGAGTGCAGTGTCGTGCAGTTGGTGTCTCCCTTATACTCTCATGCACATGGGCAGGGTTCAATTTCCCTAAATACCCATCTCCCTCCCCAAATCCCCAAGATAGACCAATAGAGTAGATTAAGTTTAACGAATAACAAAAAGAATAGAAAAAAAAAGTTCTAAACAAGTTGTTATCATTAACTATTTTTCTCTCTGGGTTCAAATTAATAGTATGAAATTTGCCTCACATTACTTGGTAAATTTGTCTTGAAGAGTAGGGCTGCTAAACGAACCAAATAACTCAAGCTCGTACAAGCTTCTTGAGAAAAATAGAAGCCAGGCTTAGTCAATTTTGATTATTTGTTTAGAAATTCAAGCCAAGTTCAAGTATATCTATGTTTGGCTTGACAAGCTCGTGAACAAGGGACCAATCCATATAACATAAGAAAAGATAGTTTAAATTTATAAATAGCATACAGGTATAAAATCTGCATTCTTTCCTTTGAAACTTTTACCGAGTGGGTTTCATATTCTCTTGCGTATCCAATTTGGATATTTATTCAGTGAGTTATGAAAATGTAGGGATTCATCAAATCCTAAAATCTTCCACAGGAAAATTTCTAGGGTTTAGTGAGAAAAATTGGAGCTACGATTGCCTTCTTTCTAACCAAGCCAATCTTATCACGATTACAAAAGTCCAAATACGAGCCAATTGGCCCCCAAAAACTCTGAAGCTCAACCCAAGTTTGAGCAGATGTAAAAAGAGTTCTAGCCAAGTATGAGCAATACTGTGTTCAATTTGTTTGGCTTGATTAGCACACCTATTAAGAGAAACGTGAACTCTACAAAAAGAAAAAAGAAAAGGAAACTCACAATATAGAAACAAAATCAAAGCAAAAGTTTTTCTTAATTAGAGTAACCACACCTGTTGCCAACTTTGACAAATTTTTTGTTCAGAATGGCAAAGCAAATGACAAACAGGGTGCATGCCACACCCACATTGACAAAATTTTCTCAAATTTGGCAAATGCAATTTCTTTTGTCACAGTTGGCAAAATTTTATCCCAAAGTCGCCATTTGTGATTGAAAAAAATAAAAAATAATAGCAAAACATTGGTGCTGCACCCTTGCCATTTTTTCTCACAAAACGGCACTATTCATTGCTCAAAAATGGCAATAGCAATGGAAACAAACATATATATCAAACGGACCTTGCTACTGGTACACCAGGTTCTGCACAGACAGCGCGCACAGAGCGCGTTTGGGCCCGTCTCAGGTCCATCAAAGATAATCGGAACCGCTCATTTTGTTCAATATATTTTGCTTAAGGCCCCTGCAAAAAATCAGCTCCATCAGACAACAATATGATCGTTTGCGAAGCGTCAATTTCTAAAGCGATTTTGGACACTTCGTAAATGCCCTTATCGATGTTAGATGGAGCTGATTTTTTGCAGGGACCTTAAGCAAAATATATTGAACAAAATGAGCGGCTCCGATTATCTTTGTTAAATTCGAGACGGGCCCAAACGCGCATTGTACGCGTTGTCTGTGCTGAACCTGCTGTACCAGCAGCATTTCTGATGTCAATCATGCTTGTTGACCATAAATATGGATTTTTTTTGGGCAATGAACAATACGGGCCTATCAACAGATTAGAAAGAAAACAAATGGTCTATAGACCGAAAGGAGCAACTCCAAAAAGTCCAGCCCAAAGCCCATAATCTTATCTGAAATTAAAGAGTTGGGCCAGCTCAAAGTCCATAATCTTGCACCAACAGACCAACTGGAACCATAATTTTGATGTTTCAATTTAGGCTCTTCAAAAAAAAAAAACAAAAAAATTAGGCTATTCGTATTTTCCGAATTTTTATTAACGTTTCAATTTAATCATCTTGAATGGCTATTCGTCTCAATGACATGAGTTTAAAAATTAAAAAATTATGATAAAAACAAAAAAAATAGGTCATTATGAAGGAAAAAAAGCATCTTTTTTATATGGAGTTATCCAATGAACTTAACTAAGTTTCTTATTTTTGTAATTTTTCGATGCTTCCCGTTGAGATGAATAAAAAACATGAATATATATCAGCACCGGCCCGTAAATGACAAGTATTTAGTGGCTCAGCCCTACTCTGACAAAAGCTTGAGAAATTTTAAGAGTTGGCGCGGCGCGGTTTGACAGGAAACCAAACCTCCTCAATCAACAGACCAACTGGGACAAGCCCTAACCGATGGAGCCGGAACTGGTGATGGCTTCGTCGCCGACGGATGCCGGCATAGGTTGCTGGGACTTGCACTCCGGCGCCGAGCTCCTCCGTTACCGGTCTTGCGCCTCCCCTTCTCACGGCCTCGTATGCGTCGGCGGCCGCTTCGTCGCCTCCTCTCAGCTCCGTGAACCCTCCGCCTCGTCCGGCTCCGTCCTCTACTGGTCCTGGAACAAGGTACGTACTATTTTGTGGCCTATGGAGTAATGAAGCTAACCTGTATGATGAAACGCTTCTTAGAATGAAAGTGCGCACGGCGTTTAGTCTTATCCACAGTTCAGTTTATTCAGTTGAGAAGTTAGTGATTTTTTAATGCACGCTTCATTTCGATCGTTTTGAATATCGCGCAGGCTCATGCGGAAGTCAAGAATTTTCCAGCAGAGCCGATTAATCCTCTCGTTTCTAATAGTGACGGGACGTATATAGTTGGCGGAGGTGTCTCTGGGGATATTTATATGTGGGAGGTGAATATTTGTGTTTTTTGTCGTGTGTTTTTCTCTACAAAATTAGCTATTGGCAATGGAAAGCGTTATTAGTTTTTGTCGACAACAGACTTTTGCATGATTTATGTAGGTTCCGACGGGTAGACTGCTCAGGAAGTGGCATGCTCATTACAGAGCGGTTACGTGCTTGGTGTTTTCAGATGATCAGTCCTTATTGATTTCTGGGGCAGAGGATGGAGCTGTTAGAGTCTGGTCGCTTCTCATGTACTTAATCATATTGTTTCTTGTGCTTTTGCTTCTATTTATTTGTTGGTAACTATTAGTATTACTAATTAGAATTGCTTGGTGATAAGGATTTTTGATGATATGCGGAGGGAGCAAGCAAAACACCTCTACGATTATAGCTTCTCCGAGCACACTTTACGAGTGACTGACATTGCCACAGGCTACGGTGGATGTAATGCAATTATTGTGTCTGCTTCGGAGGATAGAACATGCAAGGTGCAACATGTTGCCTGCTGCATGGTTTTGATGATTCCCTGTTGAATATTTAATCTCATGACTGCCTCTACAATATGTTATCTTAGGTTTGGAGCTTATCTAAGGGGAAGCTACTGAGAAATATTGTATTCCCGTCAATAATTGATGCGATTGCATTGGACCCTGGCGAGCACGTCTTTTATGCTGGAGGCAGAGACGGCAAGATATACATTGCTGCACTCACTGCTCAAGGCACCTCGAGCAACACTTATGGAATGCATATTATTGGTTCTTTAGCTGATCATAGGTTTGTCAACTGCTCTTGCATTAGCAACTTTGAAAGTTTATGCTGTTTTTACCCTTTACATATGTAGGCCTCACTGCTCTCGACGTCATCAAGAACTCCTATGGGCTGTGTTTGCTTTTTTAATTTTATGTTGGTTTTGTTTCATATTCGGTACATGGTATATTAACATGACTAGTTTTGTATGATTTTACCCCTCTTCCATCGACTCCTTTATGGTAATCAGGCTCTGGCAAGTCGCAAACGTAATACACATTTGAAGAGGCCAAAGGCCAAATCACTCATGTGAAGCCATAACCCATTGAGTGTCATGTTTTTGGTGCTTAATTTATTAGGAAACTTAATCATGTCAGGACAGTCAGGTTATAAGTGCGGATATAGTGCAAATCTTGGATATACATTAAAAGTGTTGTGTATATGTGATGGTATTCTTCCCATCATAGCTGTGATGTGAAGAAATAGCTTGTTGGATTGTCTAGTTTCTAAAGTTATTTTACATGGGCTTTGTGATCAATAAAATGGTGAGGTTATTTTTAAGAAGCACCTAACTTTAAAGAAGGTGAAGTGTTCTTGTCCAAAACACGTCGGATACTTGCACTCCTTGGAGACTCTTGGATACGTGTCCCACACTTTTTTTTTCTTTTCCATTATTAAGAAATTTCTTTAGTCAAAACAGTGTTCAATATTTTTCATGCAATGTTGGCAGACACTTATTTAGTGTCTTTTACTATGAAACTAATACGTGATCTATACTTTTTACACACTTGCTAACACACGATTAGAAAAAGTTGGAATTTGACATATCGCTATCTTATGAAGCACCGACACTCCTAACTCCTAGATACTGCCATCCGTGTTGGACACTTCGAGGGCACGCCACGTGGAATGCCAATTAGTTTATAATGTTTTCCACGTGGGGACTCATGTGGGGACCCGACAGGGTGATTTTTACAAATATTAAAAACTGTTCGAGATAAAATATTTATAATTTCAAAAATACTGGACCAAAAGTGTAAATATAAAACATGCGTACATGTGTATAGGTGGTTAAGTTACCAGTAGCCCAAAAGCTGAATTTGTCAGGAAATAGACCCAATAATGTAAACTATATAACACCCTCCCATATGTGCAACCCAATCTCGCACATAGAGATACAAATTTTTATAGACAAAGCGAAGCATTATACAAACTGGAGAAATAGAATTCAAACGAGGAACAAACGCACAAAATCTAAGACCTCTTACAACCTTAGCTTTGATACCATGTTATGTTACCAGTACTCCCAACAATACATATCAAGCTATTTAACATAGGCATTCGCTAAGAGTCCCAACCCAAACATTTAGTAGTTACAAAGTAGATTTGCATAACTCAAAGAATGCAATAGGCCCAACGATGTATATCAAGCTATTTAACATAGGCATGCACTATCCATTGATAGTGCATTCGATAAGAGTCATAATATAAACATTTAGTAGTTACAAATTAGGTTTGCATAACTAAAAGAATTATTTAATAAAATTGCTGTTTCTACGTCTCCATTTTTTTAGTATCGTCGTGTCCTGTATCCATGTCGGTGTCCCCAGCCGTGTGTATCCATGCTACACAGCTGCTATCCTATAAAAGGTAGAAAAAAAAAATAACTTTTTCAACCAATCATACGTAGATTCTCTTAATTTGTAGTTTAAGGATTTGTTTGACAATTGCTCTGGCCTTTTATATATGGATTTCTTGAGTCCCGTGTAGACTAGAAGTTTTCATTTTTATTGTACCCTATCTATTATCATATTTGGGCCTGGTACATAAACTTTTGGTGATATATATATATATATATATATATATATATATATATGAGCAGACAAATATATCTACATATAAAGGATTGCACGTATTCCAAATGTGTTCGTGTCCTACATTTTAGAGAGATAATGTATTTTTTTTTCCATGTCGTGCCGTATACGTGTCCCATGTTTGTATCTGTCCTTCTCAAATAATGAGAACCAGTAAATGTGTCAAATCCCTGAGTAGGTCCACTTTGCTTAAGTAGTTCGAGCTTGGGTTGAACATCACGAAAGTATGTCCAAGAGGCCCAAAATAGACATTATGGAAATTGTCGAACTCGATAAAAGTTGGGAATTTTGATTTAGAAGAAACCTCTGATTCTGGGGTTAAGGAGTGTGCTGTCTACGAGGGAATAACCCAGGCTTACCTTTGTGGTGTTATTGGGTATGAGGATGATTAACCTATTGTCTATCTGCATCGTAAGTGGAAATGAGCCATGCACAGTCCATTTAATTACAAATTTAATGATAGAACTGTAGTTGACTATTACTGTCAAAAAATAACAATGCAATAGATCCAAGGATGTTGGAAACTTTACATCTTTTCGTTTTGTTTTATTTAGTTCATTTTTTTGGTGAAGGGTAAACGGTGGGCGGGGGGGATTGAAATCTTGGAGTTAACTGAAACCAGAAGAAGCTATTTGTAAATTCTTTTCTCTTTTATTTACTTACAATCTCATGGTCTGAGCAGTAAAGCTGTCACTTGCTTAGCATTTAGTGCGGATGGAGTGTTGTTGGTTTCCGGCTACGAGGACGGCATGGTTCGAGTCTGGGATACTAAAACTCATAACATTGTTCGCATCTTCAAACATGGAAAAGGTATGTTGCTTTCTTGACTGCATTTTGTTACTTGTGAGATATATTACTTAGTAATGTTCGTTTTTGTAGTAGATATACATTGTTTGTTATGTCGCCTATCCATGTACTCCTTCCGTCCCATAATTTTAGTCCACCTTTCCATTTTTGGATGTCCCATAGTACATGTCCATTTTGACTAGTCAAAAGTTGATGAATTCATTTTTTTGTTCATGTTCTTTTAAAGTGAAGTAATAGCTCTCAATTTTCAAATTGAGGGTAATTTTGAAAACTTGTACTTTTTGAGGTGTAATAATTGTGTCCCCTTTAATAGTTGGATTCCCCAAAAGGGACTAAAGTCTAAAATTATGGGGCGGAGGGAGTAATAATCAATTGACGGACTTCACTAGTTATTTTATTTTCACATATGCTGGTAAATACTGAATATGGATTAAAAAAGTGAGGTAAATATAAAGATGATAGATGAGTATGATGCCAAGTCAATGCTGGACTTAATTGGGTGAGAGACGATGCGGCTTTATGGGGTATGCGAGCACTCTACCAAACTCCCTTGCTGGTGGTGGTTGTAGACAACTCACCACACTTGATGAGGATGTGTTCGATGGATTGGTTTTTGGCTTTCTATGGTCTGGCATTTTATTAGTGGAGTGATCCCAAACTGATAGATGAGTTAATTACTTCTGGGAGGCTTAATTGCAGAAGCAGGAAGGGTGTACTTCCCAGGTACTGTGTGCAATGGGTAAGACGCATGTCGCATACCTTGTCTTGGTTCGGAGATCTCTTCTTGTAGAGTCTCTCTCTCTCTGACCTAATGTGAACTTCCTCAAGAGAGGGGCCAAACCTGCAACTCTACCAACCAATTTGATTCACTGTGACTGGGCCTTAGGGTAGCACTCAAGTCCTTCAATTTGAAACCTTGCAAATTGGTTTGCATGGTAGTATTTAGGTGCACTATGATTGCCACGCCAAGTCTTTGTAACCCTCTTTTATATCGACAAAACGATTACAGATTTCCTTATTTAAGAATTCAGGTGCTCTAACATAGTTAATTGTGTTCAATATTTTTCCAAGTGCACCCATCGCTCTGCTGCGTGTGGCTATGTGTCGTACACCACGTAGGCAAGTTAACCCCATAACTTATGTATTCACAAGGTAGTACGGTCATATAAATTTCAAAGAAACCTGATTACCTTACAAAGAATGCCTCTTTCTTTGATTTGATGGTTACCATTTCCAAAACAAAGCTAGATACGAAATGGTAATATTATATTCCAGCGCACAACCCAAAATGAAATACTGTTGGTACCGTGCAGGTCCTGTAAACAATATTCTTGTTGTTCCTTGGATGTTACTGAATTCTCTGTCTTCTCCCATAAGAAGGCATGGATCTTCATTACCCCCTCCACTGGAGAAGTACGCAAATTCAACGGATGAGATTGCAGAAGTTAACGCTTATCTCGGTACCCATGGTACTTTTGATGAGCCTCTGGATGCTTCATACGTCAGTGTTCACACTATGAATAGTCAAATTGAAGAGCTGCAGGTATCTAATTTCTTGTTGATTCGAAGCTCATATCTGTGCTTGTCTTTTGTATATTTTTATCATGTTTTCTTCCTTTGTTTGCATGCCGTGCACTTACATTGGCATCTAGGGATGCTATTTGGGGGTGTTCACAAATCACTGTGGTTGTAGTTGACCTTACAATTTTTTTCCTTGGGTAGTTTGCTGTATTTCCCCCCTTCCCTGTAACCATTTTGAGAGTAAAGTAAATTGCAGTTCCATGAAGAAGTTCTTTTAGCATGTAAAAGAGTAATCTCTTAAGATGTCAATTCTTTTCGTGCCGGAGCTGATGCATACTTTTAGAATTTTGAACCAGATCCATGCAGTCCAGCAAAGTTTCAGTTATTTTAGAAGTTGGGTAGAAGTCTGCATCATTTTATAGTGGAATGGGATAGTTGGGAGTCCGGGGCAATACACACTGACCTTTATGTTTGGTCTTATATACAGCAACAAGGCTCTTCAGCAGCAGCTGGAATGGAGGTGGAACGACTAAAGCTGGAGTACAGAAGATCTATGCAAACGGTCCAGCAGTGGCAGAAAATGTACGAAAACTTGCACCAATTTTGTCTAGACGAGCTTTTGGATGGAGATCAAGCTGGAGGCTGAAATGGAAACTCCACCTTGAGGCAGATGTTTTGTCCTGTGCAAACAGCTCCAAAGTTTTGTCAGTAGTAACGATTATTTACCCCATGATTCCATCGCCGTAGAAAATGATAAGCTTCGGTTTTCCTCGTTCTGAAGACTTGGAGTTCTTGCTGATTGGTCTCAAATCCTCTACAGGTTTTTGTTAATTAGTCACAATTATATTCTCATGTTTGATTGTAACCTATATATATGTTCAATGTACTGGGTTCAATTTTCATGTAATTTATGTACCTGGTGGAAGCTGACTTTGGGGTTTGCCCTAGGAGATTTGGTTGTCTTTCTTAGTTGCCATAATTTTGACTGCCTCTTTTGGCTCAATTTTCTTGGTGGAAGCTGTGACTTCGGTGTTGTATTGCCCTCAGAGATTTGGCTGTCTTTCTTAGTTTCCATATTTTCATGTGGAATTGTCCTCTCTGCACTTCTACTATCACTTAACGAAGATATTCATTTACTAATTTCTGGAAAGGAAATTGGGAATACGGTGGTAAGGGGAAGAACTGTTTTTATTAACACTCTCACTGTGGGATTGTGGGTCCAACCCGTGAGTCCCATGCCTATATGAGAGTGTTGTGGTTGGTGTTATGATTGAATGTGCATATATCTTTTATGAGAAAAAGTTCTATCCGGGTGACCCGAACAACCCCCAGTGTACCCAATCCCCATCTGCCATGTCATATTTTCCTTTGAAAGTTGTCGGTTGTGTAGTTGCAGCACTAAAAGGAGCCCCCTTGTCTGCTTAACCAGGAGCTTGGTGGCATACATGACCCTAGTCTAGTTAATTTTAACCCCTAGTAAATTAATACTACTATCATAGTTGGGGAAAAGAGGAAACAGAAGGGGCCATAGCGTATTTCCTAATCTAGTGAGACCTTCACCATAGCATATTTCTTACTATGTTATACCCGCGATTATCGACCATCCAAGGCTTTCCCTACAACATTTAGCTGAGCGAAACAAAACCATCCATTGCGCAGCAAAGTGGTTTTAACTCTCTCCTGAGCTGTATTTTCCTAGTCATTCTTTGTGCTTCCCTTTTCACAAGATCTGGTAGCTTGCCAGTTGTATGATTTGCTTTGTATTTTACTCCTATGTTATAAAGATCATCTCTTCTGTACTGCCAAAATGGCCAATGTAGTTTGTTCTCTTGTTCAGATTTCCACAATGTGATTTCTACAAATAAAGCATCTAAATTCTAAATTAGGTGGGAGGTGTATCTTTTTTCTTTTTGTTTTTCCGTTTTGATCTTGTTTCTTCTCAGGTGCAGGATTGGGTTTTTTTTGGCGCTTCTATTTTGAATTGAACATTGTTAGAGCAAATCTAATGGTTGGGCCATTTTGGCTTAAGCCATTTCCATAAAATGGCCACGAATAGTGTCATTTGACCAAAAAATGGCAACGGTAGGACCAATGGTGCATTACTATTTGCAAGCAAGGCCATTATTTTTTCAATTATTCCCCTTGTATCCCTTTTCTAACTTACTTAAACCAACTCCCTCAATCTATCATTCTCCACCTACCACCACTCATCTCTACAAGTAAAAAACTCCAAAATATGTTTCTTCTGAATATACTATTAACATTCTCTTAGTCTATACAATGAATATGTTAAAAAAAATTATTCTCGCAAAAGAAATTTTTGCACAGTTTTGCCGGTAAGAAGAGAGAGGGAAGGATTGTTGGTTAATTTTGGATGCGGCAAAAAGGACCCAACCACTTTGGCTTCCATTTTTTGGCTGCAAAAATGGCCACCCTATGTTTTTTTTTTTTTTTTTTTTTTGCCATTTTTTTGGGAATGGCTTCAGCCATTTGGTGCCATTGGACTTGCTCATTCCTGAGCCTGTGTTTCGATAGTCAATTTATGGACGAAAAGATAGAACCCGTAGGAAGACAAGAAACGTAATCAAAAGTGTAAGTTTTTGAAGTTACAGGGGTGCAAATGTCTTCGGGCAAAAGTCCAAGGCTAAAGTGTAGTTTTCCTTTTAAAGGGACAAGGGCTCTGTCTTAGTGCATGGTCAAGCCCAAACTGGACTGTTTGCGGCCCAAGAATTTGTTGGAAGCCTGTGAGTGTTTTGCTTAGTCATGGGAAAGCCCAGTTCTTCACTTCTTCTTGAAGTTTAAGCCACCGGCCCACTCTTTATGAGGCTCATATCGATCTCCATTTTGATGATCGCATCCATTCGAAAGTTGTAAAGTTTAGGTCTTTAGCTCCTCTTTAATTGACATTCGACATGACTAGATTTGAGGAAGTACTTGATCAGTATTCAATTTCTCGTCTACAATTTTGGATTGAAATAAATATTACTCGATTAAATACTTAGCGATATGTGCTTTGAGTTAATTTTCCAACAAAATTGATCAAATAACCAAGCTCTATAAAAATAATAATAATAATAATAAATGACTTTGATAATGGACAGGGCTATCCATTCTCTAATTTGATTTCTTTTCCGATTCGCCTCTCTCTCTCTCTCTCTACCTTATCCAGAGAATCAAAAAACCCAAATCTTGTTTTGGCCGGGGGGAGGGGGCTCTGCCTCCTTCTTTCCCCTCCTCCACACACCCCCCCCCCCCCCCCCTCCGGCTTCCCCTCTGTTCCCCATCCTTCTCCCCTCCTTCTTCCCTCTCTCTCGTCTCTTTTTCCCCTCTCCACCTTTTCCGTTTGGCTTTCTCTCACCCTCAGGCAGGATGGCGGTGTTTGGGGCTTGGCCTCCCCCGTCTGTCCCCCGCTCTGGTTCGGCGAGGTTGCTCCGGTGAAAGGTGGTTGATGGTGGAGTTGGGCCGGGATGGTGGGTCTGAATAAAGAGGTTAGGAGTTGGGGTTTTTTGTTAGTTTTTAGTTCTCTGTTCTCCGGCTTTGTCCGGAGATTCTCCAGTGGGTCTCCCCCGTCTAGATCTGTTACTGGTCTGGGTTACTCCAGATCCGGTGGGTGTGGTGGTGGGCAAATAAGGTTTGAGTTCTGTTTGCCTTCGGCTTCCTTCTTCCTGGAGTGGCGTTGTGTGGTGGCCGGGCTTGGTCCGGCTGCGAGGTGGTGCTGCAGCAGGTTTGCGGGGGTTGGTGGTGACAGAATAAAGCTCCAGGGCGTGGCCCTAGGCCATGGTTTGTCGTCAGCAGAGGGGGTGTCCGGCTTGGAAGCTCTCATGGTCATCGGCGCCGTGTGGCCGGTGATCGGAGATCCCGCCCAGGATTTCTACTTCGATCTCCGTATCCGGAGCCTGTCGTGCCAGCGTAGGCTTGCCGGAGATCTTTCTCCATTCCTTCGGCTCGAGATCCGTCGGTGCCTCCATCGTCGGTGTCGGGTGGTTCTTCTAGGCTGAAGGTGGCCGGCGTGCTTTGTGGATATCATCCACGGTGGCTATGTTTGTCTTTCTAGTTTGTTTTCACTCCTGTTTCCATCGGCATTTTTAGTTTCAGCTTTGATAGGGTTCCTTTTTCAAGCCGGGGCGGCTAGTGGTTAGATGGCTGGCCCCTCGTGTCCCGACCCTTTGAGGTGGTGAGTCGTGCACAGGTCTAATTACTAGCTTTGTGGTTGTTATCACTGCCCCTAGGTCACATGTGCTTATTGTCTTCCTTCGGTGATGGTTTGCTAGAGGTTCCCTTTCTCTGTATTTGGATGGATTCGTTGTTTAGCTTATTTTGGCTGTTAATGAATTGGGTATTTCAAAAAAAAAATTTAATGGACAGGGCTCTGTGTGCGCCCAACCGAAAAATGGATAATATTTACCCTCACAACGTGGATGAACAAAATTGCACCTCAATGTGTCAAACAACCCAAGAACATGGAACCACATAACTTAAACTTAAGGAAGAAGGCTATGTTTTTTTTTTTGGGTGAATTAACCACTTTATAGAGCAAACAAACAGAATATACAGAGTTTCCAAAACAGACTCTGAAATGGCTACCAACAAGGAGCCTTAACAAGGAAAGAAATGAGAACCGAAGCCTAAACACCGGCTAAAAGAAAACAATAGAACTTGACAAAAACGATAACCAGCTAGGAACTAAAAATCCTAGAGTTTAAGCCCCAGATATCAGCCAGCAAACGGTTCCCATCAGTCCGCTTGAGGCCTCTCCAAGAGCATAGGCATGCCCGAACTTCATTAATAATGTGAGAGCCCAAGAGAGGAGCAGGAAGAGCTTCACCTTGGTATATTTTGGTATTCCTTTCACGCCAAATCCAGTAGATAGAAGCTGCCAATGAGAGTTTGTAGATTTTGCTAGGGATAGAGGCACCAATCATCCGAGAACACACCCATTCAATTTCCTCAGCCAGCCCCAAAACAGGTCTTGCAATTTGATTCTTGGTTAGTACCATTTTCCAAACCTCCTTAGAAAAAGGACACTCAAAAAATAGGTGTTCATGGGACTCTATGGCACCAAGGCAGAGGACACAATTAGCATCAATCGCCATTCCCCAGCTAAGCAATCTGTCCTTTGTAGAAAGACGACCCATAAAAGCAATCCACTCTATAAAGGCCCAACGAGGAACATGGTGGGAAAACCAAACACTTTTTGCCCATGGAACCTTAGGAAGAGACGCCCTCAAAGCCTGCCAAGCAGAATTGGCAGAAAACTTGCCATCCTTAGATGAGATCCACCTAATCGAATCAGGAAGATCAATGTTTGGAATCAAAGTAGGGGGGGTACATGCAACAATTTCCCTTGTGGCCATACTCCGAGGTCTAGGCCATTTCCAAGTACCTTGATGTATAATAGTAGACACTTTGGTAAGCAAAGATCTCCCTCTGTCCACTGCTACAGCATCACCAAATTTCTGGTATAAAGGGCCTAAAGTATGCCAGTTATCAATCCAAAGAAAAGTAGAGGATCCATCACCAATCACATATTTAATCCAAGGTTGAGCTAGATCTCGAAGATTAAAAATCTTCCTAATGGTCCAAGAAGCCTCATTAGGAATTTTAACTCTCCACAAGCTTTGATCTTTGATAATGTAGGTGTGAATCCATTTTATCCATAACGTATCAGACTTTAAACACAAGGCCCATAAGTGTCTTAACATGGAAGCCCTATTCCAGTCTTTCAGAAGTCTAAAACCTAAACCTCCCTCCTCCTTGGGGGCACAAACAAACTGCCATGCCACCTTGGCACCAGACGTTTTGAGTTCAGGACCAGACCAAAGAAAGGATCTCAACATTCTCTCAATGTCACTCAGCACTTTTTGAGGAAGGATAAAAATTGAAGACCAATAGACTTGGATGCTGAAAAGAACATATTGTACCAATTGGGCCCTGCCTCCATAAGACAAGGTTTTATTCGACCAAGATTGGATTCTTCGAAGGATCTTCTCTTTCAATTGAGCACAATCAGCAGCTTTGAGACTAGTAGAAATAAGAGGGACCCCCAAATACTTCACAGGTAAAGTTCCCACAGGGATAGCTAATATAGTACTAAGATAAGCTTTGGTTACCTCATCGACTCCTGAGAAAAAAATGGTACTTTTCTGCAAGTTAGGGCCAAGACCAGAGAATAAATGGAAATCAGTCAACATATCTGCCACCAACTGAAATGTTTTAGCTTGTGCCCCACAAAGAACAAAGAGATCATCAGCAAAAATCAGGTGGCTGATGTTTAAAGCTCTGCATCTTGGATGAAACACAAAATCAAGGCAATGACCAATCTTATACTGAAAGAGGGCAGTGAATCCTTCCATAACGAGCAGGAAAAGATAGGGAGACAGTGGATCACCTTGCCGTAATCCTCTCTTTCCAGGAAAAAACCCCTCCAGTTCCCCATTTATCACAACTGAAAACATGGGAGAAGTAATGCAAACTTGTACCCAACTTATGAACTGGCTAGGAAACTCCATAGTCCTCATGATATTCAACAGAAAATCCCAATCTACTGAGTCATAGGCCTTCATTAAGTCCATCTTAATAGCACATCTAGGGCTTCCACCTGCTCTATGATAATTCTTGACAATCTCCTGCATAAGCAAAATATTGTCCACTATTGATCTTCCTTTCACAAAAGCAGATTGATTGAGGCTAATAATAGCAGGGAGTAGAGGCTGCATCCTGTTAGCAAGGATTTTAGTCACACATTTATAGACCACATTGCAACAAGCAATGGGCCTATAATCTTTGATAGAACTAGGGGATTGAATCTTAGGAACTAGCGTCAGAGCAGTACAATTCCACTGTCTTGGCATTATCCCACTTTGAAAAAACGATTGGATGGCTCGAATCACATCTTCACCCACGATGTCCCAATTCTTGTGAAAGAAATCAGAGTTGAAACCATCTGGACCAGGGGCTTTATCCCCTTTGATGGACCACATAGCTTCTTTGATTTCCGCACGAGAAACAGGCTTGGAGAGACTCTCTTTTAACTCCCTGGGAAGTCTCTGAGTGATAGCAAGACTGACCACATGGGAGGCGTCAACCTTCTGAGCAAAAGGTGTTCCCAGTAAACCCATATAATAACCAAGAATCTCACCCTTGATAGCTTCAGGATCTGTCAATCTCGTACCCGAACCATCAGTCAAACTTAAAATTTTGCTTCTTGAACAATGAGACTTTAGTTTTTGGTGAAAAAACCTGGTGTTTTGGTCCCCTAAGGCAAGCCATTGAACCCTAGATTTCTGTTTTCGGAATGATTCCTCAGCTAAACTTAGCTCTACAAACTTAGTATGCAGCACTGTTTCCTCTTCCATAAGGGTAGCATTATGAGGGGTTTGAAGACATTGCTCTTGAACCAAAGCTAACGCTTGTCTAGCTTGATGAACTCTGTCCCCAATTTGTGAGTAAAACTTGTTATTAAAAGCCCTCAGAACTGGTTTTAATCTTACCAGTTTCTCGTACAAACGAAAATGACATGAACCATTTAAAGGCGCGCCCCAAGACTTCTGGACCTCAACCTTAAATTGATCATGTCTCATCCAAAAACTGAAAAATTTAAAAGGAATCTTCCTGGGGATTGCTGGCAAAACATCCACCAAAATGAAACAGTGATCAGAAATACCAGGAGGTAAAAAGGTTATTTCTGATTCTGGGAATTTGTCCAGCCATGTAGGATTAATAAGGACCCTATCCAACTTGCTCTTTATATCTCCAAGGCCCCCCCTCTTATTAGACCAAGTAAACCACATACCTTTAAAAGCCATATCATCCATTTCAATGCTATCAAGGCAATCATTAAACTCATTAGCAGCACTCCTATCAAAGCCCACTAATCTTTCAGACAGCCTACGAACAACATTGAAGTCACCTAATTGAATCCAAGGAACATCTCCAATAGTAGAATAAAGAAACCTCATCTCCATCCAAAGCTCTCTCCGAGTAACCAAAGAGTTGTGGCCATATACAACAAAAACATAGAAACACCGATGATCACCAGTAAGTACCTTAGCCACCAAAAGTTGAGAAGAAGAATGTACCATATCCACTGTGAGGAGTTGAGAATCCCACCCCAAAACAATTCGTGCTACCATACCATGAGAAGCATTATGAACAGACAACCAGTGAGCAGGAAAGCAACGCTTTACTGTGTTATCAACATTTTCCAGCCTAACTTTGGCCTCAATAACATTTTCATGCAAACTGTAAAGAGAGAGACAGAGGTCTAACCAAACTTCACCCAATTCATCCATTCGCTCGGGCTAGCTAGCTAGGGGCGTACTTTGTAGAAAATGACAGCTCGAAAAGGTCGAGCCCAAGCAATTGGCAATTTGGCACGGTGTCTTTTGACTCTTTTGTTTTGTGCAATTTGGGCAGCAATTGCTGAAAATCATGCACTCAGAGAGAGAGAGAGAGATCGCTAGACTTGGGACCATTACTGTGTTGCAATACTTAAATTGAAATCTTTTTCTTTTTTATCTGAGCACCCTGCCTGCAGTTCCCAATGAGGGAGGAAGGGTGTAGAAAGTCCATGGGAGAGAAATAATGGCAGTAACAATCATGGTGGTACACACAAAATGCGCGCGCGCACATAGACACTCACAAGAATTGAGGGCCTCAAACACACACGGCAGACATTGCCCTGTTCGGTTTGGGTTTGAGAGTAATGAATAAATAGAGATAGATAAAAAAAATTATTGAAGACCGTGCTTAAGAATTTTGAGACCCCAAAATGACTAGGCCATATTTTTGTACTCTCTCTGTTCCAATTCTGACACATGTGGAATCGTCGATATTGTGCAATTTATAATACTTTCACGATTTCGGAGAAAAAATTTAATACAACTAATTGAGATCTATCAAGCATGATCCATACATCATATTAAAAGCATAACAAACTAAGAAATATAGACGATTTTTCGAGAGATTTTTCGAAATAGTAAAAGCAAACAAACAAATTGTGATGGAAAATCGTACGATTTTTCGAAATAGTAAAAGCAAACAGACAAATTGTGATGGAAAATCGTACGATTTTTCGAGAGATTTTTCGAAATAGTAAAAGCAAACACACATAGTTCCGGCCAACTCCAAGAGGTTGGTTGGGTTGCAATATGACAACAAGAAAGTGGCTTATTTTCTCAAGTTAGCAAATCCGATTTTCACCATCATCAAAAAAAAAAAAAACTGTTGAGGTCATTGTAGTTTTGCTCTATCATTAACTTCAAGATTTTGAAATTAGTTGAGGTGAATGTATGCAAATCCGGACAATCGGTTGAATATATTACACTTGATATGTAAAAGGGTATGCAGAGTTATTAACTGGATGTGGGGGAGAGAAGATAAGGTTGTGCAGCCCTCATAATCCAAAATTATTAAAAATAAAAAAATAAAAAGGAATAAAAAAAGGAAGGAGTTTTTTAAAAAAAAACACTCATGGAACAACAAGATCTCTCTTCTGGATTCCTTTTTTATCCAATCGAACATCTTCTTGCAGAGAACATGTCTCTTTATTCATGTCATCCTAATAAACAAACAAAAACCACTGTAATTTTTTATTTGGAGAGAGAGAGAGAGAGTGAGTGAGTGAGTGTGTGTGTTGGGGTACTTCAATTTTGGGCAGAACTGCTTGGAAATCAGGGTGCGGAAGAGGTTTTCTATTTTTTTCCCAACCTGTCAAGATTCCCAACCTGTCACGATGTTCGAGCCAGTTTAAGCGCACCTCGACTAGTTCTCTTTCAGATTCGATAAAAAACAAGCCATTCACGACAAAAGTAGGGTATTCACAAGAAATTACTTTGACACGGTCTGACCCAAAAAATCAATTCCACCAACCAATCGGACGGACCAATTGGTGCTCCAAGGGTTTCCTTTGAGTGTCATGGATTGGGGTGTTGCAAGCGAAGGCAGGCAATTAAACACACCAAAAGAAACACATGCTCTTTTTTTCTCCTCTTTTGATCACTACTTTCTATCCTTTTCTTCTTCCCTCCCACCCCCAACCTCTGCAAAGTACAACTGTCATGTTGATGACTCCACTGCCCCCTTTCCTTTGAGTGTTACCAGGTCTTAGAGTTTTTCTTTTTTTTCTTTTTTGCATGCATTTTTGTGAGCGTGTGTAGTTGTTGTTTGCCAGATATGTAACATGGAGTATCTCAGTACCCAAAAAAACAAAAAGAAATTAATTAACAATGCAGCCACAAAACCATAATCCAACAATTCATTTAATGGCACGATATTGTACAGTATATGCAATTTATGTGTGTTGAGAGCAGCATTTTAAATACTTCCTCCGTCTCATAAATTTTGGCACTTTCCCTATTCCAGCCCTAAGAAAATGGGGAGTGATTTTGCCACTCCCCTTTCTGTTAATTTCACTCCCCCTTTATGTCTTGATTAGATTACTTATTTTGTGAGAGAATATATGGGTGTGGCATTAACAAAAAGAGGAGTGGCAAAATCAATTCCCATAAAAAAATTAACTATATCTTTTAATCAGTAATGTTTTTTTTATAACCAATATGGATTTTGTTTGATAGATTTTAATTTGTTCTATTAAAAAAAAGTAAGTTCGAAAAAATCGCCTAAAATGTTATGAATTGAAAGATATATGTAATTTAAAAATGATACGCATTCTTAAAAATTCCAAACTTCATGGTACAGAGGGAGTATCAACCAATATGTATTAAACAATTTGGAAATCATACATCGATATCTTTTAAATAATATATCACCTAATACATGCTAAGAGGGTTCAATATCTACATAGTCAATTAATACTGATTTTGCTGCCCTGATACCGCCGCTTAATGCTGCCGAGTAGCATTTCTGCAAAGTGGTTGATTCGAACGGTTAAGATTAAATCTGAACGCATACGAATTTGGGTCGTTAATTGCTCGGCCAAAATTTGAACCGTCGATTATCGAAATGAACAGCCAGATCGATCGGCCGTCCTATCGATGAAGAGTCGGCACCAATCCTCTATTACACCATAATATTTCAACTGTAACTAACCGTTGGTCTGTAAATCCAATTTGGCGGTGGAGGAAATTCATGCACTATTATTGTCTTTTACTAAAATAATAAAACAAACCTTGTCGTTTTCTGTACAGGAGTTGTCTCTAGGTATTATGTTTTTTTTTATTTCACTCTTATTAATTAATAGCCCAAATTAAAAGATGTCTCCATCAACTTCTCATCATCTCATTATCTTCTGATTAAAAGGGTCCCCCACCACTTCTGATCAGAAGCGTCGAGAATGAACCATGATAAGAGCTAGAGGTCCCCATTTCTCTCATCACAAACGTTGAGATTGGAACACGGGGGGAGAGAGAGAACACACTGTATTATTTTAGGTTTTTAATAGCGGTAGCGAATTGGGTAGCGATAATGATAGCGGGATATTCAATAATACTTTCTTTTTCTTTTTTTAAATATGGTGCCTGAGCACATGTTGTAGTAGCTAGCCGCAGCGGTAACGTAGCTAGCGGGCTGTAAAGCGGTCCAAAAATGGTACTCAAAGCTTTTCGTGAAATTTTTCCTTCATAGGCCGGGTATAGATGAAAATTCATTTGTTGCATATTATATCAGATCAAGTATTGTCCTAACATATGTCTTTAACTTACTCCAACCACGAAACAAACATAACATTTCACCATTATATGTACGGGACGGTTCCGTAGACACCTACAAAAACATTTAAAAAAACACCCTGAATTTCAATCTCATACTTTCCGATCAAATTTTGATGATTCGAATCGTTTAATGTATTTAAAACATGATTTTAAAAGTACAAGTGAGAAATCGATAACAAAAATAACCCCGATGTACGTAATACTTTTACTAGGCGTATAATTAACCGCATTTTACCAAAGGGCATATATTGTACACAAAACTACGGCATATACAAAATTGGAGAGTGGAAAACACTAGTACTTTTTCGGATGCTTCTTTTGCATATCTCTCATCGAAAAAGCACTGTTCAATATTGTCGGTCCAGCAGACTCCCCGTTAACCCGAGTGAACATTAAAATATCTGGCCTATTTTTATTCTTGTGAAGGCAATCCTAATCGGTTGAAGACCACACGATAAGCCTTCCATCTTGCAAATAAGGCATATCTTGTCTACGCAAAATTTTTTGGAACTGATTCCTTTATTTCCATGTCTTTCGGTCACACTATCGCCTACTTTCACTACTAGAATAATTGATAAAGAACACGCTAAGAAAGTTAAAAAGATCACAGTTTTGATGAAAACGTGATAAAGAAATGTGAGGTGAAATTTTAATATCACTTTGCTAATAAAACCGTGATAATTAATATTGATTATTACAGTTCTAATAGAACCGTGATTATAATTGCTTAATTTAATCACATTTTCCTACGAGCGTGATAAAAATGTGTCAATTTAACCACACTTTCTTATAAGCGTGATAAAATGTGTCTATTTTAATCACACTTCGTTACAACCATGATAGAAATGTGAATATTTTAACCACACTTTTTTGCAAGCGTGATTATATGGGTCTATTTTAACTACGCTTAGTTGCAACCGTGATAAAATGTTATTTTTTTTATTTAACCAAATAATTCCAAAACTAGTGATTCATTTGATAGCTTCTTACTCCAATCTCGCTTCTGCTTGTAACTGTGATTAAAAAGAAAAGGAATTATGCTTTCAAAAATTTCAAAATCCCGCGGCACACGATCCCGCGATCCCTTTCCACGTTCCGTCCCTTCAGGCTTCAACTGCTATAGAACCCCCATTCTCTCACCTCTCTGTCTTTGCTCAAACCATTGGCGCCGTCGTGCGTGATAACCCTAGTGCTCCTCCACCAGGTTCGTCCATCTCTCTCTCTCTCTCTCTCTCTCTCTCTCTCTCTCCATACATATGTAGCTATACGTATTTATTACCCATTTGTGCGTTTATTGCGATGTATTGGTGGATCTATTGCTAAATCTGAAAACCCCAATTTCTAACCCTAAACTATTTCATCTGAAAAGTGGAGATATATCTGTGATTTGAAAAAATGAGCCGCAGAGGCTACGATTTCAGTGCCGACAATGTTTGAAGACGATCGAGAACAGGAAGTTGCTGCGGTAGGAAGTTGATGCGGTATTTGCCTTGATTGATAAGTTCTTGTAACTGAATATGTAGTTATGGCTATCTTTGTTTGATGGATTTTGAGCTCATTGATATGTCTTAGCTTCGCTTTTTGATGGAGAAGTTTGCTTTTGCCATGGTTGGGTTCTGCGAATGTTTGGGCTTTGTATTCCTTTACAATTTGGCAAAAAAGACAATCTCGCCTATCAGCTGTTTGTCGAAATGCTCGACCTAAAACTCGGTTTCTAGAAGGGTTGTTTTGTTTATGCCCATTGATGAAAATGTTAATATTTCTTAGACTTTACCTAATTGTTTTGTTTCACGTCTTGATAGTTTGATGAGCAAGATTGTAGTTAAATTTTTCGTTCGAATATTACTGCACGAATTTGGATATAGTTGATCTAATTCTTGTATTGTTTGTGTCTTTGTTTCAGTTGTGGAATAGTTGGTATTTGTTTGCGCAAGCTGGATTGGTATCTCTCTTGTAATCCGAGGCTTCTTTTTCATCCTTTTATGAATTAGTTTAAGAAGCCTATAAATGATCTTCTTTGTTTCAGTTCTGGTAACCTATGTCATTTTCTTTTTGGTTGGATCGGCTTACTAAGGCTATTTTGGCTATTGTGTTTGCAGGTATATTTGATGAAATTCAAGGGGCATCTCTTTGTTGTGAAGAAAAATGTGATGATTCAAGTTGGGAAGATCAAACATCTTGTTGTTTAAAGAATTTAGTGTATTTGTAGGCAATTGACAATTCTAATAAGTGGTGAATATCTCTTGCACCTTTTGTTGTATTGATAATTCCTTGGACTCGATCATTGTGAGAGTGAATCTTTTTTTATTAATGAGTAATATTGTATTTTTATTGGTATTATCCTTTTTGTGGGCTTGTAGTATACGGCTTTCATTCTTTTTTGATGCACCTGAGTTGTATAGAAAAAAAACATCCAAAGAACAGAGATCTTGAAAGCTCTAATCACAGTTTTATTTTATGATTTATTACCACAGGCAAAAACCGTGATAAAAGTTATCTTTTTATCACGGTTTTAACTAAGAACTGAGATCTTAATCATGATTCAATCACGCTTTTTGATATTTAATCACGGTTTTGGATGTTTGTAATCACAGGTCAAGACCGTGATCGTTAACAGTTTTTTACCACAGTTTATAAACGTGATAAAAAAACAGTGAGAAACAATCACGGCTGGATAGACCACGGTTTTAAAACCGTGATAAAAAGCAAAAGATCACGGGTAAAAAACGTGATCTTTTTGGATTATTGTAGTAGTGTTTGATTCACGTTTATGTAAAAAATATATACGTAACTTTACCTCTACATACAAGTTGACACGTACATACACTTACTATTGTACAAAAAAACGCGTAAATTTATGATAAAATGGCGCAAATATCTTTACGATTTTCGTGAGGTACATACATCATAGATTTCCTAAAATGTAAAACATCATATGCCTTTTTTTTAGTAGGTTTTTTTTTTTTTTTTTCTGGTGGAGTAAAAGTCCGGCGGGTTCACCACCCTAGCTCTTGGTGAGTTCGTTATCAAGTACAGCACATGAAACAGTTGGTTGCTGCAGAAAAACCTAATCCACCTCGAAATGTGCAAGCAGGCCAGAAAGGGGGGATGTTCACGATAAAATTGGAACCCCACATTAATACCATACCATATACAACCCGTCTACGTGTACTGACCGGGTTGCACCTATGGTCCACAGATCGGTGCATAAAATTCCCTTTTGGATCTCACACGAATAATCTGAACCATTCAAAAAGTTCAGAATAATTTTTGGAGTAGCCTTGCGAGGAATTAGTCTGTTCAGATATAACTATACGTTCTTCATGTAATGTTTCGAATTTTTATTCAGAATTCAAGATCCTACATTTCGAATGAAAAACTGTTATGCTGGATAAGTACTTTTAGTTATTCGATTGAGCTGATTATCCACGAGCTCGCCGAAAGAATATTTTAAAACTAATGAACAGTTTGGATCCGTTGCATGAGATATGAAAAATGAGTCTCACACACCCTGTACATGACCGTCTGTGCACCGTTGGTTAGTACCATGGAAGTATTCAGTACCATACTCCTTCCTCCTTAGATGCTTGCCACGTGTAGATCTACAGATGGACGGCCGGAATCGGGGGTCTGAACCACCGGCCGACCGAGTTGAGTGTGTCATTTAAAGAGACCCTCTGACTCATGTCATGTGAGTGTGGGGTTTTGGGGGTTTCTCTCATAGAAAGAAAGTAAATTTATTTTAAGCCAAAGTTAGAACACCTATACATTTCCACTACTCAATATTCTGGTATTAATTTATCTATGATTATAATAAAAATAATAATGATTATCCTTTATCTGCTCGTTTTTTTCATTATTTTTTTTCAGGTGCTAGACTAGTGATTTTACTCTCATATGTGATCGTTTAGTTACTTTTGCAACTTTTAAGGGAATATGTTTTTTCTTACTTTTGTTCTGCGCTAGCCGTCTCTTTTTCAGATTTTTTTTTTTTTGTATTTTATCCTAATTATCAATGAATTTCTTACTCTTCTTCCAAAAATAATAATAATAATTGTCATTATTGTTATTATAATGAGTTTTTGCATATCTGTAATTAATTGGTGCACTCATCAAAGAGGCACTTAAGGTATTCCTTTGGAACAGTTGGTAGATCTGAACCTTCCAAATGGGTGGGCCACAACCCATCTGATAAGGTAACATCTTTCTTACCCCCTTTTGATTGCTAGCAGGCTCCAAGATAACATAGTTAAATAAACTCCCTTTTGTTTATTCAATACTTCTCCAAATCTAAAAGAAAAATCTATATACATACAAAATATTATTTAGAATGTAGTATGACTAGTATACTAGGGTTTGTCCGTGCCTGAAAGTACGGTACAATGCATTTTGAACACAATTAAAATGATTTTTTTCTTATATTAGGTTCAAACAGAGTTCTTCTAGTTCTAGTGCATTCGGGCACGACTCGAATGATCAGAACGTTTATATGCCCATTTAAATGTAATCAACTAAAAATGGTAATGAATTGAAAAGAAGATCGTAAGAAACATGTAAAGGTAGCCAATTTGGTAGGAAAATAAAGTTTAAACATTAGAAAACATTAGGAAACAAAACTTGGGTAGTAAAGTTACAGAGATGAAACCTTATAAATTTCAACCCTAGGATTTATGTGTGTAGATTTTAATGGTTAAGATGTATAGATGAATCTATGCAGGATTCAAATAATAAGCTAGGTTATTATATAGATTATACTTTTGCATTCATTCTCAAGGGTTGTGTACCAAAATTAGACATTTCCATTCTCTAGTAACCTAAACTCTTACATGAGTTCCTAGTTAAGAATTTAATATGATATCGAAACAAATAACAAATTATTTATACATGTGTTCGAACCTCATTACCTACCCCGTAATTAATCAACAGGTAATTAGTTAGCTTATGAAGAATTATCTTTTGCCACGCTTGAGATGACATGATAATAAACAATGAGGCTATTCATTTTTCTTATCGGTTAAGTTTTTGAATTGTTAGTTCTTTCATTAAAAATTTAGATATAACACCTAGTCATGTACTTTCCTTTCAAATCTTCATTTTTGACCTGTGTGATTCATTCGACCCTAAAAACTAGCTAGCATGGTGGTTAATGCTTGAGATTTATTTCTAAGATTTAGATTTAAAACCTCAGATAGGTTACTAACTCAGGACCAGTTTATAAGAGACTCTCTTAGGCTTTAAAGATCAAGCTCCCCCTAGTTAATACTCCCTCCGTCCCGGTTTGTTTGTCCCCTTTTTGACTTTTTGAGAGCGTTTGACCTTTCAAAGAATTGGTTATAATTTTCAATTCGTAATGTTTTTAATATGCAATATGGATCTTGTTTGATAGATCTCAATTAGTTTTATTATACAAAATCTTCAAAATAAAAAAAATATTATAAAATGTAAGATATAAGTATATTTTTGAAAGACACGTATTTCGACAATTAGACAAACAAACTGGGACGGAGGGAGTAGTAAAACTGATCTCCAATAATTAGAAGAAGTACAAACAAATTGACCCGAGCACTCTGAATTATGAAAAAGGAAGTGGGACTCATCAGACATGATCCAATTCTATCATGTCATAAGCTTACAGGTGCCCCCAATTTCATTGGTGATGATCTAATTGAGCCAGGGGAACGTGCTTCATAATGCCCTTCTGGGCAGCAATCATGTCTCATGTTTCAAAAAAATTTTGTAACCATAATTGTTGATTATTTATTAGAATAAAGAAGAGAGAAAATAATGCTCATCCGTTTTTTTCAATTAAGAAGAAAGAAAAAGCCCACCAACTTTGTTCTTAAAAAAACAAAACCAAAATATCAAATATCAAATCATAATAAACAACTAATATATCATATTATATTCCCCAAGTTGCTATATATAGTAGTCTTCCCACTGTTTTGATAGTCTGTGCCCAATATCACTTTTTTATTCCCCCTCTCTCATTTCTTCTCTTAAACCCTAACATTTCTCTTCCTTCACTGCACACTCTGATAAAACTCCTAGTCTCTCTCTCTCTCTCTCTCTCTCTCTGATAATACTGCTAGTCTAAACCCTCTCTCCCTCTACCTTCCCCATCCCTCTGCACTTCAGTTTTTTCTCTCAGTTCCCCAGCTTTTACACAACTTCTCCTTTTCCCAATAACAAAATATTTTCTCTTTTTTAGGGTTTCAGCTATAAAAAAGCCTCATCAACTTATTAGGATGGATATTGACTTTTTGAAGTCCGCATCACAAGATCAAATTGACATGATCATGATGCAAATGGAAAAGCTCCCCGACTTCTGCGGCGGGGCCTACACCGACCTTGGAGTCCAGCTTCCGCCGGGGATGGAATTTCCCGGCGGAAGCAGCAGTAGCAGCAGCAGCCAAGGCCACGTCTTGCCATTCACAGATAACTCTTCGCCTACGGGTATGAATCTACCGTCCACCCTGTCTTTTTCCGGCGTTCAAGAAATATCCGGTGGAAGGTGGAGAGGCGGTGGCGGAGGCGAGTTCCCCGGGGGATTAGGGTTTCCGTCGCAGTCGCAGAAGCGGAACTCGATGGCGGCGATGAGGGAGATGATATTCCGCATAGCGGCGATGCAGCCGATACAGATCGATCCGGAGGCGGTGAAGCCGCCGAAGAGGCGGAACGTTAAGATATCGAAGGACCCGCAGAGCGTGGCGGCGCGCCACCGGAGGGAGAGGATCAGCGAGAGGATAAGGATTTTGCAGAGACTCGTCCCCGGTGGGACCAAGATGGACACTGCTTCTATGTTGGACGAGGCGATTCATTACGTGAAGTTTTTGAAGACTCAGGTGCAGTCGCTCGAGCGAGTGGCCGCGAATCGGCCGGCAGCCGGGTTAGGGTTCCCGGTGGCGGTGGGGAGTGGAGGGTTTGTTCCGGTGGCGAAAGGCTTTCAATTAGGAAGTCAAGGTGTTCAGCAATATGCGGATGGTTAGTGAGAGAGAGAGAGAGAGAGAGAGAGAGAGAGAGAGAGAGAGAATTGAGTTAATTAGCTCTTTTTAGTACGAATGGATTTGGCACTAGTTCGTGTTCATTTGTGGGGCTGTAAAGGGAAGAGACTGTTTGAATGTTGTTGTTATGATCATAGTCAACCCTTAGGCTTGTATGCCATGGTAGTACCCTTAATTTCTTGGAAATAATTACAAGCAGTGAATAGAGTTCCCAAATTGATCCCCTCGCTCTCCTTGTCTCTCTATCTTGATCATTTTTTAAATAACTCAATATCTGACAGATCTTTTTTTTTTATCGGAAAAATATAATTTTATTAATAACTTGATAAAAAGTACATCAAAAGAAGTGAAAACCAAAAGAAAAGGGAAACACACCTGCATCATGATGTTGATACACGAGACAATGTTAAACCAATCTCAGCTTTTACTAACAGAGGACCGAATTAAAGCCTAAATAATATCCCAACACAACAATTAAAAATAGCATTATAGCACGCTGCAGAAGTTGCGGATCCATTTTGTCGATATCAATTCTCTGGCCTACATTGTACCATCGATCAGAGGCGGCTGTTGATCAACTTGGAGACTGATGCGGTTTATGAGTATGACCGGGCGCGATAGTAGAATCGCACACCAAAGACTTTTTTAGATCTCTTGGTTTCCAAATGCACGTACATGAGAGCTACTAGTTTAGAAAATTTACGGTTGACCGACCGTGCGAATTAAGTATAGGTTCCAAGTGGTTGGTTCGTAGAGAAAACTCTTTTTAGAGAGAGAGAGAGAGAGAGAGAGAGAGAGAGAGAGAGAGTACTGATATAGACGTTAATGGGGGTGGTGCAACATAAGGGATTAGAGTAGGGACCATGCCATGAGTTGACCTTCGGAGCTTAATTCCCAACTCTTGATGTCAAATCTCAACTCTAAGGAATGATCGATGCATGTGATCAAAACCTAGTTAGCTATCAAGACGAAGTACTAGTTGAGAATAGTTTCACAAATTCTCCATGATGTCATTCAATCTCCTCGGTTTTTTTTTTTTTTTCTTTTGGTAATGAAGAGTGGTCTCCGGACTAGCTTGCGTACACCACAAGACTAATCTCTCCAGCCTCACCTACCTTTGCTAACCCAAAGGGTTTTTCCGCATGGGTGGCTCCAAGGGCTTTCCAATCTCCAAGTTCTAAAATAAGAGGAAGGTAGCACGCAAGCGATCGATCGACGGACGAACTCCAAACCCGCGAATGACCAAACCTTGAAGGTTAATTGCACGAATGTTATGTGTTAGGTCTAATAATTTACGAATTCTAGCATCATGAGAGATGGCAAATAATTAATTGGACGTCGAAATGCGGCGCTAATGAAAGCACGCATACGTGCATGATCAAAAGATTCAAAACTAGATAGCATAAATTTTTCTGGTTTGGTTTTACATATACTAGGTTTGGAGATGTTTGGTTCGGGCGTTTTTTTTTCCCTTTGGGTTCTTGTTGTTTTGGTTGGCGGTTTGCCGTCCTAAATTTTTAGTTATTGGGTGGCGTATACCATTGTGTAAGCATCATTAGTTAAATTTTTATTCAACTTTTTTTAAAATTATTAAATTTTTTTGCGGAGTAAAAATAAAACTCTACAGTAAGCGTTTCCATGAGACGCCTAATCCGAAAATTTGAAATCAAGTCATATTCCATATATATTTCCTGGGTGATCCATAATCAGTTAAAATTTCTAAGCACGTTGATTACTGGGGAAGAAATTAAATCACCAATTCACCATGTATAAATTTCACTGTGGAATCCCATGCACCCGAGTGAGAAAGGAAAAAAAGAACGGAGAGAGAGAGAGAGAGAGAGGGTGGGGTGATTGTCATAGAATGCATGGGGAATCCACGTGAAACTCTGACAATATATATAATGCTGCGGTGGTGGTTTTCTAATCAAAAACCCCCCCAAAACGGAAAGAAGTAGTGCTTTGTTTAAACTTTAAACAAACCAAAAAACAGAGAGACAGACAGAGAGAGAGAGAGAGAGAATTGAGTGAGAGAGGGGAAAGAATTGAGTGCAGAACGTGACGTTGTTGTCCTGCCACGTGAACTCAATCAAAATGGTAATTGGTGACGTCCAACGTGGCTGTACACGTGGACCAGCACATACTGGTCCCACTTTAAAGGAGCTTTGCTAAGAGCAAGTACACCAATGGAGAGCTAAACTATCATGTGAATAGTACACAATTCTAATTTACCTATCAATTTTTTCGAGCAAAGTCCATTTTGACAATCTGTGGTTATCGTCATGTGCGGATACCCCTCTGATGGTTCAAAACTAAGCATATAACCTACCTATGGTTTTGAAAATGTGCGGATAGATCCTCTGCCGTCATATTTTCCATCCATATTAACAGAGGTGTATCTCGCACGCCTCTAAATGTAATCTGAGTCATTTATAATATATTAAATAAAGAATAGAGTATCTCTATAAAAAAAAATCATCTCGATTAGACATCAATAACCCAGTGATCTAATTTTCAGTAAATTCAAATTTGAAATTTTAATTTATAACAAAATCGATTCGACCGTGGGCTTTTCATTTTTTGATTGACTTGAATTTTGGCATAAATGTAGTACTCGTCAAAATTTATAATATCAACGGTTTGGATTTAATTTTTGGTATAAGGGATAGTGTGATTAGATTTATAAAAAAAAGAATCAAGGGACATGATAAGGGTATATCGGTTTTTTAATGTTGTATCTGTTAATATGGATGGAAAACATGATAGCATGGGATCTATTCGCACATTTTCAAAACCACAAGTAGGTTATGTGCTTAGTTTTGAACCATGAGGGGGGTATCCGCATATGACAATAACCACAGGGAGTCAAAATGGACTTTACTCAACTTTTTCTTTCACAACTACACCAACATTATCTATTTTACCTAACACCTATTAAAATATACATTTTTTCAATTTGAAGTCTCTTTTCATTGGAGGAGAGAGAGAGAGAGAGAGGAAGGAGGAGGAGAGAGAATTTAATTGTTAAAGCATTGCTCAGGAATAGTGCATCGGTATTAATACCTAACCATTTCCATTGGATCTATTTTACCTTTCCTTTTAACTCACCTGCTGCAACCTTTTTTTCCTGATTTTCTTCTGTAAAATAGCTATTTTGGCATTTTAACTCCTCTGGTATACTTGCTCTAAGTGAGCGGTGCTACAGTTCTCAACCCCAAAGGGATTCCGACGCTTTGTCAGGCCCACTCCAACCACTGAACAGTCAATCCGAACTATATTATATATACAAAACTCTAAAAGTAGATGGATAACATTTGAATCTAAAGCGCAAAGTTGAATTTTGTTTCCTGACAAATCAACGCCGGTCATCTCTCAAATTAACTAAAGTTTGAAGCGGCAATTAATTGTTGAGTATATGGCATTGACTGAACTTGTTTGTGTCAAAATCATTGGGCACAATCATTTAATGGCTGGAAATTGAAGCCCAAGAATAATTAGCAGTGATGGAAAATTGGCCTTTGAAAAAAAAAAAAAGGTTTACACGCAGAGGATAAAAAAAAGGGAGGAGGGTATTTGTTTTCGAGTACTACTATTTGCACCGACGGTTTCCGTACCGACGGCAGCGACGGGCCGTCTCCGGCCACCGGACGACCGATCCGAGCCGTCCAAAAATTTTAAAAAAAAAAAACCGAGGGGCCCACGCGGGAATCAACGGCATCCGATGTGTGTAAGGTGCTTGATCTAAACACTCTTTTTTCGTGTATATATGTATAACGCCGTCGGTACGGTTTCCCTACGGAAACCGTCGGTGCAGATATCATTTTCGTTTGTTTTCAGTAGCACTTTTTATATTACAGTAGAAAAAAGGAAGAACGGGCGAGCCGTGAGGGACATCACGCAGAATCGACAGCCAACAAACAACGGGGCTGTGAGACTTTTGTTCTGATAGTTTTTCTTCTGAGATTTGTTCCTTTCAAGTTATTTAAAATTTTGCTCAATTATTTGCACTTTGGTAACTCATTTTAATTTCTGTTCTTTATAAATATTGTTCGTTGATTCTTGTTTAACTTAGATATTTTGTTTATTTTTCATCTCGCGTAATAAAAGCATATTTCAAACTAGTATATCTTTTGTTTCTTGCTTAATGATGAGTGAATAGTCGTATAAATAGAGTCGCGGAGTGATTAGCACACCGTAGCCGGTTCGGACGCTTTCTGCTCCAATTTTGAAATAAAGAATGTAAGGAAAAACTAATTTTAAATTGGTAAAATACTAAAATACTTCCTGTAAACGAACCTAGGCATTATCGGAGCCCATGTAAACAGAAGAATGGGGGTCCAAAATTTATTTTCTGCTGCGCATGGGTAAACAGCAACCATAAGGGTTCGTATCTTGCAGGATATCTTTTTCAGTTTAAAATCAAACGTTTTAAAGAACATCGATTAGAGCAAACGAGTCTGAGCCGGTTGCAAGTGCTATAAACCCTATAACCGTACCTTCCTTTTAATTATCTGAAAAGTACAATCAATTTCTAGGTTTTAGTTAATCTCAATCAATTGACAATGGGTGGCTACGTAAGAGCCCATTCAAATTATAACAACTAGAGTTTTTAGTCACACATTACCGTCTTTGTGGATTCGACTCCGGTCTTACTGAATATTGTGCTACGTCGGTGTCCGCCCTACGCTTAGGACAACCCATTAATTTAGAATTAAGAAATCGTTAAACAGAAGCCATGCTAGTTTAGGTGGTCTTTTCACCCTCCTCTCTCGGTCAGTGCGGACGCAGGAGGATGGGGTTCAACGATGTGGACAGTCTCTCATCACTAACTCTTCCATATTCTTTTGATGTATGAAATATGATCCAAAACAAAACTTATTTCTGTTGCATGCACAAGCCCAAATGTTATGCGCATTTGATTGCAACAATCGCAGCTCATAAGCGAACATTATATTAATTGGATGGCAATTCTACATCTTATATACATGTGTGTATTTAAACATTATATGTATATTTAAGATTTTGAATACTATACCGGTAAAGGTGTCGTTTTTGTTATTGATTTGGTATGTACTCGTGCCACCAGTAAGCTAGTACACCTGGAATTGCGCAAAATCATAAAATTTGCACGTAAATTGCAATCATCAACATTGAATTCATAACATTCGTTTGTCATAATTGTAGTCTTAATGTCATTGCATAGATTATTAAGCAAGTAGTTTTGTACTACCAAAAAAATAAAAATTAAAGGGCATATTGTGACATTTTCATCCATATAAGGGCCCTAGGCTTACTAGTGTTAAAGAAAACATTGTGCAGAGAGAGAGAGAGAGAGAGAGAGAGAGAGAGAGAGAGAAAGAGAAGGGTAGGTTGCCTCCCAAAGCAGGATCCGAGGAGAGTAGTGCTTATGTCTCAAGGTTCATGCTTGCACTAAAGGCCATTTATTCCTCCCATCCAAATCTTAATCCGATCCCATCCAATCTAGGAGATATAGAAAACCCACCCAAATACCCCCCGCACCCCACCACACCCACCCACCCCACCACCCCACCCCCCCCCCCCCCCCCCCCCCCTTCCAAGATTTCATATTTGATACAAATATTTTAAATCGTCTTTTTTTTTTTAATTTGACGGTCAGAGTGTGTTTGGACGAATATATTCGCACCTCATCTAACTAATTCTCTCTCCGATTCGATCAAAGGCGAGACTTCCGCGCCTAATCTATGAAATTCAAAATAAATTACGCTTGTTACGACCTGAACCCAAAACTTAAAATCTGGTCAAATTTGTGGAAGAACAAACTAACTAACCAACTGGAGGGTAAACATTTTGCAATATCAAAGGTGGTCAAACCAAATATGAGATGCCCCATGTGACACTTCCCACTAAGGTCCCAACATCCTCATATTAAGGGTTCTTTTTTCCAATTGGGAAAGGGGGTACCCCCTTGTCCTATGATTATAGGGCACAGACCCTTCCTTACCTCAAGTGCACTGTATCCTCTCTTTTTTTAACTTTCTCCACATAAATTATGTGATCGGAAACTTCTTTAATTTTGTAAACCTCATTTTCAAGGCGACAAATAGAGAACTTATTTGAATCGAATTTCAGTTCAAAAGCTAACAGCTCGACATTTATTCAATGCTCCCCTTCAGATTTCAGGTTCAAAATTAACCTCCTAGATCCTCTCAAATTCTCAATTCTCATGTTATCGATTAGTCCATAGGGCACGTTGCTCCGTCTTTAATCAGAGCCCCAACTAGTACACCGTAGAATTGATCCTAGTCGGTAGGGGTGATACCGGTCCGATTTCGACCAGTTTGGGTGTATTTTTCGGTCGAAACCGGTTGAGATAAACCGGTTCCGGTTTCGACCGGTTCAACAGGTTTCGGTCCGATTTATCCGGTTTTCATTAATGAGCCAAATTTTGAACCCAACACATTAAAAAATTCACAATTCAACCTATAAAATATCAACCAAAAATCTATAATTCAACTTTTTTTTTTTGGCCCAACAAAAAAAGATCAATTTTGAGCCCAATACATAAAATAAAATAAAAAACCTTATAAAAACATAATTAAGCCCATAAAAACAGTTTTTATATAATAAATATATTTATTAGACCAATATATACTACAAAATATCAACCAAAAACCCATAATTCAACCTCTCCCCTATGTTTATACATATATATATATATATATGTTTATATTATACATATATATAACCGATCCGGTTTCAACCGGTTTTTAAAACACATAAACCGGTTATAAACCGGAATCGAATTGAAATTATTCAACCGGTTTAAAAAATTCGGTCCGGTCCGATTTTTCCGGTTTCGATCGACTTTCCGGTTTCGAGTAACAGCCCTACTAGTCGGCATACGCAAAAGTTGACCCAAATACTATAAATATAGGTTAAAAATACATATACTCTTACAACATATGAATCACTTTGGGCTAAATTTTTAATAACGGGCTGTCGATGTTAAAACAACTTTTTGGACCCACTTTTGTATTTTTGTTGTTTTTTTTCCCTCTCCTAGCTGAGAGCACCACCAAGGGCGGAACTATGAGTATAGAAAGGTGGACTATAGCCCAAGTCAGCTTTAAAAAAAAAAATTATATGTAAAATTTAATCCGAATAATTGTAGCTCAAATCATTCCACACACCAACCCATTTTAGCCCAGAGCAGATTTGGTGCCTTTGACACCAACCCAATGAATAATATGTATTAAAACAATTAAACCAATTAAAACGAGTTGGTTGGGTAGATTGGATATGGATGGGGTCCTCTTTATAATTACTTGGGCATAGGACACACAATCTAATCTCTTGAGCCAAAATCTTCCATTCACTTGTCCTTTTTTGCTAGGTGGGATGTACCCCTACCAATGGGATCCCAAAAGGGATGCTATTGGAGACCTTGTCTGTTTCCTTGAGAAGGAAAAACTAAATGTGAGGGTTTTATGCAAAGGATATTGACCGATCTAAACCGAAAGGATTGTGATTTTAGCACTTCAAAAATTAATGGAGAGGCTTCAAAATTGAATTATGTTGATACACAAAACAACGTCGTTTTGGAGCCCATTCATCAATTTTTGAAGTGCTAAAATCAATTTCCCAACCGAAACTGTTTGAAATTAATATTGATCAAGCATCTAGTACTTTTTTCGTCCATTTTTAAGTGTCTCGTTTCGTAATTTTAACTTATTAAGAAAATATCATCATTACACCTTTCACATAAACTTTTACCTCAATTTTTCCTACTTACTCTCTATGTTGGCATCATCATTACACTTTTACTCACCAACTTTTCAAAATGGAATCTACTTTTATGGGTAAAATGGAAAATGTACCAACTTTTATCCATTAACTTTACAAAATGGACACTTATTAAGGGACAGTCCAAAATAGAATACTGGACTTTTAAAAGAAGACGGAGGTACTAGTAATTTGAATTGAAAATATTGGCCTGCGAAAACTATTGCTATAACGAACATGGGAAAGAGTATGGCCTAGTTTGTTTTTTTTTTTTAAATAGCAAGCATATAATAGAAATGTACCATCTAATGTGATAGGTAGGGAAAGGGTATTCAACACTACATCTAACTAGCTAAAATTAGCGCCTTACCCGTTCGATGCATGGGGACGGAAAAAAACTATTAGTAAGAAAATTTTCCCTTTAAAAAAATTTGCAACAAAAAAAAAAAATTAAAGAAGTGAAGAAAAGAGATAGGTTTCAAGGAGTATTTGTTATGTTATTGGTTGAACTTAGTTTACTTTTCAAGCAAAATAAAATAAGTATTTTACAGTTTGTAAAAAGTATAGAATAATAAATAAAAAGATGAAAAAATGAAAAAAAAAATTCCACGTAAGAGAGAGATATGCAAAATGGTATGTGCATGATCTGTTCCTCCAAATCTGTGTAAACAGACTTTTGTAGTCCTTCCGTCACGATTTATTTGTCCGTCACGATTTGTTTGATTTGAAAATTTACATAATCTGGTCCATTGATTTTTAAATTGGACAGTCAATTTAGGACATGTATAAGTGAAAAAGAGGACAAACAAGTCGGGACGGAGAGAGTATTTAATTAGAGATATGGGCTTTTGTGCAACTCATATCTTGCCTTGTTGGTTTTTCTGTGTGATTGAGCAGAGCCCAATATATGGGGGCTACATGGAAACGACTTGACAAAGTTGGGCCTCAAAAATAAGTACTCCGTAGGCTGCAATTGTAGTATTAATAGGCCCTCAGTCTTTTCAATTGCCTTCTCACTTTTACTTCTCCCTCTAGTCTTTGACAAATGGAGAGATTATTATTCAGTGCCCACTGTGGCACACGCTGCCTTTTTTTCACTACACATTGAGGCCAACGTGTATCCTGGAACTACACAAAATACGTTACGAAAAAGGAACCATTGTTTGTGGATTACCACCTTCAGGTCGCATGTGCAATTTTTTAGAGAACATTGCCTTGTTATCCTTCGCCGGTGCATATATCCATTTACTTATCTCTGACATTTCGACGGAGGCAACTGTTCGTGTGAATCGTCTGGTGCTTGTTGCACACAATGATAGCTACTTGATAGATGTGGGGTTTTGTTTCTGTCCTGTGATTCCCTTAACCATAAACTATTACGATTCTCAGTTGCTCGTGTGAAACAATATGCTTAATGGATTACAAAGGATAGAACAAACAACTAAATAAATTCAGAATGGGGAAGAAAATAATACTAGTGTGTAAGGTGCGATTCCTCCGCCAGTTCGTTTGTAGGACTGTAGAAAATGTATAATAATAATGGTATTTAATCTTTGACATTGTGCAATTGATTTACGCCCCGTTCGGTTAAGATTCTTATTTTTTAACTATTATTTCTTGTTTTACGAGATACTTAGAGTATCCACAATACTATAATCAGAAGTAAAAAGTTTTTAAAGTTAACAATGTTTGTGCAAAATATGGCTCACAATGCTACAATCAAACTTTTTTTTTTTTTGGTCGGCAAAAGAGAAATTTTATTCAAAACTCGAAAGGGTACATCGATCAAGGGAAAGAGTAAGAATGCATCACTACTAGAAACATACATCCCAACGAGGTTGGCACCTATGTCCTAATACTATCATGTGCATACCACAATCCCGGAGAAAATCAAAAAGAAAGACATCCAATAAAGTATTGGACATACCCCAAAAATAATCACAAAATCAGATCCATATACTAAATTTTGATCCTCCTGATTCCATCCAAGCTCCTCTTGAAATCCTCAATGGAATAATCCTTGATGTCAAACTTTCCTTTTATCCAAAAGCCCATTCTAGTCTTGACCAAGTCACTCAGCTCTTCCACATCTTTTGAGACATTGTTGAAAATAAAATCATTCCTTGCTTTCCAAAGTGTCCACAAGACTGCAAAAAAACATGTCTCCCAACAGAACTTTTCTAAATTTTTAAATCTGTGAGAAAACCACCAATTCATGAGCAAAGTTAAAGAACCAGGACAAACCCATGTTGTGTCCCACCACCTAATGATTGAGGACCAAAGCTGCCACGAAAATTTGCAAAACAGGAGCAAATGCACTGGTGACTCAATATGTAGAGAGCAAAAGGGGCACAGATCATTACCTGAAGCAAGGATTCCTCTGCTGCACAAAATGGATCTTGTTGCTATTCTATTTTGGACGGCCTGCCAAACGAAAACTTCAATTTTTGGGGGACATAAATTCCTCCAAATCACACTGAGCCACCCATTTTGATTTTCCATCTGGTTTTCCCATTCTACATAAGCTGAGCTTACTGAGAAAATTTTGTTGGCATTCCACCTCCATTCCATAATATCATCTCTGGACCTATCCATCTGGTATCCTTGAAGTTTCTGAAGAAGCCTCTGTTTTTGCTCTTCTTGCCACACACGCAAAGGTCTTTTGAAAAGCAGATTCCAGGCAGGTTCGTTTCCCTCTTGTAGCATGTCTTTTATCAAGGAATTTTTCTGCAATGATAATAGGAACAGCCTAGGAAATTCTTGTTTAAGTGTTACTTCCCCAATCCAAATCTGGTCCCAAAACCTTATTGAAGCCCCTGAGCAAACTCTGATTCTAAAACCTTGTTGAATTACGTTACAAAGTGTTGAGGACTCCTTACCTATGGAGCAAATGTCACTCCACATAGTTGAAACTTTTCCAGAATTTGGAATTGTTGGAACTGAGCAATCATTCCTCAAACCGTACTTACTTGAGACCACCTTGGTCCATAGGGCATCCTTCTCCTTAGTAAACCTCCACCACCATTTTGCAAGTAAGGCCTCATTATGAACCATTAGTCTTTTGATTCCTAATCCCCCACACCCTTTGCTCCTAGTTACTGACTCCCATTTCACTAGGCTCATCTTTCCCTTTTCACTTGCACCTCCCCAAAGAAATTTTCTTTGCATTTTCTCCAAGTTCTTTGCCACTCCCACTGGAATTTTGAACAGTGACATGTAGTATATAGGTAGAGAGCTCAAGGTGGATTTGATTAGAGTAATCCTTCCCCCTGTGGACAAAAATCTGGTTTTCCATAGGGCTAATCTCTTAGAAAACCTCTCGACAATTGGCTTCCATGTCTTTACCCTTCTAGGATTAGCTCCCAAAGGAAGACCTAAGTAATTCATTGGGAGCTTACCTTTCAAACAGCCCATAATCTCAGCCAAAACCTCCACCTCCTGATCTTTAATTCCCACACCACACATCATGCTTTTAGAGAAGTTTATCTTCAGTCCGGACATCAGTTGGAAGCATCTAAGAATCCTTTTAACACTTCTAATCTCCTCTGGATCGTTATTACAAAAAATTAGTGTGTCATCTGCAAACTGTAGGTGAGTCACAACCAGTCCAGTAGGCCCAATCTCCACCCCTTTAATCAAACCCAGACCTCTTGCTCTTTCAAAAAGGATGTTGAGAGCTTCTACCACAATATTAAAAAGGAAAGGGGACAAGGGGTCTCCCTGCCTCAGACCCTTGTGAGATTTGAATTCCTGAGTCGGTGACCCATTTACTAAAATTGACAATGACACTGAGGAAATGCATTCCTTGATCCAATTACACCACTTTTCTCCGCAACCCATTTTCCTTAGTAGGTCCAACAAAAAATTCCAGTTAACACAATCATAAGCTTTTTGAAAATCAATTTTCAGTAGGATACCTCCTTTCTTGTTATTTTTCCACCAATGGATAATTTCATTTGCAACAAGGGCACCATCCAGAATATGTTTGCCTCCCACAAAGGCAGCCTGGGCCTCACCAATCATCAAATGCACAGAACGCTTAAATCTGTTTGCTAACACCTTAGACAGGATTTTATAAACACATCCAACTAAACAAATTGGTCGGAAATCAATAAAAGAAGCTGCCCCATCAACTTTTGGAATTAAAGCAAGGAAAGATGAGTTAATACCTTTTGCTAATTTGGCATTACTGTGAAACTCCTTAAAAAAATTCATTATCTCAGTCTTCATACCTCCTTAGAAATAATCAAATTTTAGACTTTTGATAATCAAAACTAGCAACATTTTGACAATAATCAAATTTAATAGACCCTACATATTTTCAATCAAATACATCAATCATTACACAAAATATTTTATCTCTCCCATTTTCCTCTCACTTTCTTTTTGAACAATATCTTTGAAAATAAAAATTTTACTAATTTTTTTATTTAGAAAATAGTTTTTAAAAATAGTTTTTTTTCAAAAAAAAGTTTCAAAAACTATTTTTAGGAAAACTATTTTCTACTGTTCACAGTTTTTAATTTTTTATACTTTGAAAAGATGATATGACAAATTTTGGTTATCTAATTTTGATTATGCCATTGTAAACATTTACATTGCAAATCTTAACAATCTCTTAAACGAATAATCAAAAGCTGATGTGACAAATTTTGATTATCAATTTTTAATTATAGCATTGTGAATATCCTTAGATCATTCTCTCACAATACATTACCTTTAATTCAAAAACTATATTTAATACTTACTTTAATTAACGGAACGAAACCTTGTTTGATTTGATAAGTAGTATTAACCACAACCCCACGCCATCGAACCCTTAGATTATTTTAATGGGATCAGATCCTCTCTATAGCTAGTCTAAGTTTTGGACTAATGAAAATAGATTAAAATCTGGACTACGCATTAAAAAAATCAGTAGTTCGAATCTATTCAGGGATTCTTCGCACGAAGATTTCAATTCTTCTAGCGAAAGAGTCTCGAAGCAAATCAAGGGTATGTCTTGCACGGATTAGCCATGTTCCTGCTCACGACACTCTAACCATTTTTCATTCCGATTACTTCATCCATAACCCTTTTTTTAATCTTGAAAATAGTGGTACGCTCTAAAAAATACTCGTAAGACGTATTCTTCACGTCAAGTTGAAATGAGAGGGCCACTATTTAATTGATTGCAGCCAAGGCAAGAATGCCACGAATTAATGGTGGTCATTTTAGAAACCTAGTCTGCGTCACACTTATGAAAATTCAAACTTCACACAAACGTGTTTTATAATTAAACTAGTGATAATCCGTATCTACGGCACTACGCATCCTTGTTGGAAGGGGATGATAATTGTGTGATTTAGGTGAAACTTATGGGCACTTAACCGGGAAGTGGAATGATGCACTACAGCCTTTGGATCAAATGAATCTAAGCCGTTCCAACAATATGTCCCCACATCCTTCTGTTTTATAATAGAGATTGGATCGGGATCCTCTATGAAGATCCTCTCTGTGAAGATTTTCATCCAAACCGTCCATCTCGGAAATCAATGGTCTAAAAATGTTTGTTATCTTTGATCGGTAAAAGTAAACTGTTATCGGTCAAAGATAACAAACGTATCCGGACTATTGATGCCAAGATGGACAGTCCGAATCACATGAAAATTAAATTGGTGGAATTTTATAAAAATATTAATTGACTGGGTTGGGTCAAAATTAAGTTTTTGCATCTTCGGGAAAACCCACAAACCCTATATTAAAAATGCATTGGGCAAATTAACCCCTCTCTAACTATGCATGGCGTACACTTACCTCCCTCTAACTTCTTTTTTTTTGACACTTAACCCCCTCAAACTAACGGAAATTCAAACGGTCATAACTTCTTCGTCCAAAATCAAAAATATGCAAATTATATATCGATTTCGAGGTCTTGAAGTCAGCTTTCTAATGACACCAAAATCACATCACGATTCAAAGCACACAGAAAGTTATGATCAAAACGGTTTTTTCTGTTTACCAACCATTACTCTTTTGATCATAACTTTCTGTATATTTTGAATCGTGATGTGATTTTGGTGTCATTAGAAAGCTAACTTCAAGACCTCGAAGTCGATATAGAATTTGCATATTTTTGATTTTGGATGAAGAAGTTATGACTGTTTGAAGTTATGACCGTTTGAATTTCCGTTAGTTTGAGGGGGTTAAGTGCCAAAATAAAAGTTAGAGGGGGATAAGTGTACGCGAGGCATAGTTAGAGGGGGGTAACTATAATTTGCCCAAATGCATTTTCTTCACTTGTCACGTTACATTCTATGACCACTACATACTATATATCCTTAGACCATTTCAAAAGGGTAATTTTCATTTTTCACTTTGGAACGCCTCCACTTTTCAAAATCCAAAGTTCAATTAAACGTGTTTTATTATTAAACTGGTGGAATTGAAAGAAAGAAAGAAAAAAAATTAGCCTGTTTTGATAAGTAATTTTTTCAATTAGTTTGGCACTTTGGCTGGTCAAAACAAAAGGTTTGGAATCTTTGGAAACCCAAGAGACAAAACCACCAGTCGAAATTTATTATAATCAAAGGTTTCTAGGGAAAAAAAAAAGGTGATTAATCACATGATTCTGTTAAAGTATCCAACTCAATATTAATTGGTGAATAAGTGGAGAGGCCGTCCAAACTCATATACTAGTTTTGATAGTTAACCGATATAGGACAAATTCTAATACTCTCCCCCACGTGCGACTCCCAACTCACACGTGGAGAGATAAACAAACAATTCATAACCCTTTGATCACAACAAACAACAGTGCACTTATGGCACAAATAAGGAGGATCAAATTCTCCGCAACTCTAGCTTTGATACCATGTTAAAGCATCCAACTCAATACCAATTGGTAATAAGTGAAGAGACTGTCCAAACTCATATACTAGTTTTGAAGAAAATAATTAACCGATCTGGGAGAAGCTCCGACAGATTCTGCAATTTTCTAATTCTTAGCTTGTCTGAAACAGGATGGTTACAGGATGGTTCGGGGCTTACAAAATTATTATATATACTAGTACAAATGACATTGAAATAAATCTTTAATTTAAGATTTTTGACTTCCAATTGTTTCTATATATTAACTGCACAATTCTACCTAGTTCCTGTTTGTCAGGGCAGTTCAATTGTTTAAGAATCGGTCCGATCGCCCAAGTTGCCGGCCTATATACTAGCATTGAAGGCACTGGCACACAGCAACTGGTTCCTCGATCGTCTTCTTCATTTCACTTGCTTCAAAGCCATCGCAAAACCATATGACCCACGGCGAGTTAGTAGATTCGTGCAACAACTACTTGGAGCTGAAGCCGCACCATGCAAGTCTGCTCGACCTCATTCGAGTCTTGTTTTCGTCTCACGATTCTTTAGCGAAGAAGAATTTCGTCGAGACCTCAGATGCTAATCATCTGAAAGGTCTCGAACTACGATGGATCGTTTTCATATCCCTCCTTGTTCAGAAGCTTCTTCTCCACTTGACGAAGCCAGTGGCTCGGATGGGCTATGTTATTGAGATGGGGCTTAATCTTCTCTCAAGCAATGGAGGTTTTTGCCAGCTTTCGTTAAACATCTTGAAAGGTTTGGTGTTCTTGCTTTTGTTTGAACCATTTTCTCTCCCTGCTTACATTCATAGTCTAGAAATTTTTCATTTTTTTTAATTTTGTTTTGCAGGCATGCATTTTGTTTTATCATAACACCTAGTTTTGCACAATAAAAATTGAAGCAATATTTGAAAGAATTTGAGAGGAGATAAAGAATTAAAAACTGAAATGGTAAAATATATATATATATATATATATATATATATATAGTTAGAGAGGTTGAGAAGTTAATTAATGAAATGAATCTCAAATAGTACTGTTTCATAGGTTAAGGCTTTGTTTGTAACCTATACAAAGGAAGCGAAAATTTTTTAAAAAATATTCCTCCCCTTGTTTGGCTTACAAATAAAAGTGGGAGAGAAATAAGAAAATCAAGTTGTGCGCATAGTATTTTTTTTTTTACATATTTCCTCACTTTCCTTTTTTAACCATTTTCTTTCTTTTTCCATAAGTTCCAAACGGACCCTAATATTTTTATTGTAATTTAAATTAGGATCTTAGAGTGAGGAGCTCCTTGTAAATAAATCTTAATCCACTACAAGAAAATGCAGATTTGGCGATGCAATATAATGCGTAGGTAAAAGTGTGGGAAATGATATTGGTACTCCCAAAATTGATGCAAGCACTCCAAAAAATAAAGGAAAGTGGCTTTGGAATTACACTGATTTTGGAGTGTCTGCATCAATTTTTGGAGTGCCAATATCATTTTCCAAAGTGTAATTGTGTCGGCAAAGGTTTTTGGCAACGAAAAACATTGTGTCGACAGTCTGTCGGTGTTAGTATCTCGGGAAAGATTCGTATCCTGTGACATTATTGGTGCAAGGAAACCTGAGTTTTACCGAAATGGAGAGATTGATGAGGGAAAGATTCGTACTCTGTGACATTATTGGTGCAAGGAAACTTGAGTTTTACCGAAATGGGGAGATGAGTCCCAATCAATAAGATTGATGAAGTAACCATTAATGCAAAAACAGCTAGTTAAAAAGCAACAGTCATTCTTTTAATCCTCCAGACTACCAACAAATGAGCTATACCATTTGATCCCTCTATCAGCCAAAAAGTTGTAATAAACTCCGTGAGGGGATTTGCCGATGTGAACTCACTTTGTCGGCAAAGGTAATAGCTTCAACGATGTAAGAAAGCATCGGCAAATTTGGTCGGCAAATGCTACTGCTTCGGCAAAATGGGTCAAAATTTAAGACTTTCAACACTTTTGTCTACATGATTTGTATCCGCAAAAGTAAAAATAATTAGTGATGTGCTATGTTTGCCGCCAAAAGTTACCTTCACTGCTGTGTAGTTTCCTTGTAACCTTCACTGCCGACCAACTTCGTGTCGGCGATAGTATATCAATATAATTTTTTTTATTAAAATTCCTATCTTCCCAATAACTTGTCCATATGCATTTATCCCATCCAAGCTCATTTAGAAATTTATAAATATCACAAATGTACAACCTGTTTATATATTCAATCCATCTAAACTTATTCAATAACTCAGACAAAAGATACATTCACTCCAAATCATACGAGAATTTAATCCATTCAAGAAGTATAAAATACACCAAATGACACCAACTCGCTGAACAATAGGACTCCAAAACCAAATCTTTCCCCACCCAATGTCTCGAGCTAGTCATGATCTTGTATATGCTCCTTGATAGCATGAGCCGGAAAGTTCAATACTCGACCTCTACCGCCATAGTTTTGTGATTATTATCAACCGCAATAGAATGACCAAGTTTCGTTATCTCATCCAAATTATTTCCCCATGTTGAACCCCGTACACGCTTCATACTCGAGAGTGGCGTGGACGCTGTAAAGACCACAATATCTTAGGTACTAATAGGTGAACAATCTAACACATAAATAATATTTCAGCATGCGAGCTCATAACTAGGATTAACTCGATGTTTCATCTTATAATGCTTTACTTTGCCTTATTGTTAACCTTTCTCTATACAATATGTATAAATCTGATTAGATATGTCAATGTAGAATTCAACCTATTATTTATTTGTAATTAGTTATGATAGATGAGATTCTTTTCAAAACCAATTAGGAAAAGACTAATTATATGGATTAATAAGAGATTTATAAAAAAATATCCTAATTAACAATCTGCTTTGTTGTATCTTTTATCATGATTAATTGATGAGTCATGCTATGAGTACCGACCGGCCGGGCCGGGCCGTCTCCAGCCACCAGACAGCCAATCCGAGTTGTCCAAAAATTCTAAATAAAAAAACCAATGGGCCCTTCGCGGGAATCAACGGCATCCGATGTGTGTAGGGTGCTTGATCTAAACACTCTTCCCTAGTCAGTACGTATATCATAAGTGTTAATTGATACATTATCAAATTTATCACGCTCTAATATTTTTCCATGATTTAGTTTTTCATGATCCGATTCGATCATGTTGTGGAAATCTCTTCTAGTTATTGTAGCTTATGAAATGAAGAGAACAGATAATTAACTAAAACCATAGGGCGCCTCAATCATGAAAGACAAAAATATTTAGAGCAAGTCAAAAAATAAGATTTAATTTTTGAAACTGGTTTGGGCAATTCAAAAGATTAACTTTTTGAGGATGCATCATCCCACTGTCCACTAACTGGAGACCCAGTTAAAATCAAGGTAAAATCTCGTATAGACTAGCCATACAAGAGTTTTTTTTTTTATAGGCAACACAAGTTTTATTGAGAACACTTGACAAATGGTACATCAAGTGGAGGAAAGGAGAAAGAAATCCAACCATTCCCAACCAAGGGTTGGATGAAAAAGAAAAAAAAAAAAGGGTCAAAGCCCACCAACACTTATAGGGCTAGGGTAGGCCCAAAAAATAAAAACTTAAAAGCCCATGATCTGGCCCAAATCAAGAACCAAAACAAACCCTAAGCCCAAACATATCTAAACACCGGTAACACTCACAACACCGCCGTCGCCACACACAACTGCCTCCACCATCCACGTTGTGCACAACCACCCACCAACCCAACCACCGCAGCCCAGTAGCCCCACCAGACCAAACCGCCGCCGCCACTACAACCAACAGCAACCTCCACCAACCAACCTGCCACCATAGACGGCTAGCACGCAAACCCCACAAGTAACTGGATCCCAGGATAACCGCCGACGAGCCGACGATTCAGTCCTCACAGAACAATTTGGAACCCAGATACTGTACACTTCCATACGCCAACATCAAACCACTGCCGAGCCACCGACAAAGCAGAACACCAAAACGCCATCACACCCACCTTCCACGGCCAACCTCCGACCAAATAGACCCACTTAGCCATTAGGCTCAATACCCCTTCCATCCAACAACGAAACGAGGCGAGATCCATTCCATCTCATCACCTTCGGCCACCAACAAGTCCAAGCCATTAGGACCCAACCACCCCCACATGTGGTGATTGGTGGAAAACCGGAGAGACAAAAAAGGGAAGATAATCAGCGGCAGGAAAACACAGTGGGAGAAGCTGAAGACGCCTAGGGTTTGGGGACAAAAAAGAAGGAAGGGAAGAGAGAGAGATCGAGATCAGAAGCCCAGGGGGAGGAGGGAAGAGGGCACCTCCCCCCAGGCGGCGGCGGTTTGAAAGGGATTCCTTGGGTTTTTGATTTTTAGGGGGGGGGGGGGGGGGGGGGGGGGGGGGGCGCGCGTTACCCTTCCATGGATATTAGCCCTACAAAAGTTCAAAACACCAAAGAGATTTCAAATCTAAAACCTAAGAGAGACTAAACAAACTCTTAATACATCTCTCAGGCGGCCAGGTCTTGACCGCCAAACCAACTTTTTGGATTAAGTCTAAAAGAATAAGATTGTTTGATTCGTATTGATGAGATTTTGTGGACTTATATATAAATATATATATATATATGGTGGTGCATGGTTGTAGGATCGGTAGTGAAACTGGATAAATCATCAGCAAAGTTTGTGTCAGTGGCGGGATACGTTGACACGAGAGTGGAATTAGACAAAAACATCAAAACAGCTGACGGCAGATATGGTGCAGCACTTTCTATTATGGCTTCTAAATTGGCCTACGAGTATCAACCCTTTGCCCAAAGTGTAGTCACCGATCAATGGAAGGTAATTTCCAGGAAATCCCACCTTTAAAAAACAGCGCTACTACCCCCATGGCACCGCACCAATTCACTGCTCCACTAACCGCTCATGCAAAACGGTGTCGTTGGGGCACAAGTTGATCCTGTTTATCGGGCACCATGCAAATAGGGACCAAATTGTGCGACAACGGAATCATTTTGTATATATGACTGGTGAGTGAAGTGGTGAATTGGAGTGGTGAATTGGTGCGGTGGGGGTAGACTTTTTGAAAAATGTCATTTTCTCCTGCTAAATACTGAGAGAAAATCCAGTCTTAAGCTTAAAAATCATGGGTTTTTTTTTTTTTTCTAATCTTTTTTGCAGATGGAAATGTTGGGTTGGTTCAACTTCTGGAATGGTAAGCAGCAGCACATGAGTCATGCAATTATGATATTGCTTACTTTTATTGCATTCAGACCGACTTCTGTTCTTTTCTTTTTTTAAAGTCAGATTATGTTCAACGGAATCCAGAATGGTAAAATAAGACCAAATTACAAAGGTATAGGGGTAAACACGGCTAAGGGGACTGGGGCAAACATCGGTTTTTGTTTTTGTTTTTTTTTTTTGGCGAAGATTGTTTCATTAATCCCATTACCGATGAACCCCTGAAACTGGCAGTGGCCAAAGAGCCACCTTCGTCTTTCGACGGTCTCACCGGACACACCCTATCACCATTCAGCTGCTGCCCCCAAACTAGCACATTCCCCACCACACGTCGTTGCCACCGCTCTAATAACCTACCCATCACTGCTCAAAATGCTGCCCAAACCCTATCTCCCACGGCCCAAAAACGAGTCAAAACACACCTCGCTATCGATGCCAAAACCAATGGCCCAAAACAGGCCAAATCCGCCTCCTCATTGCCGCCCAAAACCCACCTCATCTCCTCCTAAATCGCTGCCCAAAACCACCTTGTTGACTCCCTATTCGCCGCCCAAACCCACACCCCAAACGACCAAAAATCCACCTCGCCAACGTCGCCCAAAACCCACCTAATCAAAACTGTCCTAGTTGCCTCCTCATCGCCCCCTAAATCCACCACCCACGGCCGGAATCAAGCCTAAATCCGCCACCCACAACCCTAATCACATCGGTATTGACTTTATATGCTAGCCAATGTGTACACACACAAAACGCTATGTTTACATCATTACACCAAAGAATTAAAGAAAAATTGCAATCTAGACCTCGTTTGATATGTGTTAGATTGTTAAGACATTGATAGTGAAGAGAGGTTAAAGTTAAAGTTGAAATTGGTAGTTGATCTCATATTTTATCTACTCCGAACTAAAGCTAGAAATTGACAATGACATGATTGTTATGCACAAATTGAATCGAAGACAAAAATGGTTATAATTTTACATGATTTGAGAGGAACTGATCGAATTAGCAAAGACAACCTCCATACCTTTTCTAATTAGTAATTCCCCTTATTTTGGAGAATGTGTAGTATGCCGGCCCCCACTTTTACTATGGGCCACAAAATATGGTCTAATTCTTAGGTACTCCCGAAGCACAGTCACGCGGTGCCCAGGATACTTGAACACAAACACATTTTCATGGGATCAAATATCAGTTAATGTATAATGCTGAAGTGATCCAGAACACTACGTACCTATCATGTCAATCTTTTTCATTATTTCAACCTCGTTAATTCTGAAGGATTAATAAGGTGGATCCTGCTTGTAATCTCGACTTTGATTTATTATTCTACATTCTTGAAAGCAACCCACTAGCCATTTTAGCTAGCAAGCGATATGCCCGGATTTCAACATCCAACAATACAACACATCAATTAAATCCATCTTTTTTTTTTTTATGATGGTTGCAGGACAGTTGACCTCGACATACTTAATTATATGGATACATGCAATTAATTACTCTATAATTCCTCTGTGATCTCATCTCATTTAATTTGTTTATTCCATTTATATAATTGTGTCTTTAATGTGTGGGCCGGCGCGATGTTCGCATTCCCTTCTTCCTCAGTCATATCCTTTTTTAGTTCTTATTATGCAGATTTACACTACTATTCTTTCAGTGATTCAATTATAAGAACTAAAAAGAAAGTGTGAATGATAAATGGGGATCGTTAAAACAATTTCCTTAATATGATTAACGAAATACTACTATATATGTCGCTTCGTAACTAATTTTTTTGGAAAAGATCTCCAAAATATTAATTCAAACCGTTCACTTTGGACACCGCTAAGAATAACATCTCTCTAAAAACTTAGTTTCATCTAGTATATATAGGTATCAGTAGAGAAGCGACCTTCGATCTCATATTTATCTAAAGCACTCATAAATTAAAACTGAAACAGTTCATTTATGAAATATGTACAATTTGTTTGCTGATTTTTTAAGTCCAATAAAGCTAATTTTTTATAGTGACTCTTCTCTACGTTGTCTACGAAACGAACAATTCGGGTTATGTAGGTGAGCTGCTTGTGTAGAAAAACCTATAAACGAATTTTAAAAAAGCTGTATATGATCATCGATCACACATATTTTTTTTAGTGAATCTGGATCCTTAATTTCCCTTTTCAGGATACCTTTTGAGTAAGTTTTTTGAGTACCTAGCATTAATGAATATTGAGATTAAGCTCTAACCCAATGTTTCACACTGCACAGATTACCAGAATCTATATTCAACAAATGCCTTTATGTTCAAAGACACCACCTCTAACCCTAACCTAATAGTGGTGGCATTCAGAGGAACCGAGCCCTTTGACCTAGACCAATGGAGGACAGATGTTGATTTCTCATGGTACGAGCTCGACGGCGTGGGTCGGATCCACAGTGGCTTTCTGAAAGCCCTGGGAGCGCAGAAGAAAACGGGATGGCCCAAGGACATAATAGACGAGGGCTTGGGCCGACCATACGCTTACTACACCCTCCGGCAGAAACTCAAAGAGGAATTGGAAAAGGACAAAAACGTAAAGTTCATACTGACGGGGCATAGCTTGGGAGCGGCATTAGCAATTTTATTTGTGGCAGGGTTAGTGTTACATGAGGAGGAGGAGCTGTTGGAGAGCTTGGATTGGGTGTACACTTATGGGCAACCTAGGGTGGGGAATGAGCAATTTGGGAACTGGATGGGGGAGAAAATGAGAATTCATGATGTGAAGTATTTAAGGTATGTTTATTCCACTGATTTGGTGCCTAGAGTGCCCTATGATGATCAAGCTGGGACCTTGTATAAGCACTTTGGGCCTTGTCTTTGGGTCAACAGCTTCTACGGAGGGAAGGTAAGCCCCAAACTTCTCTCTCTCTCTCTCTCTCTCTCTCTCTCTCTCGCGCTCGCGCGCGACCAAACTACTCGAGTTTGAGCCATACTTAAAAAATTCCTTGAGGATTTTTATGTTTCAATAACAAATCAAACTTGAAGTTTTTTTTTTTTTTTTTTTTATGTTCGTTGCTGTTTCAAACTAAACTCGCACAAAGTATACTACTCAACTTGTTCAGCTTATAAGGTTTTAACGAATTGGAGCTACTCGAAAGAAGTTCATTCAAATCTCTTTTGAAATTGGTCCGCCTGATAAACTAGTCAAGCTTGAACATGTTTTTTATGCTCGTTAAGTTTAGCTGTGCAATGGAGTGTCACTAACCCTAACACATCGATCGACCGCAGGTTGTGTGGGAGGAACCAGACAAGAACTACTTCTCACTGTTATGGGCAATACCCAAGATCTTAAATGCTGTTTGGGAGCTGATTAGGGGTTTCATACTCCCATACATCTATGGTCCAGTTTACCAAGAAAGCTGTGTTATGAAACTGGTTAGGGTGTTCGGAATGTTTATCCCGGGGTTATCGGCTCATTGTCCTCAAGACTATGACAATGCCACAAGATTGGGATCCTTTCCTCCGGAAATCCTTGACCAACAAGTTCTAAATGGTAAACGTGACTAGGTCCAATCTTCAGGGCGCCAGAATTGGTCGAGGTGCGCGCAAGCTCGCCTAGATGGATGATTATCAAGGAAAAAAACATGATCCACTAGTTCCTGCATTCGTCTTTCTCCATTTATACCAAGTAGCTGATGCTAACTAACAGTGCTTAATGGCCTCCCAAAGTTGGTTTTGGAGGTGTTCATGAGTTGTGTTTGTAACTAAGATTTAGGCTTATATAAGTATGAGTTTGTGTGTTATGTATCAAGTGTGGGAGCGCGCGGAGGAGAGGAAGAGAGCAATAAAGAGAGAAGAAATAGAGTGTGGGAGAGAGAAGTTGATGTAGAACACGTGAAGACCCAATTTCATGATCAATTGGATCGATTGTAGCCTCGAAAGTCTAAACGATGCTTAATTACAAATTACCCAATTTGGCAAAATTTGGACGAGCTCCGATCGGGCTCAAACTTGGTGGGCTGACTTATTTTCGCACTACTGTCTAGACCACCACCCTAAGTTGTGAGCCCTGGTGTTTTTTAGCCTAATTCCTTCGTTTAGGCCTTCAATTACATTATTTTTCTATTTTTTGAAAGTTTTGTTTCGTTTTGTTAATAACTCTTAGACCGTAATTCCTTATTAGTTGGTAATTTTTGGGAAAATCCTGTTTTTCTTTCCTGTTTCTAATTTTAGGAAAAACCTCAAATTTTGGGACTTTTTATTTTCTGACTTTATTTTTTGGGTTTCTAGGGTTTCGGATCTATATAAGGGTTTGTAACCTAAATTTTATGCAGTTTTTTATCAATAATATTCAGAGTTTTTCTCTCTTTTCCTTGTGCGCAAGGTTTGCTCGTGGATTCAAGTTATTTGTCTCGGTTGGACTAGTATACTAACTAGTCTCTTCATGCATTTCACTGCGTCACAAGATTAAATCCATGATTTATGTGTAATCGTATCCGCCGTTGTGTAATTTGATTATCTCGTTTTTGTGATTTGGTGGCTATTTGGCGCGATTGATCCAGCAAAACCTCAGCTAGATTTTAGATTTCCCAAAGTGTGGAAAGTGGTGCATGTGATATTAATTCCTCACAATGCACTTGTATGTGTTTTCCTCTCACAAAAAACTGTCCCAATACGTGTGTGACAGTGCGTTGGAACCTTCTAGAAGCTACGAAGTCATGGACGCCATTTCATGGCAGTGTGTTGGAACCTTCTGATCAGGATTCCGCGGCCGCACCAGCGAAGTTGCGGTCGCAACTCCTCTCCATGCTCAATGTCCTAAAAATGTTTCCTAAGGACTCGGAACTCATCCTCATCATATCTTCATTTTCGTGCCAGAACCCTGCCTCACAACCTATGCAACTAGCTTCATCGTTTGGTTTGCACTTGGTGGGGCTTAGACATTTATAAAGCCAAATACAGATGTTCAGAGTAAATTTCACTTCTTTTTTTGACCAATATTGTATATATTAGCGAAGGTTAGTTGGGGATTAGAGTTAACACAGGGGGGTCTAAATGCTATCTATAGCCCTGGCCCCCAAAGTCTCGTCCCTCGTGAGACTCAAACCTTGGTCACCACTAGAATGAGAGAAATGAGTTACCAACTTCACTAGAAATGATTTTTCGAGTAAATTTCACTTTGGACCACATCGGATGTTTTGAAACTTATTTTACTTTCAAATAAACGTGTGATATTATTAAATTGGTGGAATTTTACTTGTGAATTGGACGGTCAAAACAAAAGGTTTGGCATCTTTGGAAAAACCCATTTAACTCTTGCCGAATTAAAACAACCATTTATGAGACTTGTAAATTAACAACTCCTTTCAGACTAGATAACAACTATGCTAATTTGAAGAAGAAGATTTTCGGTGCCAAACAGGTAACATGTGGTGCCCGCTCGATGCATTCGGACCGTCCATTTCAGTTTTGGACGGCTTGGATTTGGAGAGAGAAATAGGAGAGAGAGTGTTAAAGTGAAAGGAGAGAGGAGAGAAAGTGCTTCAATTTGAACTGTCCAATACACTTTTGTACGGCCTGAATGTGTTGCTCGGACACCATCGGCCGGGTGACGTGGTACCCACCCAACACCCAAAAATTTCTCGTGAAGCAGGATAGTTCAAGGCTAACAAATAGTAGACTAGTAAATTAATGACCTAAATGACAATGATATTTAGGAGAAGAGAGTGGGCTCAGTTTGTTGGGCCTAAATCAGTTTCCTCCGCGTGGTTAGAAGAAGAGAGTCTCGGGTGGTCAAGCCGGTGTACCCAAGCTCCTATTATCTCTGCACTTTGTGTTATGAGTTAATGAAATTATCTTCTTGCTGATAAAAAAAAATACAACAATGATATTTCCCTCCAATCCTCATTCCTCCATGATGTAGTTATTGAATTTTTCAAAGCATTGACCATTGATCCATTTCGTTATTTATTATATGGTTTTTCCGTAATATTGCTCCTAAAACCTCCAATCTACTTGCAAAATTAATTGAAAGAGGTTATCGCTCGGGGTTTTTTTTTTTTTAGCACCAACTAATTGAGTGTTCATAATTCTCTTCGTGTTTATAAATAACTAGTATCATTAAATAGACTAGGTGCATCGCGACGTGCCTTGCACGTCTGTCATGCCCGTTGAGGAGAGCGATGTTGAATGTTTGTGGAATTGTACAAGTATTTGAGTCTAGTAAATGAAAGTGAAATCAACTATCAAAAAATATAGAGACAACAAAACTAGAATGTTTGAATGATAAGCTTCAAGGTTCCCCGTGGTGCGCCATAGAGGTTGATCTTATGAAGGCGTTTCACTCGATCAGTTAGCTTGGATTTCATCATGGACATTCTCATAGCCAACAATACTCCTACCCACTTCATTAGGTTACGGGGTTCAGAACACAATGATGAGCCCCCCACACAATGTTGATCTTCTAGACTCTAAGTAATACAAATAATAAAGTCAGAAACCAGAAGCACTCCTTGAAACATAGGCTGCTACAGAACACGTAAATTAGTTATCGACTGACCAAACATTGTAACACATGGTACTTATCCACTTGTCTCAGTCTTTGTCCAATCCAAGTGCATAGATCACAGGAGCTTACCGGATGGTATTTGAGAAACTTGTCCCTCTTCTTCTTGGAAGTTGGGGGTGAGAAGATCTCAGTCTATGTCAAATGGTATTAGGTCAAGGTTTACACCTTTTATCAACTCAAAACCTTTTAGCTGCAAAGAGAGCAATATATGTTAGGGACACAAAAATTTCATATAGCTATTTGATTTCACCCCGCAACCTTTTAATCTCAACTTTCAATACAAAGTAGGGATTGTTATGTGTACAACCACTTAACAACATGTTAAAAGAGCAAAAGGAACCTTCTTTTCTTTTCCAGTCTTAGTAAGGTCTTCAAGAATGAATGTTTTTGCCTTGGTATTCTCACAAAGGGTTCTGAAATTGGCAGTCACTCCATTCTTTTCAGCCCAATGTACCAAAAAATTGCCTTGGTACACATAGTAGTGCTCACAATAAAATCAGGTTGTTGAGGCTGTCGAAAGAGCTCAAAAAATACACCTAATGCGGCAGTTTAGCTCTAAACAACAACGCAAAAATAACTCCTGAGTACAAGATTGCGAATAACTATTTTTCCAATGCCAGTATCTTATTAAAGCTCAGAAACGCAAGTGCAACAGATCAAACACCAATGTCGATAAAAATGGCTTCACTTTGAGAAGAAGAAAGTCTAAAGTTTCATGTGAGCTCTTTGCTGTTTGCCCTTCGCAATTATGACAATAAATGAAAACAAAGTAAACATGGACATTTCGAAAGACGATTCTAGGACATCCCATAACCGTAAGGGATATATAAGACACTGAACTCTTCATTTTTCTTTTCTCATTTGATCTTTTGTAGGATTCTAGAAGCATAAAAATGGAAAATAAATAAAGTAAGAGCTTTGGGCTGAAAAGTGGACAAAAAATACCAACAAAGGAGTGAAAGGACTCTTACCAATATAAATGCCCTCTTTTGTCTCATTCGGGTTTTCTCATTCCTTCATTGGGTTGGTTGGGAAGTATGGGCTCGCTAGACACGTATTTAACCCATGCATATGGACCTGGATTTCCATGGAAAGATCAACAACATTCGATTTCAACACTACCATTGTATTCTCCATATTTTGACAACAAAATCAAACAGAGTATATAGGCATTATTAGTTTGTGTTTCTTTCAGATTAAAAAACAAAGCAAAAAAAATTTGTCTTTGCTTATACAGGATGTTTTACCCTAGACTCTCAGTCCATTTCAGTTTAAAACAGAACTATCACACACAGAAAACCTTCTATCCACCATTTTAGTCAGTTTATACTCGACAATAAGAAAGCAAGGGTTGTGATGTTTTACGTGGGTGGAAAAAGAAGAGAAAGGATTGGGTTTTCACATGATCATGTTTGATGAGTTAGAAAGGAAAGCATCAGAGATCAGAATGGGAATGACCTTTCTTTTTTGACATTTGAATTTACTGAGCAATCTCGTTGTTTCTTAGAGACCGACAAATTTATTTCTTACCAATTCCCAGCATTTCCGCTGTAAAACAATACCGGATGAATTAAAAAGTTCCCTTTCCCCCTCCCTCACCCTTTCCCACCAAACATTAGTCAATAACAAACATTACGATGGGACATGCATTGCATATGATTTGGGATTTTCTTTTTTCATTGAGTCAGCCTCTTTAATATTTGTACGACAATGAAAACGAGAAAGGGACAAATATACCATGGGTGCGAGAATAAGCGTGAGAAAACATAAACCCACCAACAGACTAACCTAAAAACCCAATCTTGCTGAAAGAAAACATTCACGCAAATACGAAATTTTTTTGGAAACTTACCAACAATTTCAGGACTTGCAAATCTGCTAAATTGCTGAAAAAGATAGGAAAAATAAAACAACAAATCACCTATAGTGCAGTAAAGTAGCAAAAATCAAAGATGTATACTCTAGTAATGAACAGGGGACCAAATCATAAACTAAAACTTTCGAGGAAGAGATAATAAGAAAGGATCAAGAAAAGCACGAAGACGCAAACTGTACGCATTAAGCCAAAACTACGAGAAGAATATTGAGGAGTACGTTTCAGACTCACTTTCAGAGGGACTAGAGCAAGATAGGACCTCAGAAGAACTCCGAACCATCATTGCAGCAGGATGAAGATAATATCGTGGAACATAAGGGGTATGGGGAGCTCAGTTAAGAAGAGATTTTTGACGAAAATGATCAAGGAAAGAAATCCAGATGTTATAATGATTCAAGAAACGAAAATAGAAAAGTTTGAAGTTGTAGCTGTTCAGCGGTTGTGGGGCAATACTACAGTGGAGTTTGCAGAATCAGGGGCTGTAGGGGCTTCAGGAGGGATCTTAACCATGTGGAATCCTGGGTCCTTTAAACCATCTTCATTAATAATTCATAAAAATTTTGTGTTAGTCAGAGGTCAGTTAGGAGATTTGGAATGTGCATTGATCAATGTTTATGCTCCAAATGAGAATAGGGGTAGAGAGGGATTATGGAATGACTTGTTATTTCTGAAGTCTTATCAACGTATTCCTTAGTGCATGGGTGGAGATTTCAATGAGATTAAAGCTATATGTGAAAGGGTGGGTTGTACCAGATTGGATAGAAGCATGAGACTATTTAGGGATTTCATTAATCAAGCTGAACTGATGGACTTGCCAATGATGGGAAGGCAATTCACCTGGACTAATTTTCAAGATAATGCCATCCATAGTAGAATCGATAGATTTTTAGTTTCAGTGGAGGTAATGGAAAAATTCAAGATGGTTCAATGGGGATTGCCAAGACCTATTTCTGACCACTGTCCCATTATGATCAATGACAATAATTGGGATTGGGGACCCAAACCTTTTAGATTCATGGACATATGGCTATCCCACCCCAATTATGTCTACAGATAGCGAGAGAAGCATGGGAAAGCACTATAACATATGGAAGGGCAGGAAACCAAATTGCCAAAAAGCTGAAGGAGGTGAAGAGAAGATTGAAGGTATGGAATAAAGAGGAATTTGGAAATGTGCAGATCAAATTACAGGAATTTCAAGAGAGGATTCACCAATTGGACATCCTCAGTGAATCAAGACCTCTGGATCCGGCAGAGAATGAGCAAAGGAATAACTTGAGAGGGGAATTATGGAGAAATTCAAAATTGATTGAAAGTTTATGGAGACAAAAATCAAGAGTCAACTGGCTTAAGTTGGGGGACAGGAATACAAGATTCTTTCAGATTGTGGCAAATAACAGATTCCGGAAAAACTTGATATGCTCAATCAAGGTAGATGGAAAAATTTTGGAAGAGCCAGACCTGATTAAAAATGCAGCTGTTAATCACTTCAGATCATGTTCTAGAGAGGAAAAGTTTGACAGAGGGAAGATCTTTGGCCAATTCAAGAGGAAGATGTCTATGGAGCAAACCCAAAAGCTTGAAATGCAATTCAAGGAAGAGGAGATAGTGGAAGCTATTAAGGATTGTCATAGCCTGAAGGCTCCTGGACCAGATGGTTTCAATTTCTCTTTTGTCAAGAAAGCATGGAACATAATGAGGCAGGCCATATTAGCGTTCTTTGCAGAGTTCTATGATCATGCATCAATACCCAGAGGTATTAACTGTGCATTTATTGCTCTAATACCTAAAGTTGATGGCCCTTCTTGTTTTAATGAATTCAGACCAATAAGCATGGTTGGGTGTATATATAAGATTTTGGCCAAGGTACTTGCCAATAGACTGAGGAAAGTACTTCCCAACATAATTGGGGATACTCAGGCTGCCTTTATGGGTGGTAGACAGATTCTTGATGGGGTTCTAATAGCCAATGAAGTGATTGATAGTTGGAAGAAAAGCAAGACTGCTGGTTTAGTGCTGAAAGTAGATTTTGAAAAGGCATACGACAATGTAAATTGGAATTTTCTGCTAGACATGTTGAGCAAATTGGGATGCGGAGTCAAATGGTGTGACTGGATAAGGAAGTGTATCTCGACGACTTCTTTATCTATTCTCATCAATGGTTCTGCAACAGATGAAGTGTTTCCCAAAAGGGTCTAAGACAAGGAGATCCTTTATCACCTTTTCTATTCAATGTAGTGGTGGAAGCTCTAAATATCATAGTGGAAAGGTCCAAGGAAAGAGGTATAATCAGAGGAGTACAAGTTGGGAGGGATGGGATCAACGTATCCCATTTACAATTTGCTGATGACACTATATTTTTCTGCAACAACGACGTTTGTGAAATTCAAAATGTGAAAAGATTACTGATAATGTTTGAAGAAATGTCAGGCCTCAAAGTAAATTACTCAAAAAGCTTGCTGTGTGGGGTGAGAGTTCAGGATCAAGTGGTAAACAACTTGGCTACTATAATTGGATGCAAAAGTGGAAAGCTGCCTATGAAATACCTGGGTCTACCTTTGGGTGCTAATCCAAGGAGAATATGCACTTGGCAACCAGTTATAGACAGAGTGGAGAAGAAACTAAAGATGTGGAAGAGTAAGACAATTTCCATGAGTGGAAAGTTATCTTTGATCAATTCTAACATGAGTAACCTGCCTATATACTACATGTCTATTTTCAGGATGCCTGCAGCAGTGGCGAACCAGATTGAGAAAATTCAAAGAAGGTTTCTATGGGGGGTGGCTGAAGGGAAAAAGAAGCTTCACTTGGTAAACTGGGATAGGATTACTAGGAGCAAGAAGTTTGGAGGACTAGGGGTTAAAAGGTTGTTAGAACACAATACGGCGTTGCTAGCAAAATGGTGGTGGAGGTTCAATAAAGAAAAAGATGCTTTCTGGGTTAAGGTTGTATCGAAGAAATATGGGTTAAAGGAGGATTCGTGGCTGCCTCAAAATCCAGTAAAAGGAAAACCGTCCAACATTTGGAAAGGGTTGTGCTCGTTGAATGAGGTAGCAGCTGACATGGGGGACTGCATTATACAAGGATTCACTTTTAAAGTAAATTCTGGTACTAGTGTTAAATTCTGGAAGCATAAGTGGCTGGGAGAGGAATCACTATAATCAGTATTTCCTACACTATACAGGATATCAGCTCAAAAGGAAGCAATGATCGCTAACATGGTTAACAATCAGAATCAAGACAATTGGAAATTTCAGTTTACAAGACGCCTGCGTGATTGGGAGAAAGATCAACTGCAATATCTTGGACTTCTTCTGAGTGTAGTGCAGTTACAGGATTCGAGTGACGACTGTCTTCAGTGGAAATGGAGTAAGGATCTCTCTTTCTCTGTAAAGTCTTTGTATTCTAAATGGGAGGACCTAAAATTTATGGAAAACAAGGAGCTGCTATCCATTTGGAAGAATATCTGTCCCCCCAAAACTGAGATTTTTGCTTGGATGGCTATGCAGAATTGCATAGCATCCAAATCAGTTTTAGTCCGAAGAGGAATTATTCAGAGCAATCTTGATGTATGCCCTTTTTGTAACAGTCAAGGAGAATCCACTTGTCATCTTCTCCTGTACTGTCATTATTCTTGGAGGGTTTGGTCTGAAATAATAGCATGGTGGAGAATCTGTTGGGTCTGTCCCCCAAATCTTTTGGCTCTGTTCCAATTTTGGAAAAGCTTCAGATATAAAAACCTTGAGAGGTTATGTTGGTATACATGTTTCTATGCAGTTCTTTGGACCATTTGGACTTGTAGAAATGAGTCAATTTTCAATAATAGACAATGGGAGTGGGAAGAGATTTCGGATTTGGTTAAGACTAGGATGGCAATTTGGGTGAAAGGGAAGTATGATGTTAAAGATTACTCTGTGGAAGACTTCAAATGGAATTTAGATGGTATCAGAAAAGTCAGGATTTAAGTTTCAGCTCTGAGTGGTGGGTTTGGTGGTAGGTCTAGGTCTAGGTTTTTTTTTTCGTTGGGTGGTTGGTTTGGTGGCTTTTTTTCCTTGTCTCGGCTGGTTTGGGGGTGGTTCTGTTAATTGTTTGGTTTGGTGTTTCTTTTTAGGTGGGCATCTTTGTGTGTTGGCTTTTGGTGTTGTTCTTGGCGGGTCTTGTGTCTTCGGCTTTTATTTTGCTTTTGGTGGGTTTTCTTGTTGGGTGTCTTTCTTTGTCTTCTTTTTGGGTGATCTATTTGATTGAGTGTCTGGTGGTCTTTTTGGTGTCTCTTTTGTCCGTGTTTTGAGTTGTGGTCTGTCAGTCTGTCCTTTAGGTGTCTTTTGTGTCGCTTTCTCTTGCTCTGGATCTCCCCCTCTCTTGTTGAGTCTTGTTTGGAAGGCTAGGCTTTCGTGTTAATGTTGCTGCTGTCTTTCGGATGTGTGTTATCCTCATTTCAACCCCAAAGTCTTTGGGGAGCTAAGAGCCCTGCTTTGTTTATGCTGATACATCTTTTGGAAGCTGCCATTTATTCTCCTTCATCTCCAAAGCTATGGAGGGCTAAGAGAATAATCTGATGATTGTAATAAGGATAGTCTATCCTCTGCTGCTATTCTAATGACCCTACTGGTTCAGAAGTTAAGATGTGAAATGTTCCCTCTTTTCAACTTCCATCTTTGGAAGGGCTAAGAGGTCTACTGGAAGGATAATTCTCTCGTTTATTTCTAAATAATAGGAAGGACTAATGAGATCAATGAGAGTAATCGTTTTGGATATCTTCAACTACTCAGATTTGGAGGGCGAAGAGGAATACCCAAGTGTGGGATGTCTTGTAGTCTGCTGGGATTTCAGGATAAATTGGGATTGTCTTGGATGCACTGCTGCTAAAGGATGGATTTGAAGGCTTTGAAGATCTTATCTCGTCTATCTTGCTAAGGTTGAGTGCAGAGAGAATTTCTACTGTGATGTGATGCAGCCTTAGGTGGCGAATTTTGGGTATTTTTTAAAGGATGGCTTGTGGATGCTATGGGGTAGTCCTCGCCCTAAGAGGTCTGAAGCTGATGCTGTTGTTTGGTTGGTAATACAAGATGTCATGGTATGATGGCTGTAGTCCTGTGGTGATGAAAGTCTTTTTTCCAGGATGGACTTTTTCTTATAAGGATCCATTCAACCCTGTTGAATGTAATTTTCTTCTTTCCTTTCTTCTGGCCTACTCTAGGATTCAAGTTTTTCTTGCATCTAGAGTTTGGTCCCTCGATGTACCCTTTGTCGAGTTTCAATAAAATCTTTTTGCCGATCAAAAAAAAAAACTCACCACTTGTTCTGAGCAACCAACTCCTCCCATAACAAGTTCATGCGATTAACCCTAGAAACCATGGTGGCTCCGTTGGCATCCTATGGTAAATTCGTCAACAAAATCGTGAGTCCGTCGACGCATGTATCGCGACCTGCACATAAAAACATCCCGTCGGTCAATGCAAAATTTTCAACCAAAATTAAGACGCCAGCACTAAAAAATCTCCCAAGCAAGATTTTCAGGTAGAAAACCCCTACATGCAGCATAAGCACATTCACCAAAAATCAATGCAATTTGAAACCCACCTACATGCCATTCGAATTCCGCGTTGAAATACAAGTCCAGGGGAAGAGTCGTGTAACCTTCTCATCGCGATCTGAAAAAACCAACAAGAAGAAGCCAACACTACAAGGGCAAAATCGTCCATCCATTAAATGGCAAGCGAAAGTGTTTCTTATTTAGGAGGAGTAGGAGATATGAATGACAATAATATCTCCCAATTTATTCAGCAGTGATGAAACTCGGATTTCGTTTCATCACAAAATGTCATTTTTGTCGTAGCATTATTCGCTAGTAGTGATGCAGTAATATCTCGCACTTTATTCGGTACTAGTGTAATGCCCATGCTTCGCACGTTTTCGCGTGCTCATTCGATGTTTTGGTATCAGGAAGTGTTTTGGGTTTTCGTAGTAATGATAGTAGAAAAATATTGAGGTGTTATTAAACAAGAAATGAGTTTTAGTTTTTGAAATAGTAGGCTTTTTTTTTGTTGGGCACATCTTATGTGTTTCATTTTCGGAACTGCAGAAACTGCAAGTTATTTTCTGGGCTAACTGTTCAAAGAAGAGCAAGGCATGAGCTAAATCAAGTTCTAAACCAAGAGCATAATGTTGGGAGTAAATCAAGTTCTGAACCTGGAGCATAATATTGGCACATTCCTATGGTGGATCTAACTTCGAAGCATTTTTTTGGCTTTAAGGCTAGGATTACTTTTTTCTAAGCTTCTAAATTTCAGTCCACCATTGGGTTCTTAACTTCGAGCACAAAAGTTGGATACGCAGAAGCAAGTCTTAGTTGTTTAGCTTAACAGAAGGAACCACAGTTCATTGAAGGCTTTAAAAATCTACAAGCATGCAGGCAAGGATACCTACCTTGAATGCTAGAAGGAGTGAGTGGCAAACCAGTAGACTGCATGATTTTTTTCTCATTGGACTTGGAAATTGCATGATTTTTTTTTCGTTGGACTTGGAAATTGTTTGCGAAGTTGAGAGAGATTGTTCTGAAGGTGTAATATTTGTGAATGCCAGAAAGATTTTCCAAATTCAGACATCAAAACGTATTAGGAAGTAGCATTCATACGAAATAGCTCAATTGTCCTGTCTATTTGAATCAGAAAACCAGTACTAAGGATACATCAATTGGTCCTTATCACGTGATCACAAAAGCTTGCCTTCAAGATTTAACAAACTCAGAGAATGAGGAAGAATATTTCTATGACGACATAATGACATATATGTGAGTTACTTAGCTCTGTCAGTCTTGTACATATGGGCAATCTCAGGCACTAAAGGATCATCAGGGTTCGGTTCCGTAAGCAGCGAACAGATTGATAGTTGCACCTGAAAAAAAAGGACACAACGTAAAGTAGTGGTGAGAGATTTCTAAATTGAATGGGTATTACTCATTCACAATAGTACAAAAGGACAAATAATCCCAAATATACCACGTTCTCTTATAGAGCACAAACAATAAGCACATTACCTTGGATACGGTAAGAAATGGGCTCCACTGCTCCTTAAGAATGTCAAGCCAAATGCTACCATTGCTGTTAATGTTAGGGTGGTACACTTATGTTTTGAAAGAAACCTGCTAAACACACAATCATGAATTTTTCATATGACTATCTGACCAGCACATAAGCATCCAACTCCAAGGTTGCAAATGGTAGTACAAAAGGTATGGTGAACAGTGGAACCATCCAATTAGAAGTGTGCACCAACCATTGGAATATAGCCAACCATGGTTCTAAGGCAAGCCTAAACCAACACAAACATAACTGCATACTTTGAATATACGGAAATAGACATGGATACAAGGAGAGGTTTGGGAGAAGGAAAAATACACTTCTAACTTTCTTCATTGACTAAATGAACATGTTATTACCTTCGGCGGCTCAAAAGGATAATCCGGAGGGAAGTGGATAGTAACAAGAAACACACCACCAGTAAATGGGCTGTCTGCAGGGCCCATAATTGTTGCTTGCCAATGAAACATGCCTTCACCAGTAGGACCAATACAAATTTAAACCTCTTCCTTAACACCATGACTATATATTTTTCTGATGAGATGGTAAAAGGTCAAAGAGAATTAGAGGACAAAATAAAAATATTAATTCCAAATTTCCCATATTCACAACTTTCTCTAAAAAAAAAGCAGAAACATTCCTCTTATGCTAAGTTTGGTAGTAGCCAGATTACCAATCTCTAAGGGGGGATTGCCTAAATCCAAACTAAACCACCTTGGTTCTATCAAATGATTCCACCCAAGAACATGCCAAAGTTACTCAATACCAACTCACAAACTCCAACACAGCAGTAAATATAACATTCTGAACCGATGTGTGCACCCAGAGAACCAAAAACCAAACGGAATAGTAGGTATAAAGTAAATTACCCAATTCATTTAAATCCCGACACATTTTTCCTAGAAATGTGATTAGGGAGAGCGAGAATCAAATCATGAAAATGTCTCTAAGAGAGAAGGGACTGAAAGTTATTGGAAATTCAGAAAGGTAAGAGATCAGATTGGAGCTCAGCTCAACCACATGCATGCAACAAGGTTATATGAAGAAAACAACTAAATGAAGCACTCTCACATAGTTAACACTCCAGATAGACGATAAACCCACGATCCTACTGTAAAACCATTTCATAAAAACAACCAAATGAAGCACTCACATAGTTACACTCCAAATAGACACCAACACAATAACCCTGATCTTACTGCAAAAACATAATCAATTAAGATCATTCATGAAAACAACATTGTTTGAAGTATATAAGGTTTGGGTTTCGGTCAACCATTAAAATGTGGGGTAAACGAATGAACTTCTATGTTCTTACATCAACCAAAGTAAAGGACATTATGCCACTGCAAACATTACAGTAGCATTCTGGATAGACAAAACATTGCGTGACTACAGAAAGTGTCAGCTGTAGAGACTGTATCTGAGTAATAATATTCAATGTAACTCAAAACCCAATGGTGAATTTTGCCCATCACACTCATCCGAATGAATTAAGTTTGAACCCAACCAAACAATATAATTGCCATCAAAACGAATTCATAAATCTCAAAATAAACCAACGACGCGATAATGCTAAACCAATTGCTCAAAGAAAATGAAAGGGGGAGGAGCTTGGAAAAGAGATGGTAGAACTACAACCAAGCAGTGGATTACCATGTTGAAACCTCCCCAATGCCAGTACAGTGAGATTAATATAGTCATACATCATACTAAGTTCATACCCAAAAATGCATTTTCAGGAACATATCAAATAGGAAAAAATTATGCACGCACAAGTACTGGTTTATAACAACAGAACAAACCAGTGCTGTAAGAAGCAGGAGAATCCTTCTGCAAGTCCTTCAGTTCCTTTTGGATCCTCTTTGAAGCCATAACCAGTACACAATAATTGCAACACCAGCACAGAAATCTCACTGCAAAAAATTCCCACATCAAATTCAGGAGAACATGAAAGATAGCACATGATATGGATATCAAGTCGCACCATAAAATTCATTGGAACCATCCAATTAGTAAATTCACATGCAGTAACATAATGACTCGTAAAAGCATCAAGAGAAGAGAGGAAGATGATACTCAAGTTAGATTTAGAGCTGTTTTTCAAACGAAATACTACTGCAAGAACGTAGAATTGCAACTTCATTTCCTAAAAGCCCATTTGGATTGAGGGATTTGGTGAGAAAGGAAACAAATAGCAAGTAGAAGCTCACCACTTGTTTAGATAAACATGTGAGAAATGTGAGTAAATGCAAATGCAAGGTCTATTTTGTTTCTACAAAAAATGATGAGATTTGACGAGAAACCATAACCCTTTCATTCCTCTTGAAATCACTCAATCCAAAGGGGCTGCAAATATTCAAACATTAAAAGTACTTGATAGAGCAAAAGGAAATGAAAAACCTTGATCCAAACACAGCTAAATGAAATGGAACTTCTTCTTTTTTTTTGCTTCCTGATTTCCATGTAAGAACGCAATACAATTAGGACCATTACAATTTTTTTTTTGATCAGCACCATTACAAATTCAAAACTCAAAATTTTGCTTGAACCCTCTGGGTTCAAAAAATGCACTGTAAAACTTTGACCTTGCAATCACAATTGAATTCAACCAAGCTTAAAAGTCCGCACATTTTTCCCACTAAAACTGCTAACCAAGCTCAAATAGGACATGTTGAATATTTCTTTATGAAAGGCACGTCAGCAATGTATATTAAGTTATGTGTACTTGGCGACACTGCTTCTCCGACTTTTCCAAGCGTGTCATTTGAACTCCTCAAGTAGTGCACTGCTCCAGGTTCAGTTCCAATCTTATGATGGCGCACACCTAAAACTTCGAGAAAGTATTGGCAAGTAGATGCCAAAGCATCTTAAAGCTCATAGCCAGACTGAATTAAAGAGACCTTTATGGACATTTCAAAAAATTATTAGATAGGTTAAAGATAACTAATATGAAGTTAGTATCCTAGTCAAAAATTTGAAGCATAAATATTCCTTCAAACATAAAAAGATGGGCCAAGACTTGCAAGAAATGGACAAGGATAAACTTAAAACAGGACTACACAAGACCTTTAAAGCCCAATCAACATGTTCAAACACTGCACATATAGAAGATGACAAAGCAATTCGAACAAAGGAAAAAGGGTATCCCCTACTACATATAAAATATACTTAAGGTTTGATCGATAACTTAGAAAACTGAATCATCAACTCTAATCAATTGCACATATCTGATGGTCCTATTTTATTGGACATCTAATCTGTTCCTCAGTTCCATTTTCTTAGTTTATCCTTTATTAACATTGTAAACATGCAGCACAACTAAAGCATAGCATATCTTTCTAGTAAGTTTAAAACAACACTACACAAGAGCTCTAAAGGGCAATCGGTGTGTTCATATGGTGCACACATAGAAGATGACAAAGGGATTCGAACAAGGCCAAAAGGCCCAAAACTATATCCCCTACTACATTTAATGTATCCTCTTGAACAAAGCCATGTTCTATTGAACATCTAATCTGTTCCACTACTTTAATATATCCTTTATTAACAATCTAAACATACAAACCAAACCGAGCCTTATGTCCCAATCACTTGGGGTCGGCTACATGAATCTTTTTCTTCCATTGAGCTCTGTCAAGGGCCAAAACTTAATGTATCTTTTATTAACAATCACCAGTTCTATACATATAACACAAACAAAGGTATTTTTTTACTCAGGCTCCATTGTCAAGATAGTGTATCCATAATCTAGGAAACTCATCACTTCATGAAACCTCCATTGTCCCACCAATAAGTATATTTTTGTATCATTTACCCATTTTATTTTTTTCCCCTTTGCTTTTTTACTATATCTTTATAATCTATGAAACTCATCACCTCATGAAACCTCCATTGTCCCAGCAATCAGTATAGTTTCTGTATCACTTGCCCTTTTTTTTCTTCGGCTTTTTTCCTCTTTCTCCTTCTTATTCCTTCATACCTCAGTGAGTGTTCATATCGTTTTTATAACTTCTAATAGTACATGGCTTCTATCATTAGTTCTGCTATTCATGCTTAGCAACTCTTTTACTCAAGTAAATATAGTTTTCCTGAACCTATGTACCTGCTTCTAAGGCGCGTGATTCAGTGACAAGTTGAAAAATCCAGTAGTTTGAGTTTTTTCAACAATCATAGCCACAGCTTAAATGGAATACATGCATCCTTTAAAGAGACAATTCAAAAGCCAAATTACAACAATATTATCATATCACACAAATCATCAAATCGAAACTTGAAACTAACGAAAATTTACCTCTGCTCACTCGTCTTCTTTCTTGTAGCCCTAACCAGCCCAGGAATGAATGAAGCAATAAGATATCTCGGCTCTCCTTTAATGACGGCAACAGCCGCAAAAATAGTGCTTTAAGCATGAGATAGTACAGATTCTTGAGTAAAATAAGGAGACCAATCGGCTGAGCAAGTACAAGATTTCAGCAAAATCCGAAAATACAGTACGATTTCAGCGAGTAAATTCCGGACAACCAAACATCTGTCTCTTTCGTTCTTGATCGATCGCCGAAGGAAGGAGATCGATCGGCTAAGCAAGTACAAAATTTTAGTAAATTCTGGAAAGATAGTACAAATTCTGCGAGTGAAATCCGGAGAAGCAAGCACTCGTTTCTTTGCTCTCGATCGATCGCCGAGGTAGTACAGATCAAACGGCTCAAAAAGTACAAAATTCCATTGAAATCTGGAAACGGAGTACAAATTTGAGAGTGAACGCCGGAGGACCGGCCCTCGTCTCTCTCGCTCTTGAGCGTTTGCAAGTAAAATGCAAAATACCAAACATACCCCAAGACCAACACATGCAAGGACCAAACGACGGAAGGAAAAACTCCAGAGGACAATAATGTAATTTCAGTTCATGCCTTGGCTTACCACTCTTGATTCTTTTATTACAAGTGTATTGATATAGTGACGTGAAATAATTTACAAAATCAATCGGTGACATGCAACATTGCTCTAGTGGCATTTTTTTAAGACATCCCTATAAGTCCGTTGAAATCACTGATGGAGCAGCAACTCATTCCTAATCTTAGCGACTGGATCTTCATCTTCTTCTGCACCAAAAATTCATGGCTCCTAAAGTACATTCCTGCGAAAACTACTTGGAGTTGAAGCCACACGATGTGACGCTACTTGATCCTGTTCGAATCATGTTTACGTCTGATAATTCTTTAGCGATGGAAAAATCTGTCGAGACCTCAGAACCGAATCATTTAAGGGGTCTCGATCTGAGATGGATCATTTTCATAGCCCTTTCCGTGCAGAAGCTTCTTCTATACTTGAAGAAGCCTATGGCTTGGTTGGGGTATGTAATTGAGATGTGCCTTAATCTTCTCTCAAGCAATGGAGGCTTTTGGCGGCTCTTGCTAAACATCTTGAAAGGTTGGTGTACAGTATATATATGTACATATATATCCTTTTCTGAATTCAAAATTCTTTTTTTTTGTTGTTGTTTTTCGGTATGAAAATATTCCGGATACTCTTTTTGAAAACCGATTAGGAAAAGAATGCTTAATCGTTTCGTTCATTGATCTAGTACGAAATTGATGAGATTTTGTGGATTTTATACGTAAATATGGTGGTGGTTGTAGGATCGGTGCTGAAACCTGATAAATCGTCAGCAAAGTTCGTATCAGTGTTGGGATGTATTATTGGCACGAGAGTGGAATTAGACAAGAATATCGAAACAACTGACGACAGCTATGGTGCAGCACTTTCTATAATGGCTACTAAGTTGGCCTACGAGCATCCAGCCTTTGGCCAGAGTGTAATCAAAGGCCACTGGAAGGTAACAATCACGAATCCCTTATCAGGGCGCACGGTCTCCGTCAATTTTTGGTGTACCGGGGCAGGTTCTGGGAAAACTGCAAAATCGGAATTGGGATTATAATTGATCTTAAACTTGGAATCTTGATCCTGACAGTAATGGCGGATTATACTAGTATATATGATGATAGAAATTTGCTTTTCCTTTTCACAGATGGAAGTTTTGGGTTGGTTCAACTTCTGGAATGGTAAGCAGCACATTAGTCATGTAATTAAATGAGTAAGGCCCCGTTTGTTTCGATGTAAAAGCCTAATAAACGGAGCCAGAATGACTAAGGTAAATTTCAATTGATAACCCTCCATACTGTATACTCCATTATTTTGTTCCAATTTTCGTGTAGTCACTAGAATTTTCTTTGGTAATTAATTGGAAGCTAAAATTGATCTGATCCAAAGTTTTACAGATTACCAGCATCAATGCTCAACACAAGCCATAATGTTCAAAAACACCACCTCAAACCCTAACTTAATAGTGGTTGCATTCAGAGGAACAGAGCCCTTTGACGCGGATCAATGGAGGACAAATATCGATATCTCGTGGTATCAGCTGAAAGGAGCCGCGGGTAGGATCCACAGTGGATTTTTGAGAGCCCTGGGTTTGCAGAAGAAAACGGGCTGGCCCAAGTGCATGATAGACGAGGGCTTGGGCCGACAATACGCTTACTACACCCTCAGAGAGAAACTCAGAGGAACTGGAAAAGGATAAAAACGTAAAGTTTATACTGACGGGACATGGCTTGGGAGGGGCATTAGCGATTTTGTTCGCGGCAGGGTTAGTGTTGCACGAGGAGAAAGAGTTGTTGGAGAGTTTGGATTGGGTGTACACTTTTGGGCAGCCTATGGTGGGGAATGAGCAATTTGGGAACTGGATGTGGGAGAAAATGAGGATTCATGATGTGAAGTATTTGAGGTATGTTTACTGCAATGATGTGGTGCCTAGGCTGCCGTACGATGGTCAAACCCGAATCCTGTACAAGCACTTTGGGCCTTGTCTTTACGTCAACATCTTCTACAGAGGGAAGGTATGTTCGTCTCTCTCAATCTTTGGTGGATAAACGAACCAAAGTACTCGAGTTTTTGAGCTATATTATATTGGAGTCGTTAAAATTCACTATTCTAGCTATGTATGCAATGGAGTGTCGCTAACGCATCGACCTAATTAATGCAGGTCATGAGGGAGGAACCCGACGAGAACTACTTCTCCTTGTTATGGGCAATACCCAAGAACCAAAATGCTGTTTTGGAGCTGGTTAGGAGTTTGATACTCCCATACATATGTGGTCTAGACTATAAAGAAATCTGGTTTATGACACTGGTTAGGCTATTTGGAACGTTGATCCCGGGGTTAGCAGCTCATTGTCCTCAAGACTATGATATTGCCATAAGAATTGGATTCTTTCCTTCGGAGTCGATCCTTGCCCAACAAGTTGTAAATGGTAACCATGACTAGTTCAGCATTTATCTTTCTCCATTTTGTACCAAGTAGCCGATAATAAGAAGTTAATCTGAATTATTACAGTGCTTAATGGCCTTGCAAAGTCGGTTTGTCTGAGTTTGGAGGCTCATTAAGAGGGAAACTTTAGCTTGGTGGGTTGATGTCCACCAGATTTGAAGATGTTAATGAGTTGTGTGTGTAGCTAATATACGTATGTGTCCGAAAGATCTCGCTCAGAGCAGGCGTATGCCAAACGTGTAGTATCTGTTTTAAAGTGACGAACTTTTTCCAATTACGGATGTGTACAGGTCAAGTGGGGTGGGTGAGGTGAGGAATTTTTCTTATAATATGATACGCGGGTTGTGTTTTTGGCAACGCAACCAACCCCAGGAGGTTGGGCGAGTTAGAGTGATTTTTTGGAAAAAATGAAACATTGAGGAGATAATGAAAATATATATATATATTCATAACTGAGTATGCAAAAGGACTTGTATCCTTTTTGTCCGTCCATCTGTGGGCCCTTTTCTGCTCATTTTATGATTAAGACGGTTTATTTTTTAGAGTTTGCCAAGAACGTCAAATATGAAAAAAAATCATGTTGATTGGACATCATTTGGCAAAACATTTTTTTTTAACGAAAACAAATTATTCTGTTCTGTAAAAAAGAATGGAAACACATCTTTGTTGTGACATTCTTTGAAAGGTAAAATGTCTTTCAAAATTATTTCAGATATCCAATGAAGATAATTTTTTTGGAGTAGCTGACAATTTCTGGAGATATTCTGCACAGAGCACAAGAGAGTTGATGATGATGATTTCTATGGTCTTTATTATTTTATTTTTTTTCCCTCTTCTGTTTCTTTTCTTCTTCTTTTTTCTCTCTCTTTTTTTTTTTTTTAGAAGAATAAGAGATTTCAAAGTTTAAGATGCCCTGCTCGAGGATACACATTAACCATTGTTCCTGTTTTTCTAGATTTGAGGTGTTCGTCAACAACAAAATAGTGGAGGACAGTTCAAATTCCCACACTATACTATATTCATCAGTTTTTGTCAGTTGCTATCTTTCCTTTCCTTCGAATTAATGTGAATGCTCCGGACATAACGCAGATTCATAATAATATATATCTGATAAATGCTACGGACACGTTTGCTTGGACATAGTTTAAGATAGAGATACGTTTGAAGCCGTTCAATGTACATAGATTCCACAAGATGTATTTACGTCCCAAACGTCGGACGGCTGCAAACGCATTTGTATCTAGACATCTTTGTCCCAAAACAAGCTGACTGATTAGTCTTAGTTATGGACATGAACCGTCGAAGAAGAGCATCGAAGTAGCGAAGAAGAGAATCTACGTTGAATCTGCACGAATGTTAGGTGCAATGAAATGTAATTAATAAGAGGTAGAAGAAAAGAGGGTTAACAAGAAAAGTATCTATTCTGCACAAAAGCAAGAATCCTAGAACACACATTTGATGCAAAAAACATGTCACAACGGTGCTTTATTCAAAGACAGAACTGAGCTGATACCCAAAAAAACAAAAAAACAAAGTAGCCTTGCTCTGTACAATGTCACCCCCGGCACGCTTCAATCGGTCGTTCTTTCCATGCCTTGAAAAGGATCTAAAGACTCTCTGTTTGGAAGAAAACTTGTATTATTAGTACAACGAATGAGGACGACAATATTTGTGGTGAAGGAAGATTTCAATAACTTCCACAAAATATAGTAAGAAGTTAAATTCTGTCTCAACATTTCGGGATGACATACTGAAATGTGAGAACTTTTACAACCCTCTAACTGACGCCCCCAACGTCAGTTCATACATTCGATCTTACCATAAACAACATTCATAAGCAAAACAGATCTGTTCTGTGCATGTGAAAATTGAAACACGTTAGTCACATTACAAGTAGACAAGGGACAAGTTTAATGTGTTTATAACTTGAAACCTTTCTGAATCAATGTGATCAATATATTGTCAAAGATCAAGAATTTATTCACAACATATCTTCACACATTGCTCCAAATTAAAAAGATTGTAACATGATTCTATGTAAATTTCAATAGCTTATGCAAACACTGTGATCTTTGGCCACTCAAGCAACTAAATTTGCAGGGTAAAATCAAGATTATATATAGAACAGAAAAGTAGAGGCTACCTGTTGTTAGGTCAATTAGATGGAGCAACAGATATCTGGATGACGAACTAAAAAGCATGGCAGGTGAAGCAGCCGCTCAAGGAACTAATCTGGTAGGTCCGGTGGAGAGAGATGACCTTCTGTGATGTCCTGGCAACTTGAGTGGGCTTATTGGTAGACACTGAACTCCTCATTGCTTGGGCCTTCTTTTGAGCTGATCTCAGCTTTTTCATAATCTTATCAATGGATGACGATCTTGTCTTCTCAATTTTCATCTGAACCAGGTGTTCTAAGTCAGTAACTAAGAAAACGTCCTGGAAATGTTATAGTGGTACAAAATGCAGATCTTAAACATGATACGCTTTCCTCAAAATGTTGTAACATAACATAATTGATTGCTGCGTGCTTAAGTTAATGAAAACCTAGTGCATACATAACGGATGAGTAGCCCAATATTTCATGACAAATTAAAGATCCAAACATACGAAACATGTACTAAAAGGAATCTTTAAAGAACCTCTAGTTTCCTTATTGCTGCCTCAGCTTTTGCCTTCTGGAGCTTCTCCCATGCAGTGATTTTGGCTTCCTCCCTCTTCACTCTGAATCCACAATAAAATTTTAACAACTGCCAATTTCAACATTCATTTTGGAGAGGTTTTCCAACAGGATTTTTAGGAACAACTGGCAGAGGAAAAAGTTAAGAACTTGAGCAAGGTTAATGTAACATGGACTTTGAAACTATCAAGCTAAAAGCTAGGCAAAACAGGTCCTACAGTGACCCATCATGCAGCCCTGTGGATGTTAGCACACTCAGTCCCCACAGAAAACAATCCTGTTTTTTTTCCCTTTTATATATCAACTGCAAAATAGCACTATTCTAGTCTTTCTATATTCATATTGGCCACTAACTCAACTATGTGTTGTATCAACTTAAAAAGTGATGAATAAACTCAACTAAGTGAATTCAAAGTTTTTTTCTAATACTTCTTGTGCATGGCACCAGATAGCAAATGTAGATTGCCTCAACTCTCTCCAATCTCCAGAGCCGTCCGGCACTATGATCGTTGATCACCTCAACTGGCCAATAAAAAATGAGGAAAACAAAAACATGGGTTGGATAAACCAAAAACACTTACTTAGAAATGCCTTTTGCTGTCTCTGAAACTTCCCAAGCAGAACATCCAAACTCCAAAACTTTCCTTTTCCGGTCGCTGACATTTTCTGAGCTTTTCCCTGAAAGCCGAGCTGTATGTCTCTTGGACAACCCAGTCACAGTAAACCGGTCATCCACCTGCACATCTTTGACTTCCAATTTGGACGACTCAACCCTTTCCAGCTCCACTATGGCAAGCTTGGATGGAGTTGAGGGTGAGAAGGACAGCCTCCTTTTGGGAGATGAGTGAGGGCTACTCTCTGGGCTCATCTGGGTAGCCACATCCCTTCTTGAATCAGCAGGAGAAACATTGGTGGCTGCATCCTTATCACCATCAAGTCTCTCATCTGTAATGTTTCATCCATTAGCAACAATCAAAACCAGAAAGGGGAAAAAAACAAATAGATTTATCATTTACTCATCGGAGAAACATAGATTTAAATTGGTAATAAATCCAAACCATATAAAGCTGGTATGCTTCCTTGCATGTCACAGATCAACATAAGGAACTTCATAAAAAAGGCGAAAGGAGCATGTTGAATAAGTTTAAGAACAATTGTAAACCCTCTCCACGCAACTGAACAGAAAATTTTTGTGAACATACTTTTCTTGATGAAAAATTTCCTGAACACATTTGTTGCATATAATTAAAATCACTGTCCTCTATGCCAGTTTCAGTCATGCAATGACTCCTAAAGCCATGGTCAACTCCACACGGTGAAATCCTACGTAAACTGAAAGAAAACCTGCCTCCGCACAAACCAACCATCACCCCAACAATTAACAAATCCACAAAAGAAAAAGGGAAAAGCAAAAGTACAGAGAAAAAGTCTCTCAAATTCTTATAGTTGAAATTCAGCATCTAAAACTTGCATCCTATTCAGATATGGAAAGGCAATGGAAAGTGACAACATTTTCATGAAAACATCCAAAACTGGTTATCTTTACAAGGTCAGCAGACGAAATATCATAATCCAATAAAAGTTTAAGGAACAAAATGTCACAGAGCAATTCTTAGAGAGCTCACATGTTTTACTACCAAAGTGATAAGAAAACCAGAAGTCATGCAACTAGTAATGTAAACCATTCTCACATGTATTCATGTGAATCATCAAATGGGCAAATGCAACTAATAGTACATTGTCGATTATGATATAAAAAATTTGCTCACTCATTTCTTCTTCTTTTCAAGTTAATTTAAACTGGCTGCTACATTATCCAAACATTATCAGCAAGGTTCGCGGGAGAACTATGTTCACTTAGCCCGAACAAAGGTCACATTAATGCAAGTTATACAACAAATCCAAAATAATGAACCTTTACCTTGGGGGGCAGGCAAAAATGATTGGATCGGCAGTTCAAAGTACCCATGTAAGCTCACTGACCTTGCCATGCAAGGCTCTATACGATTAGGAAAACTTCCACCTGCACCGCTGCTTACACTTGAACGAACTGAGAAACCATCTGGTGCTATTACCCTAGCTGAAAATGGAGACCCATCCAATAAGTTCCCTACGCTGGCACCTTGAAACGTGGGCACTGCTGGTGAATGTACCAAGTAATATGGAATCCCAGGTTGCCCAAGAGGCCCACTCTTGGACTTGGGCAGCCTCTGTGGTATCTGAAACGAGGGCCTCATGACACCATCACCAGTAACCGGACTGCAAATCCACCTCTCCGCATCTTCCCATTTTGAAGGCAACATCCTTCCATTATTTAAAGGCAACAATGCAGCACCTAAATACCTCCGATTGGCAACGTTATGTGGCACGCGTTCCGAGCTCCAGCCTTTCTGCATCCCAACACTACTGTGCCGATAATTAGGCATTCCAGGGCTGGGACACATCCCGGTTCGCCGAGTCAAAACAGAGCCATTCTTCATGGCTCCAAACAGTGGGGAAGAAGAGTTTGTGGCATCGGTTATATGATTGTTCAGACCTTGCAAATCAGGCCTCTGCCTGTCTGGCTTTTCCGGTAGAACTCCAGTTCCGGATCTCCTGTCTTGACATTCTGATTCAACAACCAGTGCAATTAATGTCTATAAAAGATGCAGTTATCCGTTAGAGCATCTTCAACAACTACTCAAACTCAAATTCAAGTAAAACCTTGAAAACTCCCTCCATTCCTGGAGTTAAACCTCTATCACATTGAATTTTACTCAAATGTAGGCATAGGTTCGAGTTTACCATTAGTGGGCAACATATCAAACTAAATATAATTTTTTCCTTTTTACCATTGTTAAACGGTTTGGAAGGGGCAACCATTGTAACTAACAGCCCTTGGACGTGACCATAAGAGTCCTAAGTGAGCTGAAATGTACGCTTGGAGCTGCTCTAATTATAAGTTGGTCACCGTCCCAGCATAGACAGTCCATCACCACAACCCCAATAGGACTTGAGTTGGACAATGGTGCCCCCACACACGCCATCTCCTTGACAAGGACTATTATTGCAAGCAAGTTCGAACTCACAAATGCGTGTAGAGGGAGGGACTTTCATCCGCACCTTTGCCAACTCAGACTACCACATCGGTGGTGACTAAACTATTTAATTCAAATTCGAGTAAAAGGTTGAGTAAAGGCCCGAGATGGGGTAAGAATTGCAATTTACAGTTACAATTGTTCTGTGTAGTACCTTTGAGTGCTTGAGAGAAGGAGTTTCTGCCAGAAGCTAGGATTTTATTTGTTCGCCCCGTATCTGCATCGCTGTCATCTTTATGAACTGCGTACAATCCAAGGAAACTAATGATTCGTAAGTGAGAGAAAAAGACGGAAATATGAAAACTTATGCAAAGGCCTCGTTTTTTCCCTTTTCCATTGAAGAATCCTTATCTTGCAGTGAGGTGTAGACTACCTTTAGCTTTTTGAACTTTTCTGCTGCTACGACTGTTCCTGTGAACTGTGGACTTGTTTGGATCTGAATCAGCACTACTCGAAGTCTCACGTCGATCATGTCCTGCCAAATGCTGGTGCAAATCTACTATTTTTAACTCTTCGAAATCGACGAATTTGTTTGACACTCTGAGCAAAAAAAAACAAAAAATGCCCGATTCTAGCGCTGAAGTTCCGTCGTTTCTTTCCAGACGATCAAAAGTCTCTAACAGTGACAAATTTGTTTCCACTCGTACCTCTATGCATTACAGTAATACCTATAAATCTACGCAAATTCAGTGTATGATTGTGATAGTGAATAGTGATGTTCACATGCAGAGCAAATTCAGTAAAACGAATCAACAATTACAAGATTGCATGAATTAGCGCCCCTATGGTCAAAATTATCGTATTCAATTCACGTTAAATTTTCTAAATTAATCATTCCTCTTCAGTCTTAAGATTAAATAAATTACGACCAAAAAATTCGCTTCAACCAAACAAAAATGAAACAGTTATTTATGGAGTTGTCTTTGGACGTCTTATCTGAACTTTTTATCATATTAGGTCCCTATTTTCATTGATTCCTTTAGTCAAGAATGATTGATTTGAAAAAATTATGACGAAAAACTAAATACTAATGATTATTACAAATTTACAATCAATAATACCTCGAGGGCCTAAAGAGAAGATGAAAGATAGGGCCCTCTTTTAGTAGACTATTACAAGGATTACCGAAGTAGAAGGCCCCGTAACATCTGTAAATTTTCGGTGCCTAACGCCGTCGCACCTCGAGTTTTGCTCAGGGCTGGCTTTGAGTCTGTCTTTTGACACAAATTAATTTAGGTCAAACTTACAACTCGTATTACTTGATTTCCAGTTCGATTAATTTCAGCTTGAACGACAAGCAACGAAAAAGTTGCACTCGCCTGAATCTGAGCTTTAACGCACTTGGTTACTCTTAAGTCTTAACTGTTTTTTTTCCCTCGCAATATAGCAAACCGAAGTAAAAATCAGTGGAAATTGAAACTGAAGTGGAGTGAGTAAGAAGAGAGACCTCCTGGGAGAGCGGAGAGTCGTGGTCGAGAGTATCGGAAGCGAAGGAGCAGCGATCGACGCTTGCAGAAGCGGACGAGAAGAGGCTGGTGAAGATCACGGAATCAGGACTTGCGTCCCGAGTTATGACGGAGTCCGGTCTCTGCTGGTAAATCTGATCCTGGAACCCTAGCTCCGCCATTGTCGTATGCTTCTTCTCATCAAACTGAGCAAAGTCGAACACGAGAGAGAGAGAGAGAGAGAGAGTTGGTTTGATTCGGCAGAGTTGGTTAATAAATGGCGGGGACCTTTTATTGATCAACAAATGGCGGGTATCTGAAGGAACTGATTTTTGTCTTTGTATAATGGCGCTTAATGTCAAGGCTATGAACTGGAAGTCTGCCCCACCGGCTTTTCTACCAGAAAGTGCTCCTCTAACCGTTCTCAATCTCATCTTCTAAATTATTTTGAACGGTCTGGATTTTAGAAAACTCTTTCGGAGAAGAGTTTTTTTAAAAATCGAACCATTGATTGTCGAGACGAACAGCAAGATTGAGTGTTGCGATGGGGGAGTGATAAAACGGAACAGTTCCCAAGCTTCGCATCATCTTAGCCGTTTATTTTGTCAATGATTCAAGTAGGATAAAAAATTTAACCGATAAGTATGAACCGGCTATAGACCAACATTCCATTGATCAGCTCGAATTTGGATCATACATGGCCGACCACTGAGACACACTCCATGACCTATTTAGGTATGATACTCTCTTTACCAAGAAACCCTAAGACCTTGTTTGTTTGGGGGACTCAAATTTTCTGGACACAGTCTCCAATAAACTTTTTCTATCTATCTTTCTCTACTCATTACTCTCAAAACCCTCAAACGAACAAGGCCTCAAGCTCCTCCTCTATTCCTACTTTTTTACAATCTCAACTTACTTAGGTATCTGAAAGATGTTGAACGGCACCATGTCGATGTCTAGATTTTATTGGCAAGTCATGATCGAACATGCCATAGATAAGGCGATCCGAGGAACCCAAAACGGTATCGTCACTAACTAAAGATAGACTTTGTGGTCAAAGTGTTTTTTTTTTTTTTCACAAATTCAAACCATAAAAACCACCTGACATAAATGCATCTATGTTTACGTGAATGATTTAGTTGACGAGCTCAACAAAATGGACCCGACTAAAGCCAAAGAAAATTGGGTGAGAGCTTGGTCCTAGTGTTTCTGCCTTTCTGGTGGGCAGTTTTAATTACCAAAAGGGGATTTCAATTCAGGCTCCGTTTGGCTAATGTTGTTATTTTTTAAGAAATTATTTTTTATTTTACGAGACAGATCATTTTCTCACAATAAATACGTACTTATTTGAGTTAACAGAACAGAGCCAGTTTTTCCAACTTTATTTTCTTCAACGCATATTGCCGTAAACACATCAATGAATGTATGATGAGTTTTTAGTAGGAGTATATACAGTGAACTACACATGGTTCTAAAATAATTAAGCTGAGCTCAAGGGTCTCTAAAAAAATTACTGAGGTAGTAAAATAGTGTAATTAGTGAACAATTAGCCGACACTAATTGCGTATTTCTCTCCTTAGACAATGCTAAAACAAGCTAAATTTTAATATAGTAGTAAGTCAGTCACTGTCATTGCTAACGACACTTCCGAAGTTGAAAATTGAGTTCTACTTGATTGATGTAACACTAAAACCAAAGTTGAGCATAATTGGTATCCGGGGTGCCTAAACTAGCAAATTAGTCAATTCTGTTAATTATTTCCTCTTGCTTTTGTGGTTAATGTCAATCTTCTGGCCTTATTCCACATCTTAATACCTAAACAACTTCTTAATACCTAAACAAATTCTAGTAGTATAATAACAACAGCAATATTAATTTCTTTTCGTATCTCATTTGTCCGAACCAGCTTAGTACACCTCGATTAATCTTAAGGGCTACCAATTAAAATCAAAGCAAAATCAATTGAGAGGTTTTGAACTTGTGACCTTAGGAGAATACAAATTCGTAAGCCTTAAGGCTTGACCACTCGGCCAATCGTTGGGGCCGGTCAACCAAACAGCCTTATAGCATCTACCTAATCTCAATCGATGGGATATGACGGAGAGAACCAGAGACGGACTTTACTTTTAGCAAAAATAGCCACCGTTTCTATCTCCAAAATTGAGAAACTCAAAGAAAGTTATGCCGTGGAACTACATTCTCAAATTTAATTTATGCGTTTGTTAACTCATCAACTGGTCAACGGGCTTGTAACCCAATGACACTTTCTCATCTCTTTCATATGAAAAGTGAGGGTTCGATCGATTCTTGTCAGAAGCGCGCAAATGCTTTGATGTGATGGTTGACGCCCTTTAAACTTACTCCGCCCGTTTGCCTCTCAACAGTACTTTTTCCACATCCCTTTAAAAGTATGTTACACATGCATTGAGGGGAAAAAAAACACTCATTAACTAGATGGGAGTACTATAATGGAGTATACTATTGAAACAAAATTCTGAAGCCCCTGAGCTGAAATAGCTTGGCAGCACGTGTCTGCAGAAGGTTTTTTTTTATTTTTTATTACCGAGGAACAGCTCTACAGTCGAGTCATAATTGGACCTGATTGTATAACCCAAACCTCGGGAGAACTAGGCCGATCACGCCAGTCACGGCTCCCAACATACTATCAGACTATTCATCCGATGAGAAATCGAATTCCTGACCACACGGAATTCTCCTAAAATCAATCATTCGCCCCTACCACCTGTACAACGCCTGAATGTGTCGTGTCTGCAGAGTTATGGATCCAGACACAAGTAATGCATTTATTAATTAAATAGCACAGGGACAGGGTGGTCCAATCTACCTCCAAATCTTGTTCTTTAAATTCTCACACAAAATAATACTACTGCTAGTAGATTTTAGGCTGGGGGGGGACCAGACAAGCTCCTCGAGAAAACGAGATGCTTTCGAATCGCCTTCTGTCCCACGGCACCTGCCTGCTTGGTAAGCTGGACGGCCCCAGGACCCACGCCGGTCAACCCGGCTCACGTGACTAATAGTAATTTATCACTTCCCCAATATAGAATGCGGGACTAGTATCAATTTTTCAATTTTTATATCGTCTCGTTGAATTAGTTTACGTGCATCGCGATCAATTCTGTGATTATACGGTTAACAATTAGGTGTCGTCCCAAGAAAATTATATTTGCGGTGACAGTCCAACTTATGAATTTAGAAAAGTGATAGGAGTATTATAACTTTGGCGAGACTTTAGTCAATTTGCACTAAAGTTGACTCTGAGATCCGGTTATAAAAAATAAAAATAAAAAACTTTTGCGAGACTTGCGGTGATTTCATATTGATAACTATGGCATGATTAATAATTTAATATATTTATCTTATACAATAGGTTGGCAAATTGGATAGAAATCAATTTACTGCTTAGATAAGGAGTGTTTTTTTTTTATAATGGGATACGTGGGTTAGAGCATCCACACCAAGCTAGCCTCCTCCCTCTTTGAACTAACGAGTGAAAACCTCCAAACCACTCAAAAAAGCCCTAACATCGGACTCAACAAATCCATCACCAAATTACAGAATTTATAAAATTGCTACAGTTACTCGGCTGATGGAACGAGTAACTATTCACTCATTTTCTAATAAACCCCAATATTTTATTGGGGGAGATGGTGGAGCTCTTCTTGTGAATATTTTATTGAGAATATTTTATTGAGAAGAGAGTGAGAATAAAGAGTCTGATTGCTATATAATTATGTGAAAGTCACTAGCTAAAGTAAAAAAGTGAGTTTTGAGGATTAATTTGGTCCAAAATTTGTTGAGCCTGGTGCGGATGCTCTTAGTTTGTGCGCACTTTAACTAATCTCAGAGCCTTATAATTAACGATCAAACAAACTCTCCAATAGCTCTAAGGTTTGAAATATTTGGCCTCCGTAAAATTCAAGCATGCGACATTATTCAGGATAATCATTTTATTTCTTTACCATGTCTATTTAACCAAATCCTTCGGAGTTTTTCGTAAATGTGTATCGATCAAACTTACATGATATCTAATTTGAGATTGGCTTATTCACGGAGTAGCGCGATGTCGTTTGTCTATTTCGGCTTAAGACGGTTAATTTAAATGAAATTTTTCCGGTGAAAAGGAAAATTTTCATTAACAGCGGGACCATCCAAAAACTGTTGAATGGTCACAATTCACGATTCACATATGTAAATAACTTTTCACGTAACCTTCCGTTACAAAGATTTTCTCATATAATTTTTGCCATGATTAATACCCTCGAAGAAGTCTATAAAGTGTAATTCCAGTCATCTCCTAAAAGCTACTCCACCGTTCGTCCTATCAGAAACCATGAATCTGAATCTGTAAAACTAGGGTCTGAACCGTGGTATCGTTTTGAACGTACCAATAACAACATGAATATGTCGGTGAGTCAGCCCAAAGCTTTTCCGATGCATTTATTACTTCAGTGCAACAAATAAACGGGTTGGCCTGACGGTCTTGGCCGGAGATTACTTCCTCATGAAGTTTCGGGTTTAATTCTTATTGCTAGCAACCTTTGAGAACACATTATTTTTCACATAAAGACATGAAAAAGGCCGTAAGATTTAGTTCAAAATGCGCGCAAGCTGATCGGAACACCTCCCAAAAAAAACTTTAGTGCAACAATAAATATCGTAGGCACTAGCTAGGCACCACCACTGACCACTCCCACAGATAAAAATAATGCACTCTGCATTGTGAGCAGTGAGTGAGAGAGTTTATTTCTCACTCACACGTGAGGAATAAATCCAGGATGGTCCCAATTTCTCGTCCTTGTTTTTACAAAAAATAATGCTACATACGATATTTTTTGTTGCATTTAGTGGTGGTCGCCGCTACTGGTGAAGGTGGTGGTCGGCGCTGCCAGTGGTGGCTAGGTGGTGATCGTTCCTCCCCTTCCTCCTCTCCCTCCCCTCTGTACATTAGTTAGGTCTAGTCGACAAACGTGAGTTTTAGTTTTTTTTTTTTTTTTTAATGTGTGCTGAATCAGCCAGTATTATTGTGGCTGGTTGCAGTAATTCTTTGTGTATGTAACATTATTGTTATTTTTATCTCACGATCTCTAGATCAGTTTACCTTGATTAAATCTTGAGGAATAAATCTCATTATTTATTAACGTGTGCCTATTTAAAATTGCAGCAAAATCCCATATAAACTAATTGTTGAAAAGTTGAGAAGTTTCATGGTTTCATTAATTTTATGAAAAAACAAATTCCTAAGTGTAAGGCCTTGACCACAAACTCAACCCCAAAGTTCTGATCTCTCGTCTGTTGAGTGGTTGGAAGGTAGAAAACTCCTAAAATTGAGAGTCGTTTGCAATTTACTTAGCAAACTTAAGTGCACCTCAAACTTATCCCTACAACCCCTCTTAAAAGTCCTTCCAAACACCTAAGCATGCAATGAAGTTGCCCCAATAGTAAGGAGAATAGAACCAGGACCTTGACTGTGTTCGCTTTGGGTCTCTACGACACAACCTTCTCTTTGCAACGGTCCCAGATAAGATTTATCTCCAATTATTACTCTCATTTCTCTATCAATCTCTTTCCACTCGTTATCCCAAAAATCTCCCTCGACACCCAAACCGAATCACGCATTATGATTTAGGATTTTAACATGCCTGATATAACCTTGCCCGTGAAAGAACAAATAACCATCAGTAATAGATTCTACTACTACCAAATGACCAAGTGGGCTTTTATTTCAACTATAAATTTTAATCCTAACGTCTAGAGATGATGGGTTTTATGCGGTTCAGGCTTGGTTTGAAAATTAACAAGTTTTAAAAATTAATTCAAACTTGATTTGTTTATATATAGTATAAACCGATCTAAAATGATCTCTAATCGAACTAATCTTAAGTAGCTTGACTTTTTAAAATATCACAACTCAAACAATCAAAATAGTAAGCTAAATTTGAAAGCTCAACGAGTTTCGAAAAAACATTCAAACGTGTTAATTTGTTTCTTAAACAAACCGATGCCGAACGAGCTTTTAACAAGCTCCAACTCTTTCCTTTATATATCAACCCTACTTAAGTCCGAAAGTTATACACATAAATGGATTAATCCCCGTAGTAGTAAAATCTTCTGCTGCCAAACCAAACCCAACCTTATGTCCCAATCACTTGGGGTCGGCTGCCTCCTGCCGCCACTTAAACAAAAGTAAAGTCACAGTTTGGGCACTGCCCGAAGGACTCCGTGTTTTCTGGGAAATATTCCATAATGAATAAAATACTTCCAGAGTTGACGATCGAACACATTGGACCTCGCTTCTAAATATTAAGAGGGAGCAGGTTGCACGTGGGAAAATTGCTCCCTCACTTAATCACTACTTTCTCTTTCATTTTCTCGATTATTGGAATAGAAACAATATTTACCAAGTAACTCAGAAAAAAAAAAAGAAAAAAACCAAGGACACACACGGGGACTCGGATTATTCCATCCGCTCTCGTCCAGTTTTAGATTTTTGCACGACAATAATCGGAATCGTTTATTTTGTAGAGTTCGTCGACTTCTTCAAGCAGGGGAAAAAGAATTAAGTTCTCTGGATACCGATCAACGCTTCACGAAACACATTTTATCTTGAAACAAATGAGTCCGCTTCAGAGTGCACAACACGCTCGTTTCCAAATAAACTTGTTCCAATAAGTTATTGATCGATATCCACTGAACTTGAATTTTTTTCATGCTTGAAGAACTCAACAGGTGCTACAAAAGGAAAAATTCCGATCACTGTAGTGAGCCCGGGATAAGCCCACAAGAATCTAAAACTTGATGGGAATGGATGGAAGAAAACTGGACTGGACCCGAGTCCCACACACGGGTAGTTGCAAAATTGACAATGATTTTCCACCTAGTTTTCTCTGAGCTAGTGGTTGTGGCCAAAAACTGAAGAAAGCTCATTCATCAAGTCATGCAAAGGAAAAAATTTCAGTGCCGGGTGGGTACCACGTGGTGCCCGCTCGGCGCATCCGAGCCGTCCATTGCATTTTTGGACGGCTCAGATTTGGAGAGAGAAAGGAGAGAGAAAGTGTTGAGGTGAGAGGGTTTCAATCCGAGCCATCCAAAAGTGTATTGGATGGCCCGGATGTGCCGAGCAGGCACCACGTGGGAAAATTTCTCGTCATACAAATGAAAACGATGGAACGTTGAGTCAACTGAGAGTCTGAGACAACTATAAATGTTGGGTCACCTGTCTTAGCTTCTAAAACTTCCAAACACATCTTATAGTGAAATGTTCACAGGGCAACTATGCCGAGGGTTACTACCCACTGTTATTCCAAATCATACATATACATAATGACAGAAGGTAATACTTACAAAACTGTACATGAGAGACGCCACAGCGGTCAAAACCCGTCACCACTTTACCTAAATAGATTGTCTCAGTATCCAAAACTATCTTGACCTTGATCTGGTCCGCATGTATCGTATCTGTCTTCTAAACTGATGTATCAGTGAAGTAAGCAGTTACGGCCTTCAACCTCCCATTTAAGTAGTTCTTCTCTACCTGAGACAATGGACGTTACACATCGGCATGTAGACTAGTTGTATAATTACATAATTTACTAATAGTAACAAATGAAAGAGCAAAAACTGAAGCCTTCTTCATTTGAAGAGTCACATGTGGTGGTAAGATTGGGACCACGTTAATAAAGGGTGGTCAATATTCTGGTGGAGTTGTTTGTCTGCAAATCATTTTTTTCCTTCTAACACAGAACAGAATCCGAGCTGCTGCATTCAATTTGCTTAGGATATGCGAACACTGCCTATCAAAATCATACACCTTAGCATCATTTCTCGATTTGACACAATGACGTACAAGTGGATCTCATTGCATGTCCATGGATGTGAAAAGTGCAAACATATAAATGGGCGGAACCACGTGGTAGCAGCAGGCAAGCAGGGTCACCTGACTCAACTGACTCAGAAAAACCTCGGGCATTACTCCACGTTATTAAGTTAGATTTATGGATTTGACCCCTCAAATTTATAAAAGTGCCTCTTATACCAGAGTTACGTATGACTGCTCCACCCCTTGTATAAACCTTGTACTCCTTTTTTGTTTTTCGGTTTTTCACACATTTGGATGGGTTGGGGAGTGGAGGTAGTACTAACAGAAAACTGCGAAATGCTCAACACACACATACCCTCAAAAAACAAAAAACATTGGAACATAGAAACAAAATTTTGCATTAATACCTCTAACAACCAAGGAGGATTGGCAGATAAAGATAACTCCGCCAGTTGGTTGAGATCAACATTTCTTGGAAGGAACATTACAACTTTGGAAGCAATTCCCCTAGCAACATCGAAGAGCTTATGCCTGACATTAAATTACACAAGTATAGAGTTGGAGGCAAAAATACATATAAAAAAAAACTAATTATGAAGAAGCTAATTTATCAGAGTTGAGAAGCCAGACCCATCATGTGGCTTGAGCATTGTATTGATGTCATATGTTGTTACTCTAACATAATCAGGGCCTCCCCAGGGAGGTGACAAGAAGACTGTGTCTGCCTGCAGTACAGTAAAATGTAATGCTTTAGAACTTATAAGATGGAGAATGCATCAATTTTTCACAATTATACGACAGCACTAAATCATATGATAACAACATTCAAAACAACTAGCCGTGCTCCTGCTTTGAAGCTTCATTACTATATCTCGAGTCTTTAACGCCTTTTAATTGGGGTCCAGTACGGATTGCCAAATCATGCACAGGACGATTTTTTGTTTGTTTTTTTTTGAACACCAACATACACAACCAACAGAAGTTATTGTTTGCAAATCCTACAACGTAAAGTGTAGCCTTCTTTGGAAATGATCCACTAGACAATTAAGAAGAAATTTAAAAGGGTATGAGTGCATTTGCATCATAACTAAGGTGAATAGCATATTTGATTCTTGGAAAAAGCAATTAAGAAGAAATTTAAAAGGGTATGAGTGCATTTGCATCATAACTAAGGTGAATAGCATATTTGATTCTTGGAAAAAGATAACAATGAAATACTCTCAACAGAAACAAAAACATTTTGTACTACTCTAATTAGACGACCTTATTCTGAACATGTAAACAAAAATACCTTCAACTTTGGTGCCAAGAGGAAAGAGTCCCCTCGAATGAAATCTATACGATCTTCTACTCCATAGATGGTCGCATTATGCTGTGCGTAGTCAATCTTGTTCGGATCAATATCAATTGCAATAACATGCTTGCTCCTGAAACAGAAAATGACAGAAATGAAACACAGCTATTGAAGTTGATAAAAGCAACTTTGCAAGTTGAACATAGTGTAATTTATAATATTACAACATCTACAGTATGAACATTGACAAAAAAACAAGAAAATTACAAAGGGACAATAATTTCAACTTTTCCCTATTCGTTGACCCAAAGTCATCGTTCTTGTTGCCCTGTTTCAGTTGAAAAGCTATTGTTTCGAAAACAAATCATAGATGGACTCTAAAACTAGTATGTTCTAAAATGTGGACGAAAATTACAAATTGACACATAATAACAATGTCACTAAAGGAAAACTTCTTTTCTTTCCTGCTAAACCTTAAAAATGATAAGACAAAAGTCAAGCATGCACGGCTGGCTAAGATATGTAGACCCACAATTTCAAAACAGAACCAGAATCCAAATACAAAATGCTCAACAGCCAACACTGATTCCAAGCTTAGAATAACACAATCCAGCTGCATGTGTATCACATTATTCCAAATACAAGATTGTGGGCAAAGACACTTATAAATATAATATAAAAAAAAGATTGTGGTTAAGACCCAGGAGAAAAAAGTGAGCCTACAACATCTATGATTCTCACACACGAGTTACACGAACATTACAAATATCCAGGGACTTCAATTTAATGATCTCCAAGCTTAGAAACTTAATTATGTCCAAGCTTAGACAAATTATGTAAGACTTGCGATTCTCAAGTGAAAATAAAGCAGGGGATGTTTCCATCTCATTTACCCCAAAAGGAGCTTTGGATTTGTTTGAATGTAAAGCATGGCAGAGGAACTACAACAACATAGGGTGAAAGGAGTGGTCACCTCTGTGCAAATTGGATGGCATTCCCACCAACCCCAGTAAAGCAATCAACAATGATACCAGCCCCACAACGAAGTGCATGATGCTTGGCTATAGATTCTGGGGTTACAGAAAACCACCCTTCTTCATCCATTTTTATTCCCTCATCAAACCTGGAGAAGAGTAGATATCTTTGACACCAATATTTGCTAATAAGGGGAGAGAATTCCTCGAATATGCCTTGGAATGGAAGCTCTGTAAAAAGTTAGATGATTTATCATGGGGGAATAGATGTCAAAATTTCCTTATCCAGCAACAATAAGGTTCACTAAATGTAACAATTAAGAAAATCAAGCACCATAACCAACACGCCAGGAAAACACGCACCAGCACAATGTACATCGAAATACTCCATAATTTTGTGTAAGCAAAATATGAAAACACGGGGTGTGTCAGAATCAGCATATTCCATAGTTGCTGCTTAAGCCAGCTGAATTAGCACTATGTTTACATGTCCTAGAAAGGACTTAGCAGATGGTTGTGACTTTACCCAGAAGCTTATATGGTATTGGAAAGGTACATAATGATAAAATGGGCCCAATGAGAGCAGGAGCTAATTCACAGGATATGGTTCTAGCCATGGTCTGCTTAATAGGAAAGAGTTCTAGTTTATGCTAAAAGTAGTGGATTACAACTACTCCACTTAGTTAAATATCACCAAATCATGTGCATGACATTGCACGAACGTCAGTTAACCAATTTTGGATAATTTTCCTGAGCGACTTAATCGTGCACTGCATTTGAAATCAAAGAGAGAGAGAGAGAGAGATGAACCTCCGGTGTCACAGGATAAATTCCTGTTCAGTCGAGTTCTCTTCTTCGCTTTCTTCCCCATCTTTCTAATGCCAAAATTGTGCTCTGTTTCAAACTTATTTGCAGCAGGATCCATTGTCCCCAGAAGAATGCAACCATCGCAATTGCCCTCTGATAAAGCTCTAATGAGAGCATCGCTAAAGCTGCAACAAAGATCAGACAACGTATTTTCACGGTATGGCGAATAGCATACAAAGATGCAAGTATTCAAATCATAGACCAGATCTCCCTAGTTCTACCTGGTAGCATCTGATGGTTGGAAGGCATCCTCATCGTGACACTTTAACTGGATTCCCTCACAACAGGTAATATTCTCTGAGTTACCCAGTCCTTCGTAGCAATCTGGTTCTTCAGAGCTATATACATATGTTTGCTGCAAATCTTTACTGCAAAAGTAACCACGACCAAATTGCTTGATTTCATTTCATCTGCTGTGTTAAAAGTAAAAATCTGTTGTTTCGTTTTCTAAAAACAATGCGAAAAATATTAACACAAATAAACATTGATTTGCAATTAAAAAACCAAATGACAGACAGCATACCTGCCCCTCCTATTGATCCTCTGGGCTTCATTTAACTGTTCAGAACCAGCGTTTAGAGCAGGCGTTGTCATCAGAAAATTATCATCAGCAAGCTCAAACCGCTCTGAGGCCTCACATGGTGGCTGGTCCAGTGATTTGTCACCGTTCTTTGACTCCCCAAGTGAATCGGAGTCACAATGCAAACCACAATAATCTAGTGGTTTAACATGATGCAAAGAAACTGCAGGGTGAAAATTCATTTCAGCAATCTCACCAATCATTTCTCCGGATTTCTTATCAACTTCGTGATATACTAGGTTTTCCATGCCCAGAGGAGGGTCCCACGTAGACTCTTGAGTCTTGATGTTATAGAAGTAGTATCTCATGTAGGAAGAGTCCCAATAGGATGTCCAGTCTCCGAAAGCACCATTGTATTGATTATCATTTCCATCATGGTCAATCACTTCGGAAGACTGTGAATAAGCAACGACATCAGGGCCCTGTGGCTGCCCTATGAAGCTATCACTGAAGAACTTCTTACCTCCTGAATCACCATCAACCAATAAGGAACATTCTACACAGGCAAACTCCGTTGATCCACCATCATGTTCTTTCTTATGATGGTCAATATCATCATTCACAATAATGATTCCTGGGGAAGTTTCAGCAGCTGAATTACAAGGACTAGCAGTTTTCATGTCATCCCTCAAAATAACACTGCTGTGCTCAGAGACACAATCCAAGCTGTAATTTGACATAATACCAGATACTCCATCACATAATTGTTCCTCAACAGCAGCACAAGTACTCCTAGCACTCAAATATGCCAAATCTTCTTCCTCGCCAGTAAGGCAAGGAGTTTTACTGATGTCCACTGCAATACCACAGTAAGGTGATTCACTCTTTTCATCATGCAAAACAGTGGTAGATTCAGCCTCCACCTCACTCATTTCAATCAAATCTAGTGGGCTGTCAACACTCCCTTCATGATCATGTAGTTGTTTCTTTTTCATTCCCTTCCTTTTCCCTCCAGACATTCCACTCCTCTACAACACAATGCCAACATAATTGAATAAGGAACAACACATTGATAGCAAAGAGGATGGTTAATTACACCCACTTCAAGTAAAGCCATCCTTAGTAAAAGAACAATCAATTTTATTACACTTTTTTTTTTTTTGATAAGTATTTTATTACACAATTTAACTGCCCCATTGTGGCCCGAATGTCACAGAATTCCATTCTTAAATACCCTCTCTACGTGCAGGGGTAAGACTGCATAGAACCCTGAAAATTTCCTATTTGTGATTGTATTCCTTGAAGATTGTAGACCACCAAGGCATGCATAAACATACAATGACACAGTGGGCACTTAAGTAGAGGTCGTCTTCCCAGGAACCGGTGACACTTAAGTACAGGTCTTTCTCCTTGGAACTTGTGCTTTTTGAAAGCAGATCCATACAGCTCTAGTCTACTGTTAATGAATTCCATGTAACATTCCAAAGTTGGAAACTAATAAGCAAAGGATTGTTACTGTACATGCTATGTTACTGGAGTTACTTAATCCCCAAAAAAGTTAATACAAATACACAACAAATATGATACTAATGTTGTGTATGAATACCTATTGAGATTATTCATAGTGGCAGGTACCACGATGGGGAAGAGGACAAAGTTGTGAATTTCGATCCGACGTATGCATCATCATGCATACAATTTGGCAGGAGCGAAATCACAAATCTCTTCCTGGTGGAGTATTATTCGTATAGGCTCACAAGAACCCTACAGTTGGGATTGGGAGTTATTTTTACCTTTCTCAACCAATGTCTGATTTTGGTATAGCTTTATTATGCACACAAAAGAGCATAGTCTCCTCTCGGCTTTTCTTCTTTATGTGGATCGCACTGTTGTCCCTAATGCAATTATTATTCACCATTCATCAAAAAGTAATTTTAAAAAAAGATGTGCAAGCTCACTTCTTTGTTTGTTTGGAAGGAAAGAGGAAGCCCCAATGCACTCATTTGTTCGACGAGTTCCACATCCTCTGCTAATGGGCTACAATCTGAAAATCCATCAAGAAAACAACATAACCACTACAAACACATAAAGATATCACATAGCAACAACAGCTATGAAAATTCGGAGTTAGTAGAAGTACAACATAATGGTAAGTTGGTAACAAATGCCACCAAACCAAAACTCAGATTTAGTACTTAATTAGCTGAAACCCACTTGCCTGTTGTCACCAACATGACATCCGAGTCGGTCTCATCAAGGTTGCCCTGCATTCAGACAGCACTCACAATGAACGGAGAGTTCAACAAATTACCAAGAATGAAAGGTGCAATGGAAGCAAAACTTGCGTAAATCTCCTAGTACGAAAAAAACGAGAATTCAGAATCAGAAAACTCACAGCGAGTTCACAAAAAGGCACCCTTTTTCGGGTCCCCATTGAAGCATCATCCCTGTTGAATAAAAAGGTTGCAATCTTGATGTCATAAATCTACTAGCGAATTAAAATATTCTAGTTTCAAAACCCTAGCATGCCCTAACCCCTCTAGTTCACTCGTCCTGGATATCAGTAACATACATACATATAAGCCCCAAGCGTTAGTCCGGTTGATTGATGGGTTTGCTCCCCACACAATTGACAAGGATTCGATTCTTGGGTCAAGCCACAAGAAATAAATTCCTTGGTAATTTCCTAGTCATGGCGTGGATGGCCTGACTTTGAATGGACCGGGGAGGGAATTAGTCGAGAAGCGCGTAAGCTGCCCGGGCAACGGTGACCGCCGAACCCAAAACACACACACACATATATATATATATAGAGAGAGAGAGAGAGAGACCATAGGAAGACTTCGGTGAGCTTGAAGAGGGAGCCGAGAGCTTTGACGGCAGGTCCTTCGAGTTCGATTAGACGCATATTCAAAAACATCAAACTGAATAGAAACGATAGATACGGCCTTGTGTACGTATAAATGGGTTTAAGGGCGACGGAAGCGGCGGAGCTAGGGCACGGCACGGCGGCAATTCTGGTCGGTCGCCGGTCTGCCTTCAGTCCAATGCAGTGTTCTCTCCGAATTGGTAAAGGCTCTAAACGGCGTCGGAGTCTGCTTTTAAAACCCAAGAGAGGGAACGGAAACTTTGCCTAGAATTTCAATGGGATTAATTAAATCGTCATCCTAATTACGAGGTGAAATTTTAGCTATTCATTGCCAAGTATGAACGGCCCGGATAACGCCAACACCTATAGACAGCAGAGTCCCCCATTTCCTAATTACTTATATATCACTTAAATTTTCATTGAGATCACAGTTATATTTTCATCTTTTAAGTGTGATTGCAAATGGTCAGCTGCGTCAGTGGTGAGGCTTTTTGCCTCGTGCACTTGCATAAGAATGGCCAAAAAAAAAAAAATGTGCTTTACTATTATTTTTATCCTTATTTTATATTGTTTCTTAATTTGATGGGATTTTAAATCCTCAAGCCATAATTTAATGGATTTGGTTGTTTATTAATTCAAGAAGACCCATTTCTATGTCATCCCCTTCGAGAATTTAATAAGCATCTTGACTTTAAAAACACCACACTCTATTGATAATACGATCAATAATGTGTAAAGGGTGTATCAATATTCAAAATAAAATGTATTCGATATTTATAAAAATGTTTTGATATTAACAAAATTTGTATTAATGATATTAACAAAATCCGTATTAAAATACTAACTTGAATGTCATTGTATGCATATCATCATCATTACTAAATGGAAGGTAGTTAGCTGGCCCCTTCAAAGTAAGCAAATTACTATTTCTACAATTTCATAAATTTGAAAAGTTAAATGTTCCATGACAAATTTGGCTTACATTTTTGACCAAATTAAATCACCTAATAAGTGTTATTTACGGAATTTTTTATGTTTAGCTAAAGTAAATCAACTATAATCACCTATTTTTGTTTTCAGTTTTGAGATTAAAAAAAGGTTGTACTCCATATTTGCGTATTCTTTTGTCTTTAGTTAGTATTATTTTTATTAACATTTTACCAAAAAAATTAATTTTTGCATAAATAAATAATTTAATAAAGAATCACTAAAGACGAAAAACAAGAATGATGAAGCAGTCAAAAAGTGTTGGGTATAATTTTTTTTAGAGAAAAAATGGGGAAAGTAAATTCTTTAGAAATTGTTTGACCAAATTAAATGAACTATAGTACTCCCCCGTCCCTTTTTAAGTGTCCTGTTTTGTAATTCCAACTTATTAAAAAGACATCATCATTATACCTTTCACATCAACTTTTTCCTTTACTTTTCCTAGTTACCCATCATCATTACACTTTTACTCACTAACTTTTCAAAATGGAATCTACTTTTAAGGACAAAATAGATAATGCACCAAATTTTACCCACTAACTTTACAAAATGGACACTTATTAAGGGACAGCCCAAAATAAAATACCGGACTAAAAAAAAGGGACGGAGGGAGTACTGATTAAGAATCTATAGGCTTCACTGTCTTCCTTGCATTACGCAAGTTATGAAAGTGCATCAAATTTTTATTTTTTCTTCTATTCTATAAAATGCTAAATAATTTGTGCAATTTTATTTTTGTAAATAGTGCTTTGTTTAATAATAATAGAATGAATAATAATAATAAAAACTCACAAAACTCAATTTTCTTGACCAAAAGTAATATATTTTTTAACCAAAAAAAGTAGTAATATATTTGTCCTGTAGGACCAAAATATGATTCTTTCGTGCCGTACAAAAAATATTTATTACGGAGTAATAAGGTTTATCTCTTTCTTCTTCTTTTTTGCCAAAGGATGGTATATTAGTGAGTTTGGTCACTACAAATCGCTAACCGCTACTCTATTAGCTCGAACCCATAACCTTACCTTTTGAAGTTGGAAAATGATATTGGTATTCTAAAAATTGATGCAAGCACTCTAAAAAATAAATAAAAGTGACTTTGAAGATACATTGATTTTGGAATGTCTGTATCAATTTTTGGAGTGTCAATATCATTTCTCTTGAAGTTTTAACCCAAGGGAGAAGACCATGGCCCGTTCGTTAACCGGATTTGGCCTTGGGATTGGACTAACAGTTTCTCCGGATTGCGAATTTCTTGTTTGGTAACAAAAATTCCTTCAGATTGTGAATCTCATGGGATGAGCAAGCCTCCTAAATGGGGGTATCCGCAATGAGTCCGGCTCCTCTCCAATTCATAGGGAATTGGAGGATCCTCCAATTCCAATTTAATAGTTAGGATTTCTCTAGTATTTTCAGCCCAAAACTCATATGGTATTTTATGGGCATCCAATTACTCCCCAAATATTCCCAAATTATTATATTCTATGCACTAATTTACTAAATTCCAAACATTAGTAAAATTTCATTTCGTAACTTTAATAATTAGTGCAAGTTCAAAAAACTATCAGATTCACAGGGTTAATCAAAGACTTCTTTTGCATTTCTTCTAAAATATTTTTTCTATAAAAATTATATATTGTTCAATTACTTACTCTTACGATTTCTTTCTAATTTCCATAACTGAATTTAATTTCAATTTTCTTTACATACAAGAACAACTACATCAATGAGCACACAACACAGTGCGAAGCACAAATGAAAATACATTAGTACAGTAAAAAAAAATCTCATGAGCTACATAATAAGATAACATCAACAAAAAAAACCATGCTGAAATAAAAAAATTATTTATATAATATTAGTAAAAAAATCCTCATGAACTATGTGAATTTGGTCAAAAAAATCCTCATGAGCTATATATATAAAAAAAATTTCAAAGGCAGGTTTAACGGGATGAGGACGCCGTTCAAAAAAATTTAATGAATTTGTTTATAAATTTCGATGGTTAATGAATTTTTTTCGCCGTTCAAAAAAAAATGGGGAGAGAAGACGCCTATGTAATTAAAAAATATTTGAAGAGTAATTGGGTGTCCGTAGAATAACATAGTACTTTGAGGCTTGAGTTACTAAGGTAATCTTGACCATCGAATTGGAATTGGAGGATCCTCCAATTCCTTATGGATTGGAGAGGAGCCGGACTCATCAGCAATACCCTATTGGAGATGATATTGGTAATCCGATCCCAACCTCTCTCTAGACCTGGGTAATGGGTCGTGTCAAGTCGTGTTCGTGTCGTGTCAGTCGGGTTCGTGTCACAAATCACCCAACCCTAACCCGACCCATTTAGAATTCGTGTTTCTCGAGTCGTGTCATTTTCGTGTTTCGTGTCAGAAATGCTCAACCCTAACCCGTTAACTTCATGTCATGTTCGTGTCGTGTTATCGTGTCTGTTGTCTAACTCTATATAGAATTATAGATATACCATATATTATGTATATATGTTCATGAAAATGGGTGACACAGATTAGTAACCGTGTTAGTCGTGTCAATTTCGTGTGTCGCGTGTTCAACCCGAACCCTACCCATTTAGAATTCGTGTTCTCGAGTCGTATCATTTTCGTGTTTCGTGTCAGAAACGTTCAACCCTAACCCGCTAACTTCGTGTCCGGTTCGTGTCGTGTTATCGTGTCTCGTGTCTGTTGCCCAGCTCTACTCTCTCCATTATAATCCCTTCTTATTACCAATCTCTTCAATCAATCAAATCATATCATCTAATCAAATCTCAAACAAACATATATTAATAATCTCATCCTAAACAAACATACTCATTAACAATCCCTTCTCATTACCAATTTCAATCCTAATCTCATCTCCTTACAAATCTCATCTATCTCTATTATAAAACAGAGTGTGGGGACAAGTTGTTGGAACGGCTTAGATTCATTTGATCTAAAGGCTGTAGTACATCCTCCCACTTTTCCGGTTAAATGTCCATAGTTTTTACCTAAATTACAAATTGTCATCCCCTTCCAACAGGGATGCGTAGTGCCGTAGGCACGGATTAGTACTAATCTATCACTGTTATCAAACGAGGCCTAAGTCTAAGGGAGCTACCCTCTCAAAAGAATAGCATTGAGTGGGGCCGCTCCTGTCACACTCCGATTGATTAGAAACGTTCAATTCATAGAGCTTGTCGCATAGAATAGATATGCAAAAAACAATCTTGATAATATATTATTATGTGTCTGATCGAAACAAATACAATTTGGAAATAATGGGTTCCAGTGGATTTGATCTAGTGTTTTAGATCCATTCTTTTTAAGATAAATGTATTCCGATTAGACACGTGATAATATCCGATCAAATTGATTTTCTTGCATACTTGTTCTACACAACGAACTCTGCGAAGTAACATTTCCAATCAATCAAAGTGAGATAGGAGCGGGCACCACTCTGCGAAAACAGCACGGTGTTGCCCCCTCCATCCCTCTGTGCGAGCCAAAGCCCAAGATATATTAATAAGTTTTATGCTTCTTTTTTTATTAACGAAAACAGCTCTTCAATGGGTAAAAAGGAAAAAAATTCCTTTGATTCAAAATAATGGAGGGTTGATATATATATTTTTTTAATAACACAAGGTGATTTTTTTTTTTTTTTTTTAAATATTGGCATATAGAAACCACACGGGTTTCATTGTTATATTTCTCATAAGCGAGGTGGTATCTATCATCAAAACAAAACTCCCGGGGGGTGGGTGAAATTTACCCAATCGTGTTATACCCTGCGAAGGAAATACTATCACACAACGGAATCGGAAGCCGCAAATAGCAGCAACACCACCGGCGGCGGCGGCGATCCTTGAAACGGAGACTGTTCACCGTTCAGTTCGGGCCAGAAAAATGGATTCGACGATGGAAGAAGGAGAGCTAGCGGAAGTTGAGTTAGTGTTTGCAACCCGTGATAAGCCCAAGATAGTGAAGTCGGCGTACGATGTGCTGCAGCAGAGCAGGTCCTCAGTGGAAGAGATCGTGGCCCAGATGCTCTCCGTCAAGAGAGAAGGAAAACCCAGATCCCAACTCCGTGAGCTCGTCACTCAAACCTTCCTCAACTTCGTCACTCTCCGCCAGGTCGCTAACCACTTCCTCTCTCTCGTTTTTTTTTTTCCTCACTCTAGGGTTTCGTTTCGTCCGCGATTTTGGTCTTAATTGAATCTGAGTTCATTTTCAGAGCATATCCAGCATTTACCTATACTTAAATTTTGAGTGAAAGTATTCGAGTAAAAGCTTCGTTTTTTATATGAAATACTCCAATAGACAAACATAAACCTAGCATAATTTGAGAAAAGCTTCATTAAAGACATAGTTGTAAATTTGAGAGGCACAGAATAGTTTTCTTAAATTTGAGTAAAAACTTGAGTCTCCCTTAATTTGAGTTAAACTCCCTTTGATGTAAAGTTGAGCTAAGGAGTGGAGTTGATTTTGAGGGTTTTTTTTTTTACTTAAAGTTGTAGTTAAAGTGACAGAAGGAGGTAAAGGCTGGAGATGCTCTTATGTGTGCTGGTATGATTATTGATTTCTGGGGTGGATCCCGCTCCTAAGAGGAATACATTTTTTTTGTTTTTGGGTCAAACGGAATTTCCTAAGAGGAATACATTTGTTCTTCTGGTAAAGTGGATGAAGAGAAATCGCTTTTGTCTTGTTTATGTGCTTGGTCATTGGATTGAGTGTGTGGTAGTTGCTTTTGACAGAACTACTGTTTGCTGCACTAAATAAGCTGTTCAATTGATTATGGAAGTTCACATTCTCCGAAAAATGGCGGTTTTGTCAGTGTTCCTGGATAAAAATAAAAAAAAGGACACGAAAATAAAAGATTTAGGAATTCATGTGGGTAGGAACCCACAACGAGTTGGATAGGATAGAATCTTCCAAGAGATGCATACTGGACCAAAATTTCGGAGTTGAACTGCAGCAATCCACAGAGTGATATATCTGTTGGTGAAACCATCTCACAATATGGATTGACAATACCTTGCTTATGTGGTATAGAGTCTATAGACAGGTGGAGATTACTCATACGATTGGGTTTCAGGTCCCTCGTTATTGCTTATTAGTCAAAACAATCAAATACAGAACTAGAGTGTTGTTTCTCCAATTAAAGTGTAGCCTTTGGTAGGTATATGTGCTATTCGTGGTTTTTTATTTATTTATACGTATGTGCTATTCATGGATATTATGTAGTCATTTGCGGTAATATGTCTTGGTGCAGTAATGTACTCGTAAAACTGAAATTTTTGTATTAAGATGTCATGCTTTCCGTATTAAGTGCCGAGTGTTATTTCACAGGCAAACCGCTCCATCTTGCTTGAAGAAGATCGTGTAAAAGCAGAAACGGAGAGTGCAAAAGCACCCGTGGACTTCACGACGTTGCAGCTCCATAACTTGATGTATGAGAAAAATCACTATTTGAAAGCGATAAAGGCTTGCAAGGACTTCAAGTCTAAGCATCCTGATATTCAACTTGTCCCCGAGGAAGAGTTTTTTAGAGATGCACCTGAAGATATTAAAAAATCTGTAATATCAAATGACAGTGCACACAATTTGATGCTCAAGAGGCTGAATTTTGAGCTGTTCCAGGTAAGAAAAGCTGCCTTAAAAGGGTGTAAAGTTAAGTTGATAATTTATTTCCATAGTCTTGTACTGTGAAATGCCTATTTTCTGAGTTTTGGATTGAGTCCTTACCAATGCGTGCACCAATCAGCCCATTGAATCGGAATTTCTTCAAATTTAATCATTGTTACTCTTTCTCCCATGCGACCTAGCTAGCCCGTTAGACTAAAAACCTTCTAAAGAAATAGTCCTCCCCCACCCCTCGCGCGCGCACGCGTTTTTGTTTTTCCTTTTCATTGTTTGGTGAATGAAAGATGCCTGGAGTATGAATCCAGCTCACAGTACCTCTTTATTTGTTAGAGGTTGTTAACTTGATTCAATCTACAACTACTTATGTTGCCCCAATCTGATCGTATAGTTAGGACCGCCCTTGGTCTTGTCAGATGATGGTTCCTGTGATACATGAGAAGTAATCATCGGAGATAGCCATCCCACTACATATGTATCTGTTAAAAGATATCTTGCCCACACATCTTCGGATGCCGGTGCATCTTTTGTTAATCAATTTAGATGTGGTATTCGTCATTTTTGGGATACTGATAGTTCGGGGAAATTTTGAAATATTTCACAATCAAACTGACTTTGTTGTTACCGTATCTGTTTGTAATTGGTATATCATTATTACTAAAGCTGGACTGATAGAATTACAAATTTACTGAATCAGCGCAAAGAATTATGCAAATTTCATGAGAAACTCGAACAGCAAAAGCAAAAACTTTTGGAGACCATTGCTAACAGGAAGAAGTTCTTGTCAAGTCTCCCTTCGCACCTCAAGTCACTCAAGAAAGCATCATTGCCAGTGCAGCACCAACTGGGGGTTCTGCATACGAAGAAACTAAAGCAGCATCATTTGGCAGAGTTGCTTCCCCCTCCTCTTTATGTGATTTACTCACAGTTCTTAGCCCAAAAGGAAGCATTTGGTGAAGACATTGATATGGATATTGCGGGAAGTGTGAAGGATGCTCAAGCCTTTGCTCGACAGCAAGCAAACAAGGACACTGGTAATTAATTGCAATTTATGCTTTTTATGTTTTACTCCGGAAATTGTTTCAATCAATTCTCTAAATGCTCAATGACTTAGTTTGATATTGCAATTTGGTATGTGAGTATTTCCTCTTTCGGATGACCTCATTGTTGAGAAATTTGTTCTTTTTAAGTACCATTAGTATATTTAGCCCTGGTGCGGTAAGTGAGAACAGAAATGTGACTAACCACATTGGCATAAAGTTGTTAATGGTTTTAATCTCAAGGTCAAGGTTCTACTTTCAACTTAGTTGAGTACAGCTGCAGATTAGGCCGTTTGCTTTGCTTGGGAACTGTTTTGGCTTGAAGCCAAGTCCATCTAGAGAGTTATGTTAAGAAATATTTGAGAATGAGCTAATTTTGAAGACTAGGAAATTTGTGTACATCTCAAGAATGGTCCATTCGTCCGGGTTGGGAGGTGGGCCGAGTCCAGTTTCAACTTGGTGGTGGGTCCACATTTGATCTTGCCGTCTTACTATACTTAAAACTATTATGTTGGACTTGGCTTTCAACTTGCTTAAGGTTACTTGAAGATTTCTTGTTGGTACACTGGGTATGAAATTATCTAATTAAAGTGGCTTTTATGGACCAGGCATTTCTGCCAACCTAGAGAATTCGAAGTTGGAGGATGATGCACCTGAAGAGGAAGATGATGGGCAAAGGAGGAGAAAGCGACCAAAGAAAGTTCCAAGCAAAGAAAATCTTGACCAGGCAGGAATATATCAAACTCATCCGCTTAAAATCATTCTCCATATACACGATGACAACGTTTCTGATCCCAAGTCTGCAAAACTAATCACACTGAAGTTCGAATACTTATTGAAGTTGAATGTTGTATGTGTTGGGATTGAAGGATCAAATGAAGGGCCTGAGAATAACATCTTGTGCAACTTGTTCCCCGATGACACTGGCCTTGAGCTTCCTCACCAGGTATAAGTCAGTTGTTGACATACTATGCTGAGTTATATAGATGTATGTACACACACACACAATTCAATTTTCCATACCTCTTAGCAAATGGACGAAACACCAAAAAATTAAGGAAAAGGCTGTCTTTAGATAATGTTTCCTGAATGACTTGCAGACGGCCAAGCTCCGTGTTGGTGATGCCTTGACATTCGATGAAAGGAGAACATCGCGTCCATATAGGTGGGCCCAACATTTGGCTGGAATTGATTTTTTGCCAGAGGTATCACCATTGCTTACAGGCTGCGAAACACCAGAAAATGAAACAACCAAAAATGCTGAAGTAATATCTGGTCTCTCCCTATACCGTCAGCAGAACCGTGTACAGACCGTTGTGCAAAGGATCCGATCTCGGAAGAAGGCTCAGCTGACTCTTGCGTGAGTCACTGCTCTATGTCTTTAAAAGGGGTATAAATGGTAGAACCATAATGTAGTGGAATTGGAATGCTGCTCTTGCAGTGTTCAATAAGCTGGATTTAGTTTTATGGTATTCATGTTATAGATGGCTCATGTTGCTTTTGTTCTTTGAGTTTGAATGGCTCTGCTTTATATTATTTTTACTCATGTATTCCTTGCGTTGTTTTAGGTTTATTTGTTTGTTTATTTATTTACCCTTGGCCTTGACAATTCTGATTCATGTGTGGGGTAAGCTATACTTGTTGAAAACATGGAATTGTTTGGTTTGGCTTACAGGGAACAGCTTGATTTACTTTCAAAGCTTAAATGGCCTTCTCTGACTTTTGAAAGCGTGCCATGGGCCTTGCATACCCCTTTATGCAGCTTCCATGGTTGGTCACCTTTAGGATCCACACCTAATAGTGCTGCATCTTTGCCTGTGGTTGATGTGGAACAAGGTGAGGGCCCTTTAGGCACTGATATGGATGGAAGATCTGGTGCTTCTAGGGATGAGGTAGAAACCTTAAGGGAAGATGGGGAACTTCCATCTTTACTTCAAGTCTCGACTGTCGTAAGTGATGTTAAACTCACTCCATTAAAAGGATCTGATCTCGAGCACTCCAAACGGCTGTCTTTGATTACAAAAAGTATGGATTCTCCTATTGGAATGCCAAAATCACTAAGCCTCAAAAAAGTTGATGAGGATTTAGATATCATGCTGGATTCTGAAAGCGATATGGATGAGCCTGCACAAATTCAGCAGGAGATAGGAAATGCAGCCGGGATTGGGTCCTACGAAATGGTTGAACGTGAAAATTCTTGGGCAGACTATGGTGTGCAGGAATATAGCCTTGTGTTAACTAGGACAATGGATGATAACAAGAGGAACATGAAGTTAGAAGCCAAAGTAAGTAAAGTATTGGTGTTGTTTACCTTTGTTTTTTCCAACTTTTTGCCTTCTTTTTTGATATTCTGATGATTGACTTGAGCATCAATTATGGCAGATTAAGATAAGCAAGGAGTATCCTCTTAGGCCTCCTTATTTTGTGTTGTGTCTTTCCACTGCAATGCTTGGAGAAAATCATTCTGAGGGTGATGGCTTTGAGTGGTATAATGAACTTCGTGCCATGGAAGCAGAGGTAAGAAACTGAGAACTCTGGTCTTAGATTTAGTTACTTGGGTCTCAGATGTTAGTATTGCAGTAAAACCAGTAGGCCAAAGGTTTCTCTATTTGTATTTATGGAACTGGGAAGCGTGACTGCAAATCATCTTGGTTAGTGTAGCAAATTGGCTATCCCGTAGGCTTTGTTTTGATGCCTGTAATGCCTGAGTGAGAGTGTGAATCTGAGTAGTAGCATACTTGAAAAAGTGGTTTTGGGTCAAGGCAAACCCTATTCATGGCTGATATCTTTTGATAGAGTTCTTCACAGCATGTCCATGATTATCCATTCCTCTACTTGTTATTGTGCTAAAAGTTGGCTGCCATATGCTTATTTGTAGGTTAACGTTCACATGTTAAAGATGCTACCTCTGGATGAAGATAACTTCATCTTAGCCCACCAAGTGTGTTGTCTAGCGATGCTGTTTGACTTTTACATGGCTGAGGGATCTTCAAGTCCTGAGAAGAGAAAGAGTACTTCAGTGGTTGATGTGGGGTTGTGCAAGCCTGTAAATGGTAAGCTTCTTGCCAGATCTTATAGAGGAAGGGATCGGAGGAAGATGATCTCCTGGAAGGAAAGTGGGTGTACCCCTGGCTACCCGTACTAGAAATATGGACGACTAAACCGAACCAAACTAAGCCATGTGTCTCAAGGAATTGTGGTCAGCTACGCAAATTCTTATTAAAAGTATCAATATCAGATCCAAATGGCCACGGTGTTTTACTGATAACTGTTGTTAAACAGAGGTTTCTAAAAGGTCCTTCATATAACTCATTTCAAATAGAGATTTCTAGAGAGATTTTCCCGCAAAACTCGTGTCAAATGGAAATTTGTAGAAGCTGCTGCTTATTTGATTTGAGGGATGAATCATGGTTGCTGCAATCTTGTAAATCTTGAATTGCTGGTTGAGCTGGCACTCTTTTAATCCGTCCTTGCAGCTTCCGTTGTACTCTGTCTCATACTGGTACTCATTGTTGTGAATGAACTTTGCCCATTTATGGACTGACAAGTATTTTACCTGCTGAATTTTCATATGTTCATGGCTTGTCATTAACTAGGAAACTAAGTGGGATTCTTTCACCCCTTCCCCTTCTCCTTCCCTTCTCTAGCGATCATAGTAAATTCCATGATCTGGCATTTCACTTGGTTAACTTTCTGCACCCCTATTGATCGAGAACATTGCTGACGCAGGGGTCAAAACGCTTTGGCTCCGTTTGTTTGTTTGGGTGTAAAATGTTTTCTGGTAAAATGTTTTTCCTATTTTTTGGTATTTGGTTGTGTAAAACATTTTTCATCAATTGAATGAAAATGATTTACTCTTAAATCTTCCATAAGTTATTTTCCGAAATGAAATGAACCCGATACCTTCTGCTGCAATTTTCATTGCTCAGTTCTCTCAATCGTCAGTTATGATCCACGTTCGATTTCAATATTCTCAGATCTCTCTACCGTTTAAACCCTTCTCTCTATTTACATTATTTTGTTGATTTTTAAAAATATTTTCAAGTGTCAACCAAACACCTGAAAATAAAATTTTGAAGTTTGTTTTTTCAAAAAATATTTTACATTATAAAAGATTTTACATCGAAACAACCGGAGCCTTTATAAAATTTTACACTTCTAATTTTACATTTCTGAAATGATCGAGTATGTAACATGGATGACATTCCTCTTGGACAACCCTTCTGGTGTTTGTAGCCGTTTGTTTTGAAAATCTAAACCCGGCATCCCAACTGAAAGGGAGACACAGTATTTTCTGCATATACTATGATAGTATGATCTGTAATTTTTTCCAGCCGAACGAATCTAAATTTGTCTCACCGAACGCAAAGAGAAGGAGAGCAAACCTACATCTTACAAAAGAGCACCAGAAGCAAAATGCTGGAAAGCAATAAGAGTTTTCACTCCTGTGGAACAGATGTACACTGGGAACATATATCGTACGTACACCGTGTGTTTGTTCCCTTCTCTTACCTATGGATGATGATTACATAGAAGCAGCAGAAAGAGTTCACGGAAACTGAAAGTAACAACGAAGCGCAACACCCATCCTTTTGGTACAAAGGGAAAGAAAATAAAGAAAAACTAGATGCACAAATGTCGCAGATGCACAATGACCATGGCACCCATGTCTAGGGCTGAAGCATGACCAGAGTCATAACTTTGTCTATGCACGGACGTAGATGAAGCCTCTTTTGATCTACAGCACAAAACATATTTCTCTTAAATATACACAGCACCTCCCATTTTCGTAATTAAATTTCATCAATCAAATCACAATCAAACTCTTCACCATAGGCAAGTCTGTGTTCGCCTCAGGCATCTTCTCTTGACTCCTTGCTGCTTGTTCATCGTCTCCAAGACCTTTAGTGTCCAAATAATACAAACTCAGTAAGGGATCACATCAACAAGAAAATAGAATTAAAAGAATCTTGTTAAGTTGCATCTTGCACAATCTAAGTTTGTTGAATGCAAGCATAGCGGATTTGACATTTGATCCTATCAAAAAGAGGAGAGAGGCTGAAGGGGCCACCTAGCTCTGAATGTGTCCAAACCAAAAACATAATTCCCAAAAGAACTATCCATGGATTCTGCAAATCTCTCAAAAACCAATGCCGATGCTAAATAATACAATGACCATAGTGAGGTTGGAGTGGCGTAGCCAAGAATTGACAAAAGTGGGGCACCTTTTAAACGCACTTCAACAAAAAAAAATCGTACGATTAAGCAATGCCAAAATAATAAAAGAACGCTTGTTCTAAATATAACAGAAAAAGCTAATACATTTACTAAGAGAAAAAAAATATTCAACAATCTTGATCCAATGAGAGAAAAATTACACTTTTCTTTACAAATTTTGTCCTTAAACCTTTAGCTTCTTCTTGATGTTGTGGGTTCTATCAACAAATACAATACTACTTTTGGAATTGTAAATAATTAATAAAGTAAAATGTATATAACTCATGATTTAGCCACTTATGAATTTAGACATTAGTCATTGGAGAGTTTCAAATGGTAAGTGGTAGCTATTTTTTGCATTAGACATCTCACTTCGCCAGTGTGATGGAATTGTTGTAATATTTAAAATAAAAAATTAAGAATGAAATGATATACAAAATGTATTGAAGTGATTAAACAAAGAACAATTCAAGAAATCAAAATAAGAAAAATACAAAATCTGAAAAGGGAAAAAAAAACACTCAGTGGGGGCGCGTGCCCCCATTCGTCCCCTAAGTGGTGGAGCCACTTGGACTAACGTAAAAATTTGGTTTTGTAATGATGACGGCAACGACTCTCTGTCATTAGGGCCTACCTCCTAGCAATTACTCCAAATGCAACAATAAGATGCTACTCCACCACCACTGAAGTTTGAGAGATGTACTCGCACTTGACTAGATTCTATAAAATTTAGTAAAACACAAAATACAAAAGCAACAAAAACCATCATTCCACCTTTTAGTAATAAACTGTGACTATTTTTACACGAATGTATTTATTTATTTATTTATTTTGATAAGTTACACGAATGTATTTATTTGGACAGATAACGATTCAATCTGGAAAGCAATGAACACATTGATACAATGCCCCAAAAGGGCTTCAATGAGCATGTAGAAGAATCTTAAATTCCTATTTATGTTGCCAATAACCTGTACATAAAGAGGCCTCATGGGCGTATGGAGCCTGTAGATGATCCAGGCCTCAACTACTAGATCAAAGGTGACTTTCTAAATTAGAAACATCGCGAGATTCTTTAAAGCAAAGGTTGCAGAATCAAAGGGTCAAAACGGAAGACAATACTCCAACTTAATACTGCCGGTAAAACAGATTAGGTCAACTTCCACAACAAAGTTCAGACTGGAAAGTGTGCTGTGCATTGTTGCAGTACCTAATGCCAGTTATCATTTACAATCTTTGTTTTTTTCTTTTCCGTTCTTCCTTTGTTTGCATTTGGGCAATCACTATTAAATGCTCTCGTGGATGAAGACATAAGAGGGTAAAGAGATGATGAGTGAAACTACAGGGTGAGAAACTACAGGGCTATAAATAACAAGCCATCCACTATAACTTTAAAAAAAATAAAAATAGAAGCATGTGCAGCATACCTGATTTTTTTGCATCTCCATTATTTCTGCCTGCAACAAAGTAAAGCTGATGATTATATAATACATGCTAACATCTGAAATGAAAACATACACGCAATCGCCTAAGCTACGTGGACACTAAAGAAAAAGGGCAAAAATATCAAGACGTGCCTGTCTCTTGCGCAGTTCTTCGTTTTCCTCTTTCAGTTTTGCAACTTCTGCTTCCAACTCTGTAGTATACGCCTGGCAAAAGTCCAGAAGAGAACCATTGCAACAGACTATAGATATACTTAATCTGAACAAAACAAAATAATATATGGAATATTGGAATCTAAGGAAAAAGTACGGATTTTTAGGCCCCAATTTTCGTATACATATAAAAGCATAAAATGAAGCAGTAGAGTCTAAACGTGTTCAATGTTAGACCAAATCTAGGTGGTACACTATGAGGTAATGTTGTGTTCCATTACCTTGTAATGACTGAGATCCTTGAAACTTTTTATGGATGTAGCTTCTCACAATCTGTCATCTCTGGTCCTATCAGATTGCTGTCACATTACCATTTTGCCTCACAAGATATCCACCCATTCGTTCATGAACCGTGGGGCGGTATAAACATGGATGATAAAAGCAGAATGCTAATGAGAGCAGAACTCAAAGAGCAGAAAAATATTTGTTATATTTTACTTTGTGTGCCAAAGGTTGGATTCATTTTCACCCTTGCCTCAAACAGAAGCGAAGTAAGAAACAAACTTGAAACGGAAGATATTGCCAATAAAATAAGGTCCGCCTGCCCAAACCTTAAACTGTTGAATTTTGTGTTATTGCATATTTATCTTAAGCCCCAATGCTGTAATAGTCGTGGAATTTACCACTGGAATTTGATGACTTGTCCTTTACAATTGTATATATCTGCCCACTTGGGGAGCACAGACGCAACAGCTCCACAAATGAGTAAATTCTCAACAACTACCGTCGTTGCTTGTATGTGTATAACGAAGGCATCGCCAATGGAAGCTACTCAAAAAATAGCTCATTTCCACTACTGTAGCAACATATACGGCTTCATGCGCACATCTCATGGGTTATTTATCATGTTATCCTGAGAGAAACAATCATCAAGTCTTTCTTCTCTTGTTTCGGTAGATAGTTACCAATTTGTTTCAAGGGCAAAATATATGATTCTTCTGAGCGAAATCTAACCTTGAGTTGGAGATTAACAGAAAAATCATTTGCCATGCAATTTTAATTATACAGAAGACACTAAAAGTATTAGTGTTAAACAAAGAAATCATTATGGACTTAACCACTGGTCTAATTTCGGATGATCTAGATGTGTATGGTTTATTATTACTGGTAAATAATGTCGGGAGTTTGTCCCACATCAGTAAATTGTCACCTCCAAAACTAGTATATGAATCTGGGGGGCCTCTCCACTCATTGCCAATTGGTTTTGAGTTGGATGCTTTAACATGATATAAAAGCTAGGGTTTCGAAGAATTTCGTTATTGATTGTTAGTTGGTTCCCCCTTGTTTATGCGATAAGTGCACCATCGTTTGTTGTGATCCATGTGTTATGGATCCTTTATTTACCTCTCCACCTGCGAGTCGGGGGTCACACGTGTAGGAGAATGTTGGAGTTTGTCCCACATCAGTAAATTGTCTCCTCCAAAACTAGAATATGATATATGAGCCTGGACGAATTCTCCACTCGTTGCCAATTGGTTTTGAGTTGGAGGCTTTAACAAGTAACAAGGAATTCTTCATATGAACACACAAACTACAAAACAAGTACGATAATATTCCAATTGAAGAAGTAGATACACTAACAGGAGAGTTGAAGGAATAAACTACGAAATTCACCTGCTTACGAGCCCGTGATCTAGCAGCCGACTCCCTGTTCTTTATCATCCTCCTCTGTCTCCTCTCAACAACCTTCTCCACAGCCCCGCCTTTTCTTCCCCTTAAACCTCCATTAAACACATAAGGAATCGGCGAAACTGAAGATGTATCTCCATTACTCTTCCCATACCCATCTGAATGAACTGCTGGAGAACCAGCTGCCACAGTAACAGCACCAGCTCCCAACCCAATCATACCCATCCCTCCGCCCTGCATTACACCACCCTGCACCAAATTACCATTCATCGACGATGCATCAGTATTTCCAACAATCCCACTCCTAATTGCAGGGCTACTGATGGGATTGGCATAAGGTAGAATTGATTGCTTGGGGAAAATTTGCTGCTGCTGCTGCTGTTGCTGCTGTGGGATATATAACTGCTGCGGTTGTGCTGTTGACCTAATCCCATTTACACTTGAGGGTAAATTCCCTGATTGTATGGAAGTTTGATTACTACTCTCGGGAAGCCTATTATTACCAATCAACCCTATGTTCTGATTACCTAGCTGTTGAAACCCGAAACCTAAACCCGAATTATCACCGAAAAAAACACTACTATTGCTATTTCCAGGTAATTGGTTATCTTCCCTAACAACCCCAGCTCTAACCAAGAAGTCCTCAAGTGTCATCTCTCCCAGAGTCGGCTGTCTCGTTGGCATACCCGAATTCGATCCCCCACCACCCCCACCCCCACCATACTCTTTCGCCATGTCTCTCCAGACCTCATCCACTGTCTTAGTACTCAACGTCCTCGGTAGGGTTAACGAGCCCTGCCTCTGTAAATACCCACCACCCGGTTCTTGCCCCCCCACACCGCAGGTGGACCCAATGGTTTGTGTCTCCTCAGCACTCCAGATGTTTTTCAAGAGCTCATCCATGTTGATGGACCCTATGTCCTTCCCTATCCCGGCCCCAAGAGATGTCTGGAACTCATCGAATGTTAACGAGTAAATTGACTGCTGCCGAGCCAACGGATAAGTCTCAGGCAGCCGGCCGCCGCCACCACCGTCGGCCGGCGGCTCATTTCCAAAGTTCTTGAAGTTCATAGTGGTAAACCAGTAACTAATAAATTTTCAATCTGACACTACCCTAACAAACCCTCAACAAAAAAAAATTCAATAGAGTCAAATGGAGATGCTCCTTTTACTCTAATAATAAAAACAACACTTTCAAAAGCCAATCCAATCAATACCATAAGCTAGATCTACAGGAATTTCTGATCCCACTCTCTCTGTATCTATCACAGTCTATGCTTATACACATATACATGTAAATATATATTCACAAACAGAATCGAAGCAGTAGTGAATTAGAGATAGTGACGGCAAATCAAGCTGGAAACCTGAAGTTAACTTTACCGACTGCAAGACTTCAGAAAAAAGAAAATCAAATCGAATCGAATACTAATCTGAGATCAGCATTGTTGAATTCACAGCCAAACAAGTCGCACGACAGGCACGTAATTTTGTGCATCAGAGGACAGAATTCTAAACCCTAACCCTAAACAGAGAAGTTGGGCAGTGTTCAAGGATTTTAACAGCTAAAGAAAAAGCTCAGAGATAAAAGCAGTGACAGAGAGAGAGAGAGAGAGAGAGAGAGAGCCAAAAACGGATGCAACTACTTCGAGAAGAGAGAGAGAGCCAAAAACGGATGCAACTACTTCGAGAAGATAAGGTGATGTGAAATGAAACGGAGACGAAAAGGGGAATACCGAAATTAATTGAAGGAGGAAATGGAAGTTGATTTTGGAAAAGAAGAGAGAAGAAATTCAACAGAGAGAGGAGCGAGAGAGTATTTAGAGAGAGAGAGAGAAGGGGGGCAGAACATTATTGGCTGATGATATAAATACTAGTACTAATTATTTTTTAATCTGTGTCTGGTCCAGGACGTTTCTTGGCTGCGATTCGTGGTGGGGTGACAAGTGTCGAGTGTCGGGTTTACTCTATTCTGGAGTGCTCCCGGGACACCACACTTTTCTCGCCAATTATAACAGTGGCGCTTCCGATAATCTACAAGTCGCGGATAATTTATTTTTTTAGGCTATTTGTAATTAAGTTATTTTCGTTAAACTAAAATTCGTTAGACAACATTGGGTGTTTTAGTTTAGAAGTAGAAAATGTGTTGAATATTTTAGTTCAACGAAATGACTTAACTTTTGACAATAAACTGTAGAGAGATAAGTTTAGCGGAATGAGGCCTGAGAGTTGCTTTACGACGAGCTACTCCAAGGACTTTTTGATCTTGTTAAGAAACCAAAAGCCTAAAGGGGTTTTGTTTGGAACTTGTGAAAAGAGTACAAATTTAAAAAAAAAAAAAAATCTCTTTTCATTGTTTGGTTTGAACTTTAAAGGAAAAGGAGAGAGAAAATAAAAATTCTGTATTCTGCACAATCTTCAAGTTGGTGTCGTGCTGTGTTGCACACTTTTGAGCCGTTGAATTGTGCATTCGATAGCTCGGATCTCACCTCGGCAACTAACGATCGAGAGTCGTTTATTACCGAGATGATATCCAAACCGTCGGATGCACAATCCGACAACTCGAAGGTGCCCAACTCAATGCTGTGCACACTATTGCACAATACCATCCCCCAATTCATCATCTTTCTCTCATTTTCTTTCCATTATTTTTGGGGTATTAAAATCTCAGGACGCGATTTTCAATAATTTTTTTTTATCTATCCCTCTTCTCATTACTGACAAAAATCTCCCTCAAAACCCTAACAAAGCCGGACCTTTTCCTGTATTGTACGAGCTCTTTTACTGTACTCCCTCCGTCCCATAATATTTGTCCGGTCCGCAAAACGAAGACGTAAAAATAATTCTATTTTTGTAAGAAAAGTTGGGAAAAAATTCAACAACTTACTAGATCTCGACGAGTTCTTTTAACTTGTGAAAAAAATTTGAATTTTTTCTTGAAAGAAATGCATTATTTTGTAGTCTCCGTTTTGCGGACCGGACAAATATTATGGGACGGAGGGAGTATTTTTTATCTGACATACTGTATGTATTACTCAAGGAGTATTGATTAAGTGTGGGCTTTTAAGCAATGGGGTGTTATGGGGGTACGTGGACCAATGAGGATGGGGTAGGAGGGGGAATGATGGTGACGTGCTGCCCAATGGGAGTGAGATAAGTGGGAGCACAGTAGACGTCCACGTTGGTTGTAATGAGCGTTCTGACGGTGTTGTTTGTCTGGTTCTCACATATCATGGCCATAAAATTATTACTACTTAAAAAGAGAATATTTTTAACAGAGGATTCCGTGAACAGTTATTTGCGGAGGTGAATCGCGACCGTTCAAGAAAATTTAATCCTTTCTCGAAAAGTTTTTATTTAAATCCGGACGATCTAAAACTGAAATGAACAATCGAGATCGAGATCGAGTGGCTCCGTGAATAGTAGAAATGTTTTTGCACCTTTGGGGGTTCGAGTCAAACGTTCTCACATCTGATTTTGTAGGTGACACAAAATGAGATTTTTATTTTGGTTTTTATTTGAGTTATTCAAATTACTTATGATGGTCCCAGAGGTGTGTATTATCCATTTATCCTTTGAAAAGACCAAGTTCAATTGATAGTGTTATTGATTCACATTTTTCACGTGAAAGATGGAATGATAGAGAAGTTTAACTGTTCATTTCTCCCAATACAAATTTAATTCGAACTATACTAACCCTTTTCAATATTCAATTACATGATTTTTGACATAAATAATGTACACATCGAGTTCTGTAAAGCAGACGGTTAAATCATCAAATAAAACTTTAAGAGACTCTAATATGCATCACATGAAGAATTATTAGTGCATGAGATGAGATCCTAAATAATTGAACTTGGGCCAAACCAGACACACAGTTGTCTCCTAAGGAAAAGAGGTCTAATCAAGAAACTAGAAGAAAATCGTAATTAGCATACAAGTATGTAAAATGCAATAGTAGTTTGTATTAAGCTATATCGCTGGTCAATTTTTTATTTTTTTTTGATATTTAACTATTTGACCATTAATCACCGTCAATGGACGATTGCCAATGTAACGACCCTGATTTTCGGTTAGTGAAAATTTCGTTAAATATTTGAGTTTTATTGTGGTTTGTCAAAATTACATTTTTGCCCTTCAAATTTGATTTCTTGCGCTTTAGCCCATTTGGTAAGCCTAGTTAGTTTCTAACCGACTTGTTGGAGAAACTAAACTAGGAAATCATTTGGTTACTTTTTCCTAACCGTAAAATGACCGTTTTGCCCCCCCTTGGACTTTTTTGAACCTTTTGAACCCTAGAACAAGAATTGTTGATTCTTTTTCTTTTAAATATTTTTGGTTTCACTCTTTGTCCATTGGACAATAAAAGCTAGGAGAATTATTATCCATTGGATAATAGGTTCACCTTTCAACCAAGTACATGAGGTTATTAATTTAATCTTGTTCTTAAATTCCCATGTGACAAAATATATATTATTTTAATATAAAAGTTATCTAATGACTATTGTCCATTGGACAATGGAAGTTAGGGGATTTATTACCCAATGGTTAAAGGGTTAATCTTTCATCTAGTACCATGGGTTTATTTAACTAATCCTTTTTCAAGAATCCCATGTGATGATGTTCAATATTTTATTAATTAAGTACTTAGTACTAAGATTCCTAAAGTACCCTTGGTATTATTTTTATTGGGGTTTTGATCTTCCTAGATCACAAGGTACCATGGCTATATTATTTTTAAGTACATGGAAGATTTAATAATTGCCTAGAGTACACATGTGCTTATTAGTTAAACCTTAGAGCATCTTCAACCCATGGCTTCATATTGGAGATGTCAAACGTTTTTTGAAGGCTGACGTGGCATTTTGGCATCTCCAATTTGACATCAAAGCCTTCCTTTCCAACCCTTGATGTCAAATTCTATTTATTTGATATCAAATTATCCCTCTCCAACCCTTATGTCAAAACACAAATGGTCATTTTTGAAATTTGGCATGGAGGAGGGTGGTTGTCAATTTTGACAACTTTGTCATTCCCTTCAAATCCATGTAGGAATTGGCAACAAGGAAGGCTGTTGGGTTGGATTGAATTTTGGTGTCAAATGTTACCGTTAACATGTCCACGTAGGATTTGACATCTCCTGTTGGAGATGCTCTTAGTCTTTAAGTCTTCTTTGATCCCTAGTACAAAAGTACTATTATTTTAAGTTGTATTCTTGCATGCGGTAATACATATATGGGTATAGCTAGTGTACTAACAAGGGAGAGAGGAGAGAGAGAGAGAGAGAGAGGCCGTGAGAGAGAGGGAGAGGGAGAGAGGCCGGATGGGAGAGAAAGAGAGAGAGGGAGAAATTGGTTAGTACTTGGCCATTGAACTTCCTTTGTACTTCAAATCTTTGAATTGTTACTCTTCCTAGCCAAATCTTAACTCCATTGTACTTTTCCAAGCAAAGGTGTATCTTCCATTGTCCTTCCTTTGCTTGATTAAAAACCAAATCTTGTACTATTGTCTCCTATCCCTTGAACAAATCTCCCAAGAATCAATCCAAGCCATTGGATTTGCCTTTGATCTTCCAAGATCTCTTGCCAAGTGTCAAAATTTGAGGAAGAGTGAGAGGGAGGGGGGCCGGCCTTGAAAAGAGGAGAGAGAGCCAAGCTTTGCCTATAAATAGAAGGCCATTCCAAGCATTTCAACTCACACCTCAAGCATTTGCTCCTCCTTCTCTCTAGAAACCATTTTCTGATTTTCTGGGCAGCCTACTGTCCCTTTGAAAATCCTCAGTTTTCTCTTGCTTAGAATAGTTTTTAGAACCAACTTCCTTCGGGAAAGTTGTAGAGAACTTCGAAACCTTGAAGTTAGACCCAAGAACCACCCCAATCGGTTAAGAAATGACAAAGATATTGTCATCCGAAATTTAGTGAAATTCTCGGATTTCCATTTCCAGACAGCTTACTGTCTTTTCCTTTATCCCTATTTTTCTCCTACCTAAAGTCGTTTCTAGGATCAACTTCCTTCACAGAAGTTGTAGAGCACTTCTAGAACTTCGATTTCGACCCAAGAACGACTGTATTCGGCCAAGGATTGACTGAGTTACTGCCGTCCGAAGTTCGGGCCAGATTCGTGAGTTTCACCACTCGTGGATTTTCCAACTTGCTTATTCGGCCCCGACTAGTTTCGGATCAAGGTAGGATCTTCTTATCTTTCATTCCAAGTAGGATACTTTTACCCTATCCCTATGTATATGTAAGATCTCTTTATCTTCCATTTCAAAGTATGTTATCTTGAATTACTTTTCATGTCAATTATTTGTGTTTTGATCTTTAAAGATGAATATGAGCATGCATATATGAATTGCTTGCATTACTTGTGACACGATAAAGTATAAGTGATTTATCACTCCAAGGGCGTCCGAACATGTGGCGTTATGCTTTAAGCGTTAATTTAAACATGATTAGCATTATAGAATTGGATGATCTTGTTTGTTTACAAGGAAATGATTTATGCTTACCTTTGTCCTACGGCGGAGTCTTTGTATGTAAACGTGACATGAGAACCGAGAAAGTAGAAACATGGCACCTAGGGTGTGGTTTATGAAAGGATAAGTTTTTTCCGAGAAAGAAAGTATTTTTGAAACTACGTAATGACTAATTTGGTGGTATTACGTGAGATGTGTTTGAAAACCGTAATGTGGCCGGACTTGGTAGCCCATTGCGCGGGTTGTGAAAACCACAATGTGGCCAGACTTGGTAGCCCATTGTGAAGATTGCCAATAGGGCCGAACGTGGTAGCCTTATTTGTAATATGGCTTGGTTATCCGTGGAAAGGAGCCAATGCAAGTTTTGCGTGCCAATGAGAACCCGGCGTGGCGGAACCATTGTGAGGATACTCGAGAACCCGGCGCGGCGGAACCGAGGTTGGGTGTGTGTGTACTTGGTTATCCGCGGTACGGAGCCAATGCAAAAGATTTTGAAAGGCTTGGTTATCTGCGGTACGGAGCCAATGCAAATGTGTGTGTTAAACTGATGATTTTTGAAAGTTTGTTTTGTAAGTGGAAAATGGTGACACGGTCTACGACGAGTCGCGTAGGAGAAATCGGGAAATCTTGGACACCAACGATAGGTGATTAATGATGTGTGATTGTTGGTGTTGTTGTAATTGTTTACCGTCGTAAGGTTGGTGGGTAAGGATTTCCTATTGAGCGTTGTAGCTCACGGTGTTACCTTTTGGTGACCCTGACATATTATATTGGTGGTGACGCCGGTATAATGTGTCAGACTTCATAGATGAGCAGGGCGAGATCTTCAGCTTGGAGGCGTACGGAGCCGAGGAGCTGGCTAGGATGGAAGAGCAGGAGGAGCTGTAGTTAGGAACCCTAGTTTCTTTCCCTTTTGTAATGAAAGTACTCTTTTGAGAGTTATATTGTAATAAGAGCCCGACTTTTTTCTTTAAAGTTTTCAATAAAATTGTTTATTTAACGTACCCAAAATTCGGGGCGTTACAGCCAACGAGACCAAATATAGACGAGCAACTGATAAATAAAATTACACTCTGAGAGAGAAGGTGCACTCATCCCATACAATTAATAGTTGAATAATAGAGTTGAACTTCTACATTAATCCACATGACCTAGTCCATCGATTTGATTTCACTCAAAATTCGTGTATTTGACTAGTAATAATATTCTTGTTACATGCGTGGTTTAATATATTAGAGAGAGGATAGACATTTTTTAAAGGGTCTCTGACCATACCTTGGCTGTTACCACTTCTCAGCACCTTTCTTCTTCTTCTTTTTAATGACAAAAGTGAGAATTAGTATTGATGTAAGGCTAATGACACTCATACTACGGATTTCATTACAAATATTTTGGATAAAGTTAAACTAATCGTTTAACAGATACAAAACGAGAAAAGTACAGGCAGTTGATGTCTTTCACCCCAACTTAGACATCGCCAGACGCACATTCTGCTGAAATTTCATACAGTATTTCTTAGCAGTCTCAAAAAGCAATTGTAGGATGGTTTATGCAGTGGTGTGCGCAACACGAAGCCGTCGGATCATGCATCCGACTGCTCGGATCTCATCTAGGCAATGAACGGTTCTCGATCGTTGGTTGCCGAGATCAGATTCGAGCAGTCAGATGCACAATCCGACGCCTTGGAGGTGCGTAGCACGGTGCTGTGCATCTCGCTGCATAACACCAACCCAAAGTCCCTCAAAAAGAGATATAGTGCTAGTCAAGAAAAAAGACAACAAATATCTAGACATTCAGACAAACTTCAACCAAGTATGAGTGCATTAATGAACTCTCAAAGTTACAGATTTAATAAGCCACCATGAGTTGTTTCACCAAAGACATCATACGGGGTAGAAGTACAATGTTGACACGGATGTCATTTTGAAGCAACATCATTTGAAAGAACCCGATCTATAGACGTAATATTCGCCCAAAGGCGAAACTAAGAACTCTTACAAAAATGAGAGACAAAACTCTCACAGAAAGAAGAGATCAGACAATAAATTATTGATCTAAAGAGACAAAAAAAACAAACAAAGGACTAGAAAACAGAAAGGCAGAGTGAGAGCTAGTATCATGGCTTTCCCCTCCCGCCGCCTTATTAGAGTTGTGAAACCCTAAAGGGGGAGGGGAAGGGAGAAAAAAGTTAAGTCTTGTTTTGACTGCGGGAAGGTAAACTTTGCAAAAGTGCTTATTTGGTTGGGAAAGAGAGGACTTCTGACTCCAAGCCTCCCCTACTCGAAAACAAGTTTCAGCTATTGATGTAGCCTCTTGTTGCTACCTACTAGAGAAATCCCTCCCATACCACTCAACAGAAGGAAAAATCCCATCAGATTGAATCGACGACCTATACTTCAAATGTGGCTGCTAGGATTTCGATCGAGAGAGAGTTTGATGAGGATGTTTTATTTATGGAAAATGATTTTGGCACTTCTATTTTTTATGATGATACTCTAAAATTTGTCTTTTAGTATATATTCATTGCTATGTATAATTTTTACACTAAAAGACAAGTTTTGGAGTGCCATCATAAAAAATTGGAGTGTCCAAATCATTTGCCTTTATTTATTTACTCTAATGGTATTCTCACCTTTGCTTAAAAGGATTTTAAAAACAAAAACTGAAAGACAGGGAATTTGGTTTCGGGTTATAATATCATTTTTCGAATCCGAAGTAACGAAATTAGTTAAGTTGAAATCGAATTCAACAGCCAAGCTAAGAGTCTGTAAGAAACAAGATTTTAAAATAACTCTGTTTCAAAATAATTAATTGCTCATCTTAATTTGAAGAATAAGTACAAAAACGAAATACTTTTCTAGTGTGGATACGATATATGGAAGGTTGATCATTCAAGTACGAAGAACGGGTACGAGAACTACTATGCCACATGTCCTAGATTGTAGTATCGCAGAAGTAGACTTCTATAAATTACAATAAGAATGTGCAAGAAAGAGGTAATCGTTATGTTGTTCTCCATCTATTTATTTATGTAAAACACAATTCTGGAAGCTAGCATTACTAGTCTATGACCATATTTTCTTATGATTTGACAAAGTTGTGATCTTGCTGAAGTTCGAATCTCTCCAATTTTTTTAACGAAAAACTTTGGAAGCATCAAGAATTGCAAAATTCACTATTTTAAAATGTGGGGGTCCTACGTGTCAAACTGTGCATTTCAAAGTATAATTTGCTCAGATATTACCAATGTTTATAACATATGGTCGTATATATCTCGACACCAAAGAGAAGAGAAAGGAATTGTCATGGTTTGGAGTCTCTGGACCCCGAGCAGAGGTGAAATGGCGTATAGCCAACTATTGGATTGTCCCTATGGCTGGACTACATTTTTTCCCCCCTCAGTAAAAGGGTGAATCGAATAGAAATAGAGTAGTCATCCCCCGATCAACCGGGGAATCCACCGAATCTATAATGTTCGGACTTAAGTCATAGCTGACCCGATCAGGGAGAAAACATTGGTCCATCACCCCATCCCATCGCAGGCTCCATCACCAATGGTTGGACTAGTTATTAATAAGACTTTTTTCACTAGTACTTATCCCCACCTTCTGACTTATTAGATCACAACCTTACCTAATTTGGACATTGGAACTTTCAGTAATAGATTTCAAACTTCTACTTCCAGTTCGAAGACCAAAAAACAAGAGACATCTCACAAAAAAAGATTTGGCCACTCTCTTATTTATATGGAGGCTGCATGCCAGCAATGAGAAACTTTTTGGTATACCCGGTATACCACAAAGTTGGTATCCCCACCTCACAAAAAATGTGACACTTGGCAAACTGTAATTTACAAGGACTTCAAGTGTAATTATTCCTCTCCAATTCATATTGGCTCTAAAACAATCTCTTTTTCCAGCACAAATGCTAAAAGCTAAAACAATTGTGCTACTTGCACATATGTTTTTGCACATATATTTTTGTAGAGCCCATATTGAGATTCCACAAAATGATTCGAATCGTTCATCTTTTTAAAAATATTTTTTTAGAGGGTTCCTGTAAAAAATCAACTCCAACGGATATTGGCAAAGGCTTTCTTAGAATTCGTAGGCAAAACAAAATGATTCGTCTTACGATTTCTGAAAAAGCCTTTACCGATATCCGTTAGATCTGATTTTTTTCAAGAACCCTCCAAAAAATATTTTAAAAAAGATGAGTGATTCAAATCATTTTGTGAGATCCCGATATAGGCTTTACAAAAATGTATGTGCAAAATATGTTAAAAAACATATGTATAGAAATCATTACCGAAGCTGAAAGCCCCCTCCCCCAAATTACTCCTCTGCTAGCCAACTAACTGTAGTTTCTCCTTTACTTTCTTCTCATCTAATTGTTTTACATTTTCATATCCACTTCAAAAGGGATCTTAATTTATTTCTTCTTCAAATCCGAAGTTTAATTCTCCGCGTTTCAGCTTTACTAGTTGAGGAAGATATAATACCGTAGTTGACTCAAGAATCAGTGTTAATGGGTGAGAAAATGCTACCATCGCAGAAATGAAACAAAAACGAGCAAGATATCTAATGAACGATTTTTTTTTTTTGCAACAAATGATATAGTGATTGTAGTTTTTGTTTAATTTTTGGCAATTCTAGTTTTGTTAAATCTTTGTGTTTTCAACGGAAATTTTACTACGGACCTTTTATTTTTTGGAATGGTTTAAATCCTCATAATTTATACTTTACCTTTAAATTACAATTAAAAAAATAAACCCTTGAAACATGTTGTTACTTATTCATAAAATAATGATCTTTTTTTTATTTGGAGCTGGAAATATAAAAAAATATAAAAATGGATGAGAAGAAAGCAAAGAGATTAGCATGGACAGCAGCACGTTGTTTGGACAAATAAGCCAAGTGGCTTATTTTTTTGTTCTTATTCAAAAAAAATTTCTCATTTGTTAGTTTGTCGTTAATTTTTGGGGAATTATTGCATCGTCATGATGAGAGGAATCTAAAAAGTTCAAAATTATGATCGAAATCAAATTTTTTTTAAATAAAGAAGAAAATAAGTCAATAGGCCAATTTTTTCGTCTTTATTCAAAAAAAAATTGATTTCGATCATAATTTTTAACTTTTAAGATTTCTCTCATCATGACGATGCAATAATCCTCCAAAAATTAACGACAAACTAACAAATGAGAAAAAAAATTTGAATAAAAACAAAAAAATAAGTCACTTGACTTATTTGTCCAAACAACCAATTTGGGGTCGGGGGTGTTTACCTTTTTTGTGCCAAAAGGCGTTTGTGCCAGAAAAAAACCCAATATGAATTGGGGAGGAATAATTACACTTGAAGTCTTTGTAAATTGCAGTTTGCCAAATGTCACATTTTTTATGAGGAGGGGATACAAGGTATGCGGTATACCGGGTATACCAAAAAGTTTCTCGCCAGGAATAAGGTACAGCATAAAGTCAAAACCTACCTCTCTGTCTCTCTCTCTCTCTCTCCACATTTTATATACATAGATATATAGATACATACATGTGTGGATGGGAGGATAACATTTGATATCAATAAACTCGGCTCAAGCAACAACAAAAAAAAAGGTCGTTGGCGGTAGCCCAAGGCACCCAGACCTAATTGTCAAACTCGGAAAGAGATTATCTAACCGAAGATAATAAATTCTTTACACAGTCGGTATAAATATTTGTTTTCTTTAAATCAATTACATTGTGCCACGTTGCAAATAAGTGATCCCAATCCATAAAACATGACAACGTGACGCAATATAATTTATTTGGAATAAAGAAATGTTTACACCGGTGGTGTAAAGAATTTAATCTCCTAACCAAAAGTTTTGCAACAAAAAAACAGAAGAAATTAACAAAGAGGTCTGATTGGCTTCTAAAAAATTCCGAAATTTATAATCAAATAAAAGAATAGTCCAAACAAGGGACGGGCGTAGAATTTCCAATATTAGGTAAACGAACAGTCGAACACTAGTATTAAAGAAATTGTTAACATATGAAGGGTGATATCAAATTCTACTTATAGAATTTGTAAGAATACCCGTTCCAGAATTCAAAATGAGTACTTATTTTTTAAGAAGGCAACTTCAAGCTCAAAAATAATGTATTTATGCTAATAATTTTTCTAGCAATATGGATCTTATTTGATATCTCATTAAGATGTTTTGAGCGGTACAAAAAAAAATCGAAAAATTATTTTCATTTACATTATTTTTGAGTTTGAAAATGTAAAATAAGTACCTATTTTTTAAAAAGGTGTTATGAGACGGAGCCCAAAATTATGACAAATATTCTCGATCAATCTATACAAGAGTAGAAGACGACAGTCATATATAGTTATATACATGCATACAACGGAGAACATCTATCCCCTCTTTAGAAGGCAAATGGGAATATTTTTCACACTCCGATTGGTTATAAATGCACTTCAAAATTGGTCTCAGTCATACTTTAAAAATTCTGGAATTTGTAATTTTAAGCGCTAATAGATAAATTTTGAAATGCGTCCATAAGAATTGTGAAAATCATTTTTAAAGACAAACTATAGAATTGAACCTAGCGTTCCATCTCTATACCAAAATCAAGATACAAATTATTTTCCACGCTATTTTGATGACGTAAAATTCATCCACGATGCTATCAACATCGAAACAGATGCACTCATAAGAAAATTTTAAAACTTAGGTAGGACGATTGTCCGGACTCATCCGTCTCTCTGACCATCCCCCCACCCCTCCTCTTGACTAGCTTATTATAACCTTTTCCTCTACCAATAATAAAGCCTAAAAGAAGGAAAGCAAGTTTTCACATCACAATCTTCCCCCATCATCAATGGATGGATAACATTCTTATAACATGAACCATCAGAAACATTCAAAAGCCGTACGCGTGTCTAATTTTGGTATAATGAGAGTGAACAAACTTTGGTGAGCAATCATTTAAGAACCATATCCCCAACCAAAAAAGTACAGTATTTTTAGCACCTATTCCAATTAGGTGGGAGTCGTGGGACACAAGGATTTGCACTTCCCAATTATGGACAATGAGAACTCAATTACAGATTGGTTCACCTCATCAACAGTAAGCAGATTTATCAATCAGTACTCTTATGGTAACACCTGTGTTTTTTTTTGGTAATGTAGGGTGTCCCGGACGAGCTTGGGCACACATCGGACAAATCCGTATGGCCACTACCACGGTTTTTTCACACGCTTACGCGTGAGAGGGAGGCGGCCCCAATAGTTGCTTGAAAGAGTAATCAAACCTGATACTATAGGTGAGAGCAAATTCCTGAGTCCAAGACCACGAGACCAACCCTTCGGGTTGACATCTGAGCTTTTTTTTTTTACAAGAACATCTGTACCTAGTGATGCACTCTTATGTGAGCACGTTGTCAGAATGTTCTATGTTTTAGAATACCATCTTATTATATACAGCTAAACATTCACTCTTACTATACATGCACAGAGAGAGAGAGAGAGAGAGAGAGAGAGAGAGAGAGAGAGAGAGAGAGAGAGCAATTATTTAAGAGCTTTCTTGTCTTGATAAACTTGGAAAAACCTACTAAGTATAGACCGGCAAGACTCCATGTCAGCTCATGATCCTGGCTGATAACCACTCGCAGTCACAATATTTAAATTAGTTTGAATTATGAAATTGTAAGATCCTCTCGTGTAAGAATTTTTATTTTTCATGTGACTCCTAACGGGGATCCATCAATGTCTCAGTCCAAAATCGTTGTTGCTCATTTTGTAAGTCTCGATGGGTTTATGGCAATCAAATACCGGTAAGGTTTAGGGGTTTTATTTCCCCTCTCAGAGAAATTGATAGATCATAATTTCACCGTTCATTTCTCTCGTGACAAACATGACTGGCTCACTTGAATAACGATATTTGATCCGCTCAATTTTATGCAGGAATGATGTGCACAGCGAAAAATACACAATAAACAGTTTGAATCATAGACTAGGATGGTGATGGGTCCCATTTCGCATCACACGAGAGATCACATGAAGAATCATCACATGAGAGGATTTTGACTCATTACGAACTTATGCCTAAGATCAAGCAAGAAAAATACAATAGCACTTGATGGTATTCAGGCAAGCTAAGTTACATGATATCAATTCAAAAGTTGGAAATCACTAAGCATTACTTATATAATCGTACATCTTGATCCTTTGCCCCCAGAAAACAAAGGAACAAAAAAAGATGCATACCTAAAATGCTGCCTGAATTTCTCAAGACAACATGTTTGTTTTGTTGATGGGGACAAACCAAATCAACATTTGGAGCAATACCTTACAAAATAAATGCTTTTCTAGTCTCACTTGGAAATTTTAAGTTCGTATTTTCTTTTGTTTCTCCCACCAGTAATTCCAAATATTTGTCTCTAAATTCCACAATATCTTTCACCAGAAGAAGAGGACATACAAAGCAACACAGAAAAAGAAAGGCATACAATACTAGGAAGGCACAAGTTTGGAATGTCTACACCTACCTCCAGTCGATATGCCTACGCCATCGGAAATGCCTGTGAATAAAGCTGTACGCGTGAAGTGGATACTTTTTTCTGACCAAGCCCTTTATGCATTTCCAAAAGGAAAAATCGATCACCTCCCCGTCCTTCCGGACTATGAACAAACATCGCGAGTGTGGAAAATCAGGATGGTACCCAATCTGTCAAACGGAGACAAGAAACTTGCATAATTCAGTGACAGTGAGAAGTAACTGAGAGGAACTCGACTTTCTGGATTTAGAGGACGGATAAGGATGACAATATCAGATAAACACAGTTCTTTTAGTTTTGCATTGTTCACTATAGCATGAGAGTATCAGAGAGCAACACAATAAGATATAGGAATAGGACAGTCACTTATAAAACTGGGGAAGGTGAACTTAACACGTACAAGTAAGACGTAGAATGCAACAAATTAAGCTGGGGGTATTATCAGCATGAAATTTGACAACGGGCAGAAACAATAAGAAAATATTAAAAAAAAGCTGATAGATCAACAAGAAATTTGGCAAACACTTCATGGTTGCTGAGTGCCGACTAGTGACTACACATAAATTTACAATTACCAAAAACACAAATAATCACAAAATCAGCTTGGTATGTAAGCATAACAATAAAGCATGAATGAAAGGCAAAGCGAAAAAAACATGCATACAACAATTTATTGCATATACTGAAGGACTTTTTTTAAGCAGCTAAAAGCTGAAAATAGAATAACTGTGGTGTAATTTTTGGCTGAATGCGGTGAAGAACACAATGCATCATGAACATGGAAACCAAGTCCAAATCCTCAACCTATTTTAGTGGGTCTTAAACTTTTCCCAACCGCGACTTGACATAACTGTAAATAGGTTCTCATGTATATTATACATATGAATATTTATGGATAGGGCCATAGGGGGTATACAGTAACATACACAGAGATATGAGAGAGAGAGAGAGAGAGAGAGAGAGAGAGAGAGAGATTGAGAGAGACCGTGATGTAATCAACTCCACATCCGATCTTCATTTCACACTCCGGATGATATGGAAGAAACCTCTCTAGGATAACCTTCTCATGCTGGGGACTTAATCTTTCACCACTTTCATATCTGCAAAAATTAATATCCATTAGAAAGTCATGAATCATGATAACCAGATCAGATGTTCTCTTGGAAATAACTCTTAACAAAGAGCTGTCAGTTCTTAAACCCCAAATTTCATCAGAATTGTCAAAGACCTGAGAGCTTGTATTGCTTCTTGGCGACGTATCAAGAAGTCTGATGAGAACAGACTTAGTTGTGTAGAGTGGAACATTCCTCCTACTGTTTTTTCTTGTTGCTACCTATGTAGCCTTATTTCTCTTTCACTGGTTAAGTGGTGTTTTTAGTTTTTCCTGCCTATAGCTGCTTGTAGCCAGGCAGATGTTGTTCCTTGTTCAGGGGATGCCCTGTTTGTTCCTGTAAGGATTTTGGTTCTTAATAAACTTAACTTACCCACAAAAAAAAAAAAGAGTTGTCAGGGTAATAAATTGAACAGTGTTAGATATGAAGTTCTAAACAGCACCATGAAGACGCAGGTTATAATGCCAGATGACGAGGGGAAACCATCAATTCAATTATATATGAAATAGCATCTAATGAAGCAAAACAAGTCAACTTACAAAGCACATATCCTAGGGACACCATCGGTACACCTCATTGAAGGTTTTTGTTTTTCTTTTGAAGAGCTATACCTCACTGAAGTTGAAGATAAAGGTTTGATGATGCGAGACATTACATGCATCAAGAGGAAAGAAAGGTCTACCCTGTGATATATGGAAAAGTTTCTCATTGAGAAAAGAGGAAGAAGGGATTGTTAGGTGCAATTATCAGTTATCAGAGGTTATCCACAGCAACTGGTTTAACTAATAATCCTCTACTATTCATGTTGGGAAATGAAAACTGTATTACAAGAGTGATTCATGGTGTTTATTAGTGGTATCCTTACATATATTTTGCTGATAAAACTCTCTTCATTGGTGATTTATGTTCCCAAATTGCAGATATTACCCTTAAGCTCATAACCCGTCCCAAAGGATAGACAATTAGACATCAATCTTTTATTACCAAATTAGGGATACTATAAATAAACTCACATCGCAACCCAAATGAAATACAAACATCTCCAAATAGAGAAACAGTAGCCTAAAATGATTTCAAAAAAAAAAAAACCCACATATTACGAGAAGCTAAGCAAAAGGCAAGAAAGTAATATGTTTATGCCTGCAACCACACAATAGGCCTAGGCAAGCAAAACAATTATCACAACCCGGTAAGCACAAACCCAAGTCAAAGCAATCAAAAGCCACAGTTCACCAAGAATTTACACATGTCCACAGACCCAAGCATACAAACAGATAGAACATAATTGGACACAGGCAATCCAAAAGAAGACTCAATCACAAAGTGATAGCATGTGTTCTCACATTTGCAGCTAAAATTAATCTTTTCTGCTTTTCAATATAGCACTGCCAAGGATTTCATACCTAAAGTCATTCTATATGACCTCAAAATGATTTCTGATCCCAGCCCTCCAGTTAGAAATTTCCCCTGACCTAATCATTTAGGCCACAAACACAATCTCGAGAAAAGGGGTCCATCACCATGAGCAAAGTAAGCTTCCACATTAGAGAATCTCAATATGCTATACGCTTATACCAGTTAGAAGAGCTGACTGAAAGCCAATCGTAGTGTACTTTAACAGAGCTCCATAGGATGCATAAGGACTGTGATTCTCTCAATAGATTGAACAACTCCAGCCAACAGTTTCCATGCAAAAGGAACTCCAAATACACCTGATCTTTGTTGTACACTTGTATCACAAGATGATATCCTCTTTAATAAATAAACCCAAGAACAGACCATCCGACTACCACCCCCATATGCATCTCTATAATCCAGAATAATCACGTAACTTTACACGGAAAACTGAAGATCATTTGATTCTCTTGTGCGCTGTGAATTGTGATAGAACTGGCATTCCTATGCCCTGATCAAGAATACTGCACAGTGCACAAGAAGCAAGGATTGAAGCTACCTTTCCACCACTGAATTCCTATTCCTGATAGTTAGGTACCACATACGTAAATTAAAAACCCAATTTTAGTACCCCTAACTTTCCCCAGTTTTGATCTTTCAATAATTAAACACCAAAGCCAAAGCCTCCTTGTCCTTGCCTATATATCCAACTAATTAGATTAAGCAGAGGAGATTATGAAAACAAAATTTATATTTCTCAAAGGCAACATAATCTTAAATGCACCAATGTCTGCGAGAGTGAAACTGGAAAGGAATTTACTTTTCTTGCAACGCACTTTGATGTTTCATTTGCCACAAAAATGCCAGAATGCACATTATAGATGCAATCATCATTCACCACATTAGGTCATTCCATTTGAAAAACAAGCAATGATCAGTACATTACTTCCCCACAGCATTCCAGCAACCAAACGCTCCCTAACAGCATAGATTCTCATTCTATTTTAGGGACTAAATAGTGGCATGTGGATGAGCTTTCTTCTGAACTTCCAAACACCACGCCACTCACTGGAAATTAAGGTTGGATCTTTGGCATCCATCGCCATCTTATCAATAACTACCCTCTACCCCTGCATTTTGTAAAACCAGTTTGGCAGTCTATCAATACCCTACCCTTCACCCCTGCATTTTGAAAAACCAGTTGGAAGTCTCCCAGTATAAGTCGATGATATGCAAAATTCCAGCCATGGCCAAGCAGTTTTAGATTTGTCAACAGTTCAAATGGTAGTGCTGACATGAATGGGATACCAATAACTCCAAAGCTATAACTGGGTTGGCAAACAATCTCTCATTCATACATCTCATGGAAACTGAACAACTCCCTTGCATATCAAAACGCAAAAATGCAGTCGCATTGCTCACTGCATTTCAAGCTTCAAAGGGTCTTGTTTGATTGGTCAGCTAAGGTGAAATATGATCCCATAGTGTGAGTGATTGATCGGGAGTTAAGGCTCGGTTTGGTTTGGTTTGGTTTGGTTTGGGGAGCAATCCACAGGACAAGAGTGTTTTCTAATACCACAGCATGTTTTTTACATACTATATTCTGTTGGATAGGCTGAGGATATTTAATTCGAACTCATGCCTAGTCTTGGTCAATACAACAGACCCGAAAGGACTTCAAGGTGCTTGCATTTGCCTAGTTCACTTGCACGCTTTCGTGAAATGCCACAATTCCAACCTCCTATAACACAATATCATCCCTGTTTTCAAGTCCTCTTAGTCTACAACTAGTGAAACCATGTGCACAGTGCACACAAATCTAACTACAAGTACCCAATCAATTTTGGAAACCCTCCCATTTTTAAAAGAAAAAAAACGTTGGAAACCCAACTCAGGCCAAGTTTCCACTAAGCTCAATGGACTAAAACCGTACTATTTACGGATTTTCAGGCACGTCATTCTCCTCAATATATCAATGAAAATACCATCTAGCGGAAACATCTTGACTATTGTCATTAGGCTGCAGCAAAAAAATATAGTGGACACTCCCCCTCAATTTAGGAAACACAATCCAATTTAGGTACTACAAATTAACAACGAAGAAGTAATAGAGACCTTACTTTCCAGAGTGGAGAACCATCCGTGCAAACCCAACAAGGGGTACCGTATCCTCCAAAATCTTGTCCTCAACCCGCACTTCTTCATTCTCATCCTCGTCTTCGTCCTCAGAATCTCCGGACGGATCCTCTTCCGGAACGACAACCGGCTTCCTCAGCACGTCCGCCGAGAAGGAGGAGGAGGAGTAACCGTCCCCGCCGCCGCTCCTGATGCCGCCCGCGGCAGACCGGGTTTTCAGGGCACGGCTGGGAAACCGGTGGGAAGAAGAAGGGAAGGAGAGAGTGGATAGGGGTAGTGGGAGAGAGAATGGGTTTCTGCGGTGGAGGTGGATTGGCGGCGACTTCAAATTGGATACTGAAGACGCCATTGCTGAAGACTCGTACAAGTGATGATACTTTTTGATTACTGTTGCTGCGATTCTGATGCGCGGGTCATCACCATGTTCTTATGGAAAAGGGGTTTTGCGTGGGATTTGCAAGGGTTCTGCTGAGTTCTGCTTTTTGTTAGGGGAGAGGAGTTAACGGTCGTAGAGTCATTGCTTTGCTACTGAAATATCACGACAAGATAAAATTCAGGGTGAGAAAATCTTTTTAACGTAACGGAGGTTCCGTAAAGGTGAATCGCACTGTACAAGACTGTTTTGGATGTTAATAAAAAAAAAAATTCGGAAAAGAGTATCCGGACTGTATTCGTTTACCGAAAAAATTTCATTAATATTTTGAACCGTTTAAAGTCGAAATGGACACCCGAGTTCACACGGCTCCGTCAATAAACCATCCTTCATCCTTCAGTTACCAAAAAAAAAAAAAAAAAGGTAATGGGTAACGAATAGCTGCTACTCAAGCGGGTAAGCCGTAAGCAGCCCCACATTGGTCATGTTGGAATGGGTCGAACATCAATTTCTGCTGTTAGGAGGTGCAAACAAGCCGTGCTGAGTTTTACAGTGTTTGAGTTCAGCTCGTTTACTCAATGAACTTAAAATTTGTGCTTGAGCTTGGTTCGTTTTCAAACAAGTCGGGTTTTTAATGAGCCGAGTTTGGCTAATTAACTTAATGAGCCTCGTTAAATGAACCGAGTTTTTGCGAATCGAGCAGAGCTTTTGTGTGTCAAACTCGACTCGTTTACCAAACAGTTCGGTTGTTTGCAGGTTGCAGCCCTACCCGCTTGCCCAATTAGTTTTGCCCATTTTGAAATTGTGTTTAGATTAAAAATAAAATTAAAAAAACGAGGTAGGCTCGAAGGCCGAAGCTCATGGCCCTACATGTTTCGGCCCAAATAACTCATTCCCATTACAAGTGTCCGGCCCGACAACTTGTATGGGCTTTGGCTTACCCAAGTGTTGTCTTGACATGGAGCAATGAGTTAACAAACCACTGTATGGGCCTAAGAATCAAACAAATTAGAGGCCCGTTTGGAAACCTAATTATTTTTGCATTTTGTATTTTGAATTACTATAATTTATTGATTTTGAATCGTGATTATAATAGATTATGAATCCGGTAGAGTGTTTGAGAGATATGTCCACAATAGATTTGCAACATAGTAGTGTTCGAGAGGATACTCAAAAGAGATTATGAATTGGTTTTTTACCATGTTACCCTTGATTATTTTTATGGTATTATAGTGTGATGAATAACAATTTTAATTTGAAAATAATTATTAAATTTCTATAATTAATATATCTTTTGACAAAAGTCTTGCAAACTTTATTTTCTAAACGTGAGTCTTATTCGCTTTACGCAATTTTTTTTTTAACATGAGTCTTAAACCAATAATTATTACAATGTGAAAGAGTTCGAAGATCATAAGAACAAGAAAAACAATTAAAAAACAACAAATTACCGCCACAACAAGAAGTTGAAGGGTGAGAGGATAATAAAATAACAGCTAGGGTATAAATATAAATATAACATTCGAGGGCAGTTTAGGAATTATGGTAAAAGGACAAGAGTAGTAAGGTCATTTCATCTGTCCCAAAAAATGGTAATCCAAAATGAGAATGGAAAAGATCCTCAGAGCTGATTCTCAAATTGTGCCTCTAAAATGTAGTTTTGAGAATGCATTTGAGAGAGAGTGCATTTTGATAATGTGGCTCCCAAAAAATCACAATAGCAAAATGCAAAATGAGAATGGATAAGTTGGCTCCCCAAACAGGGCCAAGAGACAATAAGAAATAGATTTAAGATCTTGTTCCATGAACAATTTTTTTTTCAGATTTTTTATACTGTTCTTATTTGAATTTTTTTTGTGTTTGTTTGTTTTGCTCCAAAAATTTTTGACTTTTTGATTCGACGAGACGAATTGAAAAAGTAAAAAACAAAATTTACTTTTATCCAAATATTTTGAACAAGAACCACTTTTAAAGTAAAAAAAAGGAAAAGAAAAAAAAAAAACAAAACAACACATTTTCTAAACAGAACACCTTCTTAAAAACAAATACTTATTTCACATTTTTACACCCAAAAATAATGTAAATGAAAAATAATTTTTTAATTTTTTTTACACCGTATTAAAGATCTCAATGAGATCTATCAACTAAAATCCATATTGATAGGAAAATTACTTTCGTAAATACATGATTTTTGAGTTTGAAATTGCCTTATTAAAAAATAAGTACTTATATCCCTTTCTGGAACGGGGACCTGTGGAAATATTAGATGCTATGATATGCCATGTTGTGTTTTTTCGGCCCTTCAATATTGCTATACCAGAATGTATCATTGCTACTAAAAGTTCACTTCTGTATCGACTGATTCTCAATATGTATTGCATGTATGCGATTTTTTGCCCGCTTCATGGCACTACGTGACCTCTAGAGCTGCTTTCAGGTGCTCTGGCACCAAAAATAATTCTTAAAAATTTACCATTGCTACCCAATTCGTACCACGTACCACGAATCATTCAATATTCCCGCTACTACTGCTACTACACAATTCGCTATCACTATTTTAAAACCTTGTTGAGAAGAAACAATTAAATTGACATGTGCATATTTAGCTGATGATTGATTCGCTGGCATATAAATGTGAGTAGATGTGTTTCTTTTTTCCTCCGATTGACACGAGTGGCGAAAATAGTTTGGCAATGCTAGCTTCGATACGTTGGCCAAATTGTACAAACATATACCCATGCAATTTTGCCTCAAAATATAAGTCACATAACACGTGTGCGCCGTGCGCAGAAACTTAAGTGAGAGAGGGAAGAGTCCCACCGGAGGTATATACTACTACTATACACTAATAGTGACCTAGCTGCTGAGAACAAATATCCTTTTTAAAATTTGGTTTGAACGTTCCCTTTGACAATTATCTCCGACAACAGCCAACTGGTGAAATCTAGGTTTGCGATTTGGAAATAGTCGGATTCTCTGTGGTCCAACTGTAGAGAGTCCCGGCAAGTCAATCACAATCGTTTATTTTTGTATCAAACGGTTCAAACTTTCTAAAAAAAAATTCAGGAAAACTTTTAGATTTTTTTTAAAATCTCAACCGTTAAAAATACCATCCAACGGTTACGAACACTCGTTTGGAATGCCGAGAAGCCTGGTGCTTTGGAAATCGCTTGCGGCCAGAACTATGTCAAAACTTTTGAAGACATCTCGCTCGAGAAGCGGATCCAGAAAAACAAATCTCTCTCTCTCTCTCTCTCTCTCTCTCTCTATCGAGAAGATCGAGCATATGTTGGGTCGCAGATCTTGGAGAACAGCTAATCCCCCATTAATGTTTAGTACTCTGTATCACACTATTCTTAAGCCACCCTCATAAAAAATCAACCTCATTTATGATAATTACTAGTAATTACGATACTAGAATCACCTTCACAAAGTTGAAGTTTTGTACGAAAAAAGTAATTTCGGTGTCGGACCGTTTTTTTACCATCTCTACTGAAATAAATTGGGCGTTAGGAGGGTTTTATTAAGTATTTTACGGCATTCGACGTCGCATTCACAGGTCTGTTTTCAGAGTGGTTGTAGGGAGTCACATTGCGTAAATAAATACATGGGGGACGCACTGGGCCGACAATTTGCAACCTAAAATCTAGATTTAAAAAAAAAAAAACAGCAAAAAACCAGTGGAATGGTTGGTAAGAGAGATGAAACTATGCACATGGTCAATTTTGGTTATTTCTTGGGAGTATTGGGTGCATTTTCGGTTAGGACTTGAGCACACTCATTGTTATAGTTTTCTTTGGACTTCTCTGGCCCCGCTCTATTTTTTTATTTGCTATGTTGAAAAAAATTCACGCTCTAACCTATACTCTAATCTTTCTCTAGTTAAGGGGATGGATTTTTTCCCCTTCTCAGAGTTGATAGTTTAAAAATAGAGTCCATAAATTTAGTGGATCCTCCTAATATATATTTTTTATTTTGATAACTCTATCCTTCAAATCAACTTTTTTAAACATGACAGAGAAATAATTGTATTTCGAATGAAGATGGATCTTTATATCAGAGAAAATAAAAGAAGGGTATCGAATGAACTATAGAGATGAAAAACGGAGACAAAAAGAAGTGGGATCATAGTTGACATGAATTGTACGATTTTCTAAATTTACATTTTACGTAAAAAGTATTAGTTGATTCTTTTGAATAGTGTAATAGAGAATTTACTAGATATTTGGTTGAAGATGCCCATAGACATGTGCTTAGACTTAAATGTGTCATCTTTTCTCGTAGTTCAAAATATTTTTTCCCTATTTTTTAGCTTTGTATTGTTGTTGCATGATTTATTGTAAATGTTGCTCAATAAAGGCCATTTTCATAAAACCGATCTGTTAGAGCGGACTGCCTTAATTATAGGCTGTACAGCGATCCGATAGTTCATTTTAGCCTCGTTTTGATACGAACGTGTAAAATTTAATTTTAATTTATATTAACTTGAACATCCTATTACTCGAATTAAAATTTAAGCCGTCGATTATCGATTATCGAAATGAATCATCTGATCGCCACCTACACACTCACCGCCACTTTCTTCAGATCTCTCCTTCATTCTGACCATAACAACTGTCGAGATTCCCTCAAATTCGCCGTACGAACTCCTTAGGGCCTCGGTAATAACTTCAACATTCTCGTAGTATTTGGTTTCTTCTTCACTAGATCTGGTTTTCGGAATGGACGGCGGCGACGGAACGGTTCGGTTGGGGGCTCTGACCATGAGGCCCGATAGGGGCTTCAACTTGGAGCCCGACGTCTCTGTTTCGTCTCCGGTCACGAGGCAGAAAGCCGCCGCGGCGAAGCAGTTGATTGAGAATCACTACAAGAACTACGTCCAGGGCTTGCAAGATCGTAAAGAGAGGTTAAATTCAATTCTCTCTCTTATTTATATAGACTCACTGTCTCTATATACTTGTATGAGCTGTTTTGTACTTCTTGTGATCTTGTATTAGAGTTTAAAGTTGAGGGCCGGCTGATGACAGTGCGTATTTAGCAGTAGTGTTGTTAGCGGAGAAAATATATTTTTAACTGCGGAGCCGTGAATAGTTGTTTATGGTGACAATCACAACCATCCAAAACACTCGGTCCGGATGTTAATGAAACTTTTATGGGAAGAGTGAATCACTGGACCGTCCAGAATACTTTTGGACGGTCGCGATTGATTGTTGCTGTGAAGAACTTGTTCACAGCTGTCTCGTTGTCAGTAGCTTTAAGCCTTTAATTAAAAATTTACACACACGTATGGCTTTGTATCCGTTTTTTTGCCTGATTCACGGCACAGGGCTGTCACTTAACCGCTGTAGTGGCTTCAAGTGCTCCGGTGCTAAAAGCAATGTTAAAATTTTCACAGCCTCTAGACTCGATTCCTGCTGCATATCATTCAATACTACTAGTAGCTATTTATATCTTTGGTCGATATTATCTTAGACTAGAGAGCAGTGGATGGAGCTAGGTTGTGTGAGACTTGTGTGCTGTGATTCGTATTTGTTATGGTAGATATATAGATTGTTCTTCCTCTCCCAAATGACCGAACTACTTGGAATCTAATCTATGATGCACCGACACCGGAACACGGGAATTCTAAAAAAATGGGGACACGGACACGGCGAGGGACACGCCACGTGTATATTTATTTATTTATTTATATATATATAAATAAATATATATATTTTAACACCAAGAAATTTTAAAAAAATTATAATTTAGCCCCAAAATTTTTTAAAAAAAGTACAGTTTGACCCCCAATTTTTTCAAAAATTACAGTTTGGTCCCAATTTTTTTTTAAAATTACAGTTTGGCCCCTGTTGTGTCCCCATCGGTGTCCCCGCCGTGTCCCCGTGAAAAATTCAAATTAAATTATGGGACACGCCACGTGGCGTGTCCCATACGTGTCCCCGCGGTATCCCCGCCGTGTCCCCGTGTCCGACACTGCCATACCTCGACCTCTAGAGGTGTCGATGCTTCATAGCTTGGAGTGTTCTTTTATTCTTTTTCTTTGTTTTTTTTTTTTTTTTTTGTGAGGATCGAAACTTCTTGTTTAGCGTAATACTATATGCATAAGGTTGCATTGATGTTTATGGGGACGTGGTTGTTGGATTAGGCGTCGAGCATTGCAGATGAGGGCGCAAGAAGCGAAGTTGTCTAGTGAAGAAGAGGAGGAGATGTTGAGGGATTTGGAGTGAAGAGAGACGGAGTTTATGAGATTGCAGAGGCATAAAGTTGGAATTGATGACTTTGAGCTGTTGACTGTGATTGGTAAAGGTGCATTTGGTGAGGTAGGTTGACATGCATATCTTTTCCCTTCCATTATGCCAGTGCTCAATCACATTTTGTTAAATGGTTACCAACTTACCATGGTTAGGAATCAGTTGAAATTGATGGCATGTGGCTAAATTTCAGGTTCCGGAATAAGAGCACTTGGTTTAGAGTTTAATGCCTTCTTCCTATTTGAAGCCTTTTCCTTGATTTTTTTTAGCCAACTCTTGCTCAATACGTATTTAACAACTCTATTTGGGGAATGTTCACCAATACATGTCCAAAATTCCTTGATGTATTAGTATTCAATGATTACATATCTTTCGATGCGAGTAACGCTACTATTTTAATATGGAGAAACATTTGGTTTGCATAGATGTTGCTCTAGATATCACTGGAACGATTTCGAAATCCTGGACTTAACAGCTTCTATGATTTTATAAGCATGACACTTGCAGATATGGCATTAAACTATTGTTTGTCTTTGTTCTGTTGTTTAAGACAGTGTAATTATTTTTGCTTGTAGGTAGTTACCTGACTCATCATCTGACTGACTAACTAACTCAGGTTAGGCTATTTGAAGCCTTTTCCTTGATTTTTTTTAGCCAACTCTTGCTCAATACGTATTTAACAACTCTATTTGGGGAATGTTCACCAATACATGTCCAAAATTCCTTGATGTATTAGTATTCAATGATTACATATCTTTCGATGCGAGTAACGCTACTATTTTAATATGGAGAAACATTTGGTTTGCATAGATGTTGCTCTAGATATCACTGGAACGATTTCGAAATCCTGGACTTAACAGCTTCTATGATTTTATAAGCATGACACTTGCAGATATGGCATTAAACTATTGTTTGTCTTTGTTCTGTTGTTTAAGACAGTGTAATTATTTTTGCTTGTAGGTAGTTACCTGACTCATCATCTGACTGACTAACTAACTCAGGTTAGGCTATGCCATGCTAAAAATACAGGAGAGATATGTGCAATGAAGAAATTGAAGAAATCAGATATGCTTAGCCGTGGACAGGTAAACTTGCTAGGTTATTACACATTTACTTCTGATTATGGTTTCCCTTGAAGCACTATTGTAGCCTTCCTTGTAGAATTTTTTTTAGAACACTTGTTTAGGCTATATGTGTTCCATTGGAAATTCTAAGCTGGGATTGGCGAGCAACTTAGCATAAAGAGCTGAACTACAGAGAGGAGATGCTTTTCTTGTATAAAGTACTGTTCATAACAACTTGGCAGAACTTGGAAGATATGAATATTTATGGTAACTACCTGAAGGTATATATTTTCATTTCCATGTCAGTGATGTAAACTGTCCACTATTTGTGCAGGTTTTTGCCATTTCCTAAAGATTGTCACTTTTAGGGCAACTAAAGAACAGTGAAATGAAATTGGGGATTTGTTCAAACTTCAAAGCAAATGCATTGCAGGGTACACTTCCCAGTGTTCATACCCTCTTTTATCATTAAAAAAAAAAACAGAGAGAGAGTTGTATGTACAAACATTTGATGTTGTGCCCCGAGCAATTTTTCCAAGTTGCTTTTTCTTTTTCTTTTTCTTCCGTCACATTTTTGGTTTGTAGTTTGTACTCAGTAAGGATATGGATAGAAGGAGGAGTTACGGGATAGAATATGCTTAATGCTTACTTTCGTGCTTCGTCTTTTACCATGTTTTAGGAAGGTGGTATTCGTCGTTGTATGAAAATAAGCCTTTTTAAAATTTATTATAGGACACCCTTGAATACTAGGAATAGAGATTTGCTCAGCTTTTCTAAACTTCTGTGGAATTCTGAAGTCAACCATGATTATTTTGCTTATTTCTTATATTACTCATGTTTACTTCATTTAGGTTGAGCATGTTCGGTCGGAGAGGAATTTGCTAGTGGAGGTTGATAGCCGGTGCATCGTGAAGCTCTTCTATTCATTCCAAGATTCCGTTTTTTTATACCTTATCATGGAGTATTTACCTGGTGGTGACGTTATGACCTTACGGATGAGAGAGGATATTCTTTCGGAAGATGTTGCACGCTCTTATACAGCAGAAAGTATTTTAGCTATCCATTCAATTCACCAACACAACTATGTGCACAGGTATGCTAGTAATGCAAAGATATGATTATTTTTTTTTTTTTTTGCAGTTTCTTATGTATTGCATGTTGAGCACACGTTACGGCTATGCATATTTTTATAGCCTTATGTTAGATTATTACCTATGAATCTTGTCACCAACTTTTTCCTCGTCGCAGGCTTAGTTTTCTAATCCTAACCTGGTATAATTATTCAAAAATTTCTACCTTTTGAAGTCATTTTATTTTGCTTGATGTAGCATTTTATCGTTTATATTTCATATAAAACAGCAGCAAAGATTGAATTCCATGTAAGCAATCAGGATGTCTGTCCATGGTTTTTGGTACTCTTTCCAACTTTGGAGATTATAAATAGAAATTTTCCTATTTTTTCTCTCTGAGTATGAGGGAGCGAGGAGCTGTTTTCCTTTTGTTGTTATTTCGGCAGTTTGAATCTTGTCCATTTCTGGCACCTAAATTGCATCATACAGAAGCTTTTTGTCTCTGCGCTCTGTAGACTATCATGCATTATGTATTGTATCCCTCAAGGAAGTTTCATCTATATTTCTAGTGTAGATGCCTGCACATATCATCTGTGGACAAAGGAATGTTGTGATGCGTAATTTCTCTGCTTGCAGGGACATAAAACCAGATAACCTGATACTGGACAAGAATGGCCATTTAAAGCTCTCAGATTTTGGCTTGTGTAAGCCCCTTGACAATAAATATTCGACAATATTGATGGAGATGATGGTTTTTTAAACCAGGATTCAACACATGTCGGTGAAGCACATTCTAGTGGTGAGAGGCCTCCTTGGTTGATGCCAACAGAACAATTACAACAGTGGAAACGCAATCGTCGTGCCTTGGTATTTTCGTAATTTATCCCTTTTGCATCTACATGGCTCTTTTACATTCTTTTTGGCTCATGTTTTACTCTTCACCTCTTCCTAATTTGAGTGACTGTTGTATTCCATAAGGCATATTCTACCGTTGGGACTCTCGATTATATGGCACCTGAAGTTTTGGTTAAAAAGGGATATGGCATGGAATGTGACTGGTGGTCGTTGGGGGCAATCATGTATGAGATGCTTGTTGGCTATCCTCCCTTCTGTTCAGACGACCCAAGGATCACATATCACAAGGTATCCAATCTCTGGTAGTTCCTAGTGCCTGATTCTCGGCAGATGTGATAAATTCTTTATTTTTTCACGAAGGATTATGAAAATGACATGAAAAAGTATTTGGTGGAGCATTCTTGAAAACTTTTGAAAAATTTCCTTTCAGAGATCCTAAAGATTTCAATTTTTCTGTCAGTTAGTTTGTGAGTATTCTTCATTTTGCTGGATGTATCATTTTTCTTTTTTCGTGTCAGATAACAAAGTGGCAGAAATGCCTGAAATTTCCTGTGGAGCCAAAAATATCAAATGAGGCTAAGGATCTAATCTGTCATTTTCTATGTGACGTGGACACAAGGTTGGGAACCAAATGAGTGGAGGAAATAAAGGTACCAAACTTATGTACAATGAATCGGTTTTTTACCTTTTTCCTGAAAATTTAAGCTGTTGCAATTCGGTTTGTAACTTTACTCGTGTGTGTGTAGGCACATCCATGGTTTAAAGGCATCCAATGGGACATGCTGTATGAAATGGAAGCTGCCTACAAGCCTACTGTGGTTGGAGAATTGGACACTCAAAATTTTGATAAGTTTCCTGATGTGAGTACATGGATCACAAAATAATTCTATTTAGGGGTTTTCTCATCAGCTTGCTATATCTTGTGAAACTGAACCCAACCTTCCATATTTGTTCATGATTCTTCTAATCTTCTCAGTGATCAAGCCCGTGTTTTCTGAGCCTTTCTTTTTCCTTTGTATCACTTCAAATATGAGTATTGTGTGAATTGGTTTGTTCAGCTGAAGAACATCCCATAGACCACTCATCTCTCACACCCATCGCAAGAATAGATAATAACAGTAATAAAACGAAAACCTCTCCATTTCATCTACGATTAAACCATGATTTCACTAGGTCAACTTGTCACAAATGGATTCATTTTTCCATTCATTATTTTGCCTCTACCCCTCATCCATCTCAACCTTGAAATGCTTTTCAAAGTTTAAACCTTGTAATTGGAAGTTTCCATTGTTACTACTATATTTATAAATGTACCTTTTTTTTCGCCTCTCCCTTGTTTTTTCTTATTTGGTAAAGTGATTATATTACATGGATTAACCTTTGTTGTCTGATAGGTAGAAGATCCACCTTCCACAATACCTAGAGTGGGACCTTGGCGAAAGGTAATTGATGCTTCTTAACTTCAAATCCTTTTGGATCAATTGACTATGTGATGTATTGTGTAGTTAACAAGTTTAAAGACAATTGTAGTACATAAACTTAATCTAGAAACCTTCCAAGCCAACCCTGGAGTTTTATCGTGCTTCTTTTTAAGATAAGTGATGCTAACAGTCACATATGTCAACTTTTTAATGGAAGATGGCTTTTGGGATTCATTTTGTGTCGGGATCCCAATTGCCAAGGCTAGATTGCTGCTCCCTTGGCAAATGAATGGAATAGGACTTTGAATTGTCTTGCATTCATATTTGGTGTTTTTTTTTTTGAAGGGCATGAAGAGATTTACACAACAAGTGTAACTTTGTTGATTACAAACACTTGTACGGTAAACTTGTATGCACACCAACATATTAACTACTTCCTCCGTCCCAATTTACTTGTCCCAGTTTTATTCTAACTGGATAAAAAAAACTAGGTATATCTTTAAATTGGTAATGAATTTTATATCTAATATGAATTTTGTTTGATAGATCTCGATTTGTTCTATAATATAATGTTTTCAAAATCACCTAAAATATTATAAAATATAAGATATAATCAATTGAAAAGTGACACGAACTCCCAAAAATGACAATTAAATTGGGACGGAGGGAGTATTAATTATTGATGGAATCCACGTCCCAGTAGAGATTGATGATACTCCATTGAGTAAATTTATAAGTTTCGATTATGTCAAACCCTGCAGGTGAATATTTGTATCCGACATATCGAATAAGTTAAGCGGATAGTCTCAAGGTATAAGATGTTGATTAAGTGGGAGATTGCTAGTGATTTATTTTAATCAACGGGTATTTGTTATCTTAACGTGGGGAGATTAATAAATATTTAATAACATGGAGCTCGCAATGGCATGGGGAGGGGAAGACCTAAATTGACATTAGATGTTGTGGTGCGCAACGATATGAGTATAGTAGGTTTGTGTGAACAAGTGGGCCTTGACAGAGCTCAATGGAGGAAAAAGATTCATGTAGTTGACTCCAAGTGATTGGGACTTAAGGCTCGGTTTGGTTTGGTTTAATAACATAGAGCTCGAAATATAATTGAGATAAGGATGAGAGAGCAATTACAATTTTGTAGTGGGGTGAATTGTAATTTGTGTGATAAGAAGTAGAATTCTGGTGGGATTAAGATTTCTTATTTATTTCTCCTGAGGTCCCTGCCCTAGCCCTATAAATATACCGCTTCGTTTCTCTAGGTCAATGACACAATTTTTGAGAGATCAGAAAAAGTGGGCTGTGAGATAGAACAAATAATCATGTAGGGTTTCCACAAACGGGTATGTGATTCAAGGTATAAGGGAATATGGCAGAAGATCGTAAGGTATGGTCGAGCAGTATTTGTTGCATACAGCAAGTGTGCTGTAACAAGTTCAACCAGTGTTCGTGACACGGGAGTTGTGGTAAAATCCTAATTCCGCCTTGTAGAATTTTTGCAATTGTTGTTGTCTAATCTGTACGCATCATTACTGAGTCTTGGGGATTCGGTTTCCCAACACTAGGGGCACCTATTAGCAGGACCGTTCCTTAATATACTCCTTATAGATAACTGAAAAGATAATAAATACTGTCTATTTATGTGTGGTTAAGAACTAGTAATATATAGCATGTGATTTTGGTGTTTCTTGAAATAAATTTGTTGTGCTTATCATGGGCACTTTTATTCCAAATTCATAATCAGTGGAAGACATGATTCTATTCCTTGCAATTTGGAATTCTATTCCTCGCAATTTGGGATTTGCTTTCTCTTTATTCTATTTGCTGTTCTTATGCTTTAGTGTGTCTATAGCTTTTTTTTTTTGCCCTCCATTGGCTTTTTGCCTACCTTCCTTGCTGATAAAAAGGCATATCGTTGGCGGGAGAGTGGACGATACCATAGTTGGAAAATGGAATACACTTCTCTTTTCAAAATGATGTCCATTTTCTATCCTTTTTAATTAATTCTTTGGAGATTAATTAATATGTTTATATTTGATTTATCATTCGCTTATAAAAGAAAATGATGAACACTGATCAATAGAATATGGGGTACGTAGAATATTCTAAATGGAAACAAAGGGGGACTTAAAATCAAATTAAAGATTTGCTGATATGTAATTTCCTCAAGTGGTACATAGTATCTTCATGATTTTCATATGCAATGCTCTGAGGATCGCATCCTAGCTAATTTCAGCATAAATAGTTCGGCGGGGAACAACAGCTATCAATTTGTCCAATTTGGCAACTCCGATGAGAATTTGATCCTTCAACTTCAACAAACAGTACTTGATGGAGTATTGAGCAATTTTGGTTTTGGTGACGCTGGAAAATTCTCTCAATTTAACTTTCCATATACGTACTGCACCTAAATATATGGTGGGAACGACCTCTCCCTCTCTCCCTCTCATCTATATATCCAACTGTCAGATTCCTGCAAACAGTGCAAGTGCAATGTATTTTTATAAATACGTCACCCGCACACCCTAGCTTTCACTTAATTAGTTCCCAACCTTAATTGAGTTTGCAAGAAATCAAATGCTGGGAAAGAAGGACCAGAAATCATCACTTCCAAATTCACCTACATGTCCCCCATACTCATCAGCAACATCAGATTGTTTGCCTCCTAATAGGATGCAGAATGATGCCAATAATGAAGTTGCAAGCTGCTGCACCATTCGCTTGGAGGAAGAAAACAAGGCGGCCGTATGCCAGTATGTCGTCGTCGTCGGCAACAATGGCACTCCCACTGATAATGATGATCATCTGTTTGTTTCAAATGATCATAAGTTGGATGATGATCTTGTCGATCCCGGTGCTAGTCACGTCAAGGCCAGTAGTTCTTTTGCTCATTCGGTCATCAACATGGTTGGCATGCTTATCGGTAAGTCAATCAGTTTTAAAACCCCTTTTACTATTTCCTCTTGTTATCATTCAGCTAGCGTTCTAGTGTAGTATTACGGGAGATATGGCCCATAATCCTAATTAGATTTTGTACTTTAACTAAATAGTTCTTCTGTTTATTACTAGCTACTTTCTAAGGCCAAAAGTACACATCAGGAAAAAAAAAATTTCAAAAGACATAAGCATTTAAGGTGTCATGTTTTTTTTTTTAAAATCTGCATAATGTTTCAAAAGTAAGGGAGGTCAGAGTTTAATCCGTAATATTTTTTTACAAGCAATATTGATCTTGTTTGATAGATTTTAATTTCTTTAATTAAACAAAGTTCAAAAAATTGCCTAACACATTATGGATTGAAAGATATATGCAATTTTAAAATGACACGCATTCTTGAAAATGCTAAACTTTATGGGACGGAGGGAGTAGTATTTGTCAAAAAAAAAACCCTTAAGAGAGGTCATTACAATTTACCCTAACCCACAATGAAAGTACGTACTATAACTTATTTGTAATTTATGTATTTCAATAGTTATTCAACAACTAATTAACCCACAGTAACTAACTAACTAACTAGCAATCTAATTAAAATACGTAACGGTTTCTACTTAATTTCAACGTGCAGGTCTCGGGCAATTATCAACCCCATATGCTTTACAGAACGGAGGATGGGCTTCTGCGTTCCTTCTTGTAGGCCTAGGCTTAGGATGTGCGTATAGTTCTCATTTATTGGGAATATGCTTGAAGAGGAATCCGAAATTGATGAACTACAGCGACATCGGGCAACATGCATTTGGAGCAAAGGGAAGAGTTTTAGCTATGTCTTTCATCTACATGGAAATTTTCATGGCTCTTGTGTCCTATACTATCTCACTCCATGACAACTTAACTATAGCCTTTTTGGGAACCGGGCTACACCTCAATCTCAAGCAGCAGCTGCCTTTAGCCACTAGTCTCCTATCAACATCTCAGCTCCTAACCGTGATTGCCATTTTTGTGGCGCTTCCGAGCTTGTGGCTCAGAGATCTCTCTTCGATATCATTCCTTTCAACTGGCGGTATTTTCATGTCACTTATCATTTTAGCAACCGTGGCATGCGCCACCATTTTTGGAGGGGTGAGAGCTAACCACAGAATACCAGTTCTCCAACTCGACAATATTTCGGCAATATCTGGACTTTACATATTCAGTTTTGCAGGTCATATTGTTTTTCCTGATATATATAGGGGAATGAAAGATCCTTCAAACTTTACCAAGGTAGGCCGGCCATTTGTTTTTTTTTTTTTTAAATACTTAATTTAACCATTTAAAAGTACATACATAAATACACACACATACATATATATATATATCGCCCTACTTTCTGTAAATTCTATCTAGTTCACAGTTCATCATGTATTATATTACTAGTATTTAATAATAGAAGCGATTTTAATTAGGTATTCAAGTTATCCATATCTCAAAGAGATCAGGACTGGTGCTGTTACTTTTAGCATGGTACAATTATTAACAGATAATGTTAGTTTCTTGTAGAAAAGCACAATGCCGCTCGCAATAGTCCATATGTAACCTTTTGTCTCGTCTTCAAATAATAGAACAGTCTTGCTAACCTTTGCCCACTAGGCGGAGAATAATATGCCACTAATTTTAAACAAGTGCGGGTATCAATGCGTATCTCATAGATATTAATACAATATTTTCACAAATATTAATACATCTTTTTCGGATATCAATACACATTTTATCTATTATTCAAAACCCTTTGGATAGAGGTTAGAATAATCCATAATTAATAGAAACTCTCAACAATTGAATTTTGCTACACATTTAAAATTAAGAGCTATTCGACAGGGCCTATGCTTTAATTAAAGTGGTTGGATTCAATTCAGACAAATCATTACGAGCATGTACGATTCAACAATTATTTTTGTCTGGTTTGAGTAAAATTATTATTCTATTGCATGCTAGCTTATCTATAATTTATGCAATTCCAAAGAATACAAAATTTTTATTAGTGGTTTTAAGTTATTTTGCAGGTATCTATAGTAAGCTTCACGCTAGTGACAGTGCTATATACAACCTTAGCATTCATGGGTGCCAAAATGTTTGGGCGTGAAGTAAATTCTCAAATCACTCTCAGCATGCCGCGAAATCTTATATTTACGAAGATTGCACTGTGGGCAACTGTTGTCACACCTATGACCAAATATGCACTAGAATTTGCGCCATTTGCGATGCAGCTTGAGCGTCACCTTCCTCTCTCAATGAATACGAGGATGAAGAGGATGGTACGAAGTGGCATAGGATCGTTATTGCTACTCGCAATCCTAGCGCTGGCTCTTTCTGTGCCATATTTTGAGTTCATTCTCAGCCTCACTGGCTCCCTTGTCAGCATTGGAATTTGCATCATTTTTCCTTGTGCCTACCACACCAAGGTTTTTTGGTCTGAAATCTCAAAACCGTTGTTGATTTTGAATGTGATCCTGATTTTGGTAGGCAGCCTTCTTGGGTTATCAGGAACCATTTCGTCGTCACGCCTACTTGTGAGGAACTTGCATACAAGAATACGTCACTCACCGTGAATGAACCAGCCATTGGAGATTTGCAACAATTTTTCCTACTTTTGTATTGTCTTCTATTATTGATGATACATATGAGAAAGTGTATTAGTTTAACATGATGTATATGTGAAATAAACTATACAACATGATAATGTAAAACTGCATGATTAATTAGCAGTTGGTTGAATAACTAATATGCAGTAACCAATCATATAGTGTCACGTTCAAAAGTTGTGCAAATAATTAAATACATTAATTGTTGTGTTAATTGACATGTGTATGTGTATTCGTGCACCCATGAGTATGAATATTGTAGCACTAATTAGTTCTCACATGAGTATTAATTGCATTTACTTTCTCACTTATCCCGTTTAGAAAGACTGTACACTCTCAATGAAATCACACACCTTCTTGGACAAAAATAATTTCCCTAATTTTACGTTATGCACATGCATGTGAAATAAATCAAAAATATTTTCTCAATGAATACAATATTTCTTGAATGATGTAGACACCTTAATTTAGCTTTGCAAATATTTTAAAGTCCCGCGATGGGCGAATCCCAATGATAAGTAGGTTTCCTAAAAGTCTCACAATGGGCGAATCCCAATGATGAATAGGTTTCCTATTGCTTTGGTTAACTTTACGCAAGACCGATGAACTTTGTGAGTCTTTGTAAACCCGAGATTCCAAGTCAGTGTTAGAAAGCCCAAAATACCAAAAACCCAACCTGTTTGTACAATCAAAGTGCACGCCGCCACTTTAGCCTTTCCCCCGTGGAATTTTTCAGTCCAAACTCCCAGTGAGATCCATCTCTCGTCCGTGAGAACAATACTATGGCCGCCACATTGATTTACCAGCTGCCACTTCAATTTACCTGAGATTCTAGAAGCCCAAGCAGGAGTTCGATCTCGATCAGAACTCTTTCCACCAATCGGGGAAGCATGGCATACTAGCTCATTCAGGACTCTCGAAGATAGATTGGTTGTGTGTTGAGTAGGATAAATAATACCCATACTGGTTTATGCAACGGAAATATGATCGAACTACCCACCCATGGGTTGTCAACATGGTAAGATTGAATCTGCGCTTGTAACATAGCAGGGTTCGATTCTCCCTAAAGGCAAACCATGATTTAAGTGGAGGGTCATGACGGTGGGTTACCGTGCTAGTCTCCCTCGAGGTTTGGATTGCGCAGTTGGGTCCAATAGTGACGCTCGGCTGCAGGGTTGTTCCTTGGTTACCCAAAAAAAAACAAAAAAAAACAAAAAATGATCAAACTATTCTCTAGTCATTGTTGTTCAATTAGAACACCAAATTCACCCACTCTAGATTTAGGTGTCTTCCAACCTATGAATTACTTGAGATTGCCTAGATTTGATGGAGATTATAGTTATAAAATGCTAGGTTAGGGATCCTTAATCTTCCTGAAGAAATCTTATAGTTTTTCTCTATCATGAAAACTAAACTCTCAAATAATGATGATAATGGAAAGCCAAAAACTTCTTGAAACCACCACTAAAACAATAAGGAAAGTGGGCAACTATTAATCACCCATGTGACCAAGTGGTCCCTAAAAGAATTTTTTATATTCTCCCATTGGCCCACGAGACACATGTCTACATTTTAAGATGATAAATACTTTATATGGCCATATAACTGAAAGTGCCCATAACTAAAGATTTTTGAAAACCTTTTACTCCATTAGAAAATATCAAACATGAATCATAACGGTAGTGCCGTAACTAATAGGCATATCCTTCCAAGTATTTCATTGTATGACACTTTCCAATGAGTATCCAACAAGACCGAACAAGATATACTTTACGAATGACTAAAATTAATAGTCACTTAGGGTCCTCTTAATTTATTCCAACGGATAACCTTATACATGCTTTATACCATATTGGCACATGTACGTCTTTATTATCTAAGAACACTTATAATGTGACAAAACTTAAATTGAGCAACGTACAAGAGAAAATCATCATAAAATGAGCTAATAAGCCATGTATTCACTACATGGCTGATTCTCAAATTGTGCTTTTAAAATGTAGTTTTGAGAATGCATTTGAGAGAGAATGCATTTTGATAATGTGGCTCCCAAAAGATTACAATAGCAAAATGCAAAATGAGAATGGATAAGTTGGCTCCCAAACAGGGCCAAGAGACATAGATTTAAGACCCTGTTCCACTAACAACTTTTTTCACTTTTTTTGGTTTTGTCCTTATTTGAATTTTTTTTGCGTTTGTTCATTTTGCTCCAAAAAATTTTGACTTTTTGATTCGACGAACGAATTAGAAAAGTAAAAAAAATATACTTTTACCCAAATATTTTGAACAAGGGCCACTTTTAAGTTAAAAAAGGCAAAACCACACATTTTCTAAAAGTGTTAGTGGAAATATCAGATGCCACGATATGCCATGAGTTTTTTCGGACCTCCAATATTGCTATACCACAATGTATCGTTGCTACTAAAAGTTCACTTCTGTATCGACCGATTCCCGATATGTATCGCATGTATTCGATTTTTTGCCCGCTTCATGGCACCATGTGACCGCTACGGCTGCTTTTTAGGTGCTCTGGCACCAAAAATAATTCTTAAAAATTCACCATTGCTCCACCCGATTCGTACCATGAATCATTCGATATTTCCGCTATTGCTATGCAATTCGCTATCACTATTTAAAACCTTGCCAAGAAGATACAATTAAATTAACATATGCATGTTGAGAAGAAACTGTAGCCATGTAAAATTTTCAGCCAATCACAAGTTGCCACGTGTTGCGGAACCTAATAAATAGGGCACGGTAAATGACCAATCAATTGTTGCCAAATGTCTTTAGGTCAAAAGTCAAGATGATGCTTATAAGCCAATTAAATGGTGCCGCGTGTCAAAGTGACGCAGTTATTATTTTTATTAAACTCGGCCAATCAAATTAAGCCACTTGGTAAAATAATAATTGTGTTTCTCTTCATAAATAATTGTCTTTTTTAAAATAACAGTGAGAGCGATAATTATCGAATTATAATTATTTCTTTTACATTAGATAAAGAAATAATTAAAAAGAGATAAATATAAAGGAAATAGAGATTGGTCATGACTCTCCATTCTACATTCTCTATAAATAGAGGTGCACTCTTCAGAGCTCTGAAGATCAAAGCCTCAAAGTCTTTCAGAATTTCTCATGTCCAAATCCAACAAAAAGGTTATTTCAGATCAAAACTTCAAAGCTAACATTCAACCTAGATCATCATCTCCTTCGCAAACATTGGAGAAGATTCCGCTGTTCGGTTCGAGAATAAGCGTCAAGCCCTCGTTTTAACAACAATCGAAGAGAAGAATCAGAGGATTATTTTCTCTTAGAAATTCATCATAGTTTGTAACCCTAGTTTTGATACATCAATAAAATTGACTCTCGTTCATCATTTTTTCCTTCTTTTCCGTATACTCGAAATTTGTGTTCAACAGAAACAATTAAATTAACATATGCATATTTAGCTAATGATTGATTCGCTAGCATATACGCTAGCATATAAATGTGAGTAGATGTGTTTCTTTTTTCCTCCGATTGACATGAGTGGCGAAAATAGTTTGGCAATGCTCGCTTCGATACTTCCGCCAAATTGTACAAACATATACCCATACAATTTTGTCTCAAAACATAAGTCACATAACACGCGTGCGGAGAACATAAGTGAGAGAAGGAAGAGTCCTACCCGAGGTATATCTCTATTATAAAACAGAAGGGTGTGTGACAAGTTGTTGCAACGGCTCAGATTTGTTTGATCCAAGAGTTGACATGTGTTCTCCAATTCTCTTAAGAAAGTGCCCACAATCTTTCAAATATTTCACAAAAATAGTAAAATACCATCTTTTCTTTATACCCAACTTCTATTGTTGGCATAACAAAAAAAAAAAATTTCAGCTCCTGTTGTTTGGGTCTTCTCTCTCTCTCTCTCTCTCTCTCTCTCTCTCTCTCTCTCTCTCTCTCTCTCCTGTCATCTTTCGAATCCCCACCGAAGTCTACAAATCCCGTCGGAAGCTAGGCCAAGAAACATTCCTTTGGAATTTTTGATTTATTTTAGATTCTTCTTTTTCTTTTTCTCCATTCCTTTTTCTGTTATCATCGGGTTGTTCGTGCCTACACGGATAGAAATTGATGCAAGTCTTGGCATAAATTGAACTTCAGAATAGTAACTCTATGGGTACATAATTTTCAGCAAATTAAGCCAATTCCAAACTCAGTGGGTAGTGCCCTAGGCATGGGTACACTGAGGTATTTCAACCAAAGTCTAAGTTCTCTTTAGCTTTTTTCGGTAGCCTGTTTTTTTTTTTCGCAGTCCGAACTAATTTTTTTTTTTTTACTCTTTATATGGTTAGTTTATGGCGTTTGATAACAATTAGTGATTGAAGTTACATTGAGATTTTTGATTTTTGGGTTCTAATATGTTTTTTTATTTCTACAACTAGGTTTAATGTATGTGGGGGGTGGGTGGGGGGGATCCATAGTAGCGCTATTTTAACTTTTTTACTTAGTATTTACTAAGATTCTATAAGCAAATTGATAGTTCTTTTTAGTTAGTTTAAAAGTTTAGTTGGGAGAGTGCCGTAAGCGCGGGTAATTCTCTTTCGTGCTAAGAAGAGGATCACATACTACACACTAATCATGAATTGATTTAGTGTTTGAGCCACTAGCTAGCAAGTGCCATAAGTACGGACAATTCCAACCGAGGTGCATAGTGCTGTAGGCACAGACAAACACTAGTATATCTATATAATATGACAGGGAAGTTTTCAAATCCCACAAATTTTCTCCTATATTTTGGACCCTAGGATCGGTACACATTTTTCCTACGGTTGAGATTGCAGCCTAAGAAACGTAGCGAGAAATTGACAAATAATGCATACTACTATAACGACACATTTTCGGCATTGGTTCCTTATGATTCCGGGAAAGATTAATTACTATTTGGATTACCACGTTGCAGATTTTGGAACTAAACGAAACCTAAGGTTTAAAATTTGATTTAAATTACTATTGACATTTACAGGAGGATTAAAATGGTATGTTTGGTACCCGAAATCACGTGAGGATTAAAATGGTATGTTTGGAGTTAGCCAAAAATTTGGAAATAAGATCAATCTTTGCTACTTCATCGAAAGGATTCAAATATCGAAGGATCAGCAAATATATTTGTAGAGAAATTCTGCGTCGAGGTTAAATTGGAGGTACTATTATTATTATTATTTTTTCCTTGGATTGGGGAGTTTTCTTTTTAATCTTTGATTTGGGATGTTAGTTTTGTTCGCAATCGTGGCACAACATATATTTCTTCTAATCTTTATGATTTTCTTTCAAAATCTGGGATTTGAAAATTGCTTTCATGGGTGCATAAAAGAAGTCATAGAATTTTAACCAGTGAAAAGAAGTTAAAAAAACCTTTACAAATCTGAAGCTATATAAATAAACTAGTGCTAGCCGTGCCTACGGCACTACGCATCCCTGTTGGAAGGGGATGACAGTTGTGTAATTTAGGTGAAAATCATGGACACTTAACCAGAAAGTGGGAGGATGCACTACAGCCTTTGGATCAAATGAATCTAAGCCGTTCTAACAACTTGTCCCCACACCCTTCTGTTTTATAATAGAGATGATATGGGAGAAAATGGAATTAGAAGAATAAGTAGAAAAAAAGAATTATTAACGGAATTATTTGTGTGATATTCTTTTCTCATGAGACAATTTTGATGTGTGTGTTAAATTATCAATTAGTCACTAGCAACCCTTAGTTATCGATCTTCATCAAAGCACCGTTATGAATTTAATCTTTTTTCTGGTATGTCAGTTTTCTTCGCAATTGTGGCACGGCATTTTCCCAGTTTATATAAAAGTTCTTTGTTTTTTCTGATTATCATCCAATTTATAAGACGAGATTGATTGGTATTAACTCATGTTTATCAAAAGTATTGATAGTGTTAGGTTGCCAATTTAGTTTTGTTTTTCAATCGTTACCCTACTTTTTTCTCCAATCATTACCCTATTTTTTCAATTATTATTTTCTTATCTCTCTCTATCTCTCTCCAATCATTACCTACTCTTCAATCATTACTTTATTTCTCTCTCAACCCACTACCAAAACTAAACTAAACTAAACTAAACTATCAACCATTATAATTTAGTTTTTCTTTCGTATCGTATGTCATATATCCCTTAAACAAATGACTTGGCGTAGTAACTGGGCTTCTGTTGACATATCATTCTTTTTTAGGATTGGGATCGAGAAGTCTCGAAACTCAAAAGGATCAATATGCTTGAAGATTTTTAGTCTTAACATGTTTCATGTTTTTTTTAAGATGTTTGCTCGAGGTATGCATGTTCGTTAATATATCATTTTTTATTTTAATTGGTGTTTTGGATGGTATTTTTTTATTTGATCAAGTTTTATGCGTTTGTATTTGTTCTATGCGTCTTACTTGGTTGAATTTGTTGTTCAGTATTTATTTGCATGTGTTGAATATTCGAGCCGTGCCTTCAGGCACGAGGATGCGCTAGTACTAGGAATGGCAACGGGGCGGGGCGGGGCGGGTTTTTGCATACCCCGACCCGAAAATCATTACCCGCCCCCGGCCCCGCCCCGACCCCGACCGGGTTTTTTTGGGGTACCCCCGTTCCCGCCCCGATCGGGGAACGGGTTTACCCGCCCCGCCCCGCCCCGTAAAAATTTAAAAAATTAAAGTATAAGTAAAAAAGGTAAAAAAAAAAACTAAATAAGAATAAAAATTATCTAGAAAATAAAACTTTTGAAATTATTTTTATGTCTTTTGGTATCACGGTCAAATTTAAACTTTTAATTGCAATCAATATTTTAGATACTTCATTCCATTTTTTTATGTGTAGAATTTAATATAAATATTTGAAGAAAACTTTTTAAAAAATCCACTAAACACCAATAAATATCAATTTTTATTTCTTTTTAAAATTTAATTAGGCTACTTGACAGTAAAGAGACATTTTTTTTTGGATTAATGCTAAAAAAATGAAATAACATGTATATAAGTATATATATACATATATAAATAAATACATATATATATATAAGTACGCCGGGTCGGGTAATTTCGGGGCGGGTATTTCGGGTCGGGGTCGGGGCGGGTTTAGGGGCGGGGCACTATTACCCCGAACCCTACCCGAACCCGGCCGGGGTTCAATTTTTTTTTACCCGACCCTGACCCGAAACCCGAAAATATTATAGAAAACCCGCCCCGTTCGGGGCGGGGCGGGTTCGGGGCGGGGCGGGTTGGATTGCCTAGCCTAGCTAGTACTATATAGTGACCTAGCTGCTGAGAACAAATATACTTTTTAAAATTTGGTTTGAAGGTTCCCTTTGACAACTATCTCCGACAATAGCCAACTGGCGAAATCTAGGCTTGCGATTTGGAAATAGACGGATTCTCTGCGGTCCAACTGTAGAGAGTTCCTACAGTTGAATCACAATCGTTCATTTTTACATCCAACGGTTCAAACTTTAAAAAAAAAAATTCGGGAAAACGTTTAGAATTTTTTTTTTTAAATCTTAACAGTTAAAAATACCGTTCAACGGTTACGAACACTCGTTTGGACTGCAGACAAACCTGGTGCTTTGGAAATCGCTTGTGGCCAGAACCATGTCAAAACTTTTGAAGACATCTAGCTCGAGAAACGGATCCAGAAAAACAAATCTCTCTCTCTCTCTCTCTCTCTCTCGATCTAGCATGTTGGGTCACAGATCTTGGAGAACAGCCAATCACCCATTAATGTTTAGTACTCCGTATCACACTATTCTTAAGCCACCCTCATAAAAAATCAAACTCATTTATGATAATTACCCTCACAAAGTCGAAGTTTTGCACGAAAAGTAATTTCGGTGTCGAACAGTTTTTCCACCATCTCTCCTGAAATAAATTGGGTGTTAGGAGGATTTCATTAAGTATTTTATGACATTCAACGTCACATTCACAGGTCTATTTTTAGAGTGGTTGCAGAAAGTGACATTATGTAAATAAATACATGGGGGCGCACTGGACCCAGCTATTTGCAACCTAAAATCTAGATTTTTTCAAAAAAAACACCAAAAAGTCAGTGAAATATTGGTTGGAAAGGGAAATGAAACTATGCGCATGGTCAATTTTGGTTATTTCTTGGAAGTAAGTATTGGGCGCATTTTCGGTTAGGACCTGAGCACACTCCTTTCCGCTTTGTTCATTTTGTAACTTAACTTTTTTTTTTCTGTTTTGTTTTCTAATCATTACCTTATTTCTCTTTCCAATTATTACCCTATTTTTTCAATTATTACTTTTATTTTTCTCTCTATCTCTCTCTACTCATGGCTTCTCTCTCCAATCATTATTTTATTTCTCTCCACCCACTACCAAAACTAAAATACTCAAAACTAGCAAACGAACAAGACGGTTATAGTTTTCTTTGGGCTTCTCTGGCCCCCACTCTATTTTTTTATTTGCTACGTTGAAAAAAATCCTCACTCTAACATTTACTCTAATCTTTCTCTAGTTAAGAGGATGGATTTTTTTGTCCCTTCTTAGAGTTGATAGTTTAAATATAGAGTCTACAAATTTAGTGGATCCTCCTAATATATATTTTTATTTTGATAACTCGGATCCTTCAAATCAACTTTTTTAAACATGACAGAGAAATAATTGTATTTAGAATGAAGATGGATCTTTATATTGGAGAAAATAAAAGAAGGGTATCGAATGATCTATAGAGATAAAAAAAACGGAGACAGAGAAGTGGGATCATAGTTGACATGTATTGTATGATTTTCTAAATTCACATTTTATGTAAAAAGTCTTATTTGATTCTTTTGAATAGTGTACTAGAATTTACTAGATATTTGGTTGGAGATGCCATAGACATGTGCTTATGGTTAGTTAATGACTTTAATGTGTTATCTTTTCTCGTAGTTCAAAATATTTTTTCCCTAATTTTTAGCTTGATATTGTTGCTGCATGATTTTATTGTAAATGTTGCTCAATAAAGGCCATTTTCATAAAACCGATCATATAGGGCTGGCTGCCTTAATTAAAGGGCTATACAGTGGTTGATTCGACCATTCACTTCGACGCGGACAATTCGAATTTAATCTCAATTTCTACTTACCTGGATAGTCCATTGCTTGTATTAAAATTTGAGCCATCTATTATCGAAATGAACCGTCAGATTGGCTGCTTAAAGCTGCTTTCCAAATTCCATAAAACCACACTCACGAGTCACGGGCATTCCTAACATTGCTAGACTCCACAAAACAAGAAATTTCTGTTTGCCGCCTTGCCGGGTGTATCACATGGCCGTGCCCACGTGATATCGGAGTAGTTTATTTGGGCCGTCCAAAAATGTGTTGGATAACCTAAATTGAAACTCTCTCTCCTCTATCTCCTCTCACTTCACCACTCTCTCTCCTCTATCTCTCTCATTTTTCTTTCTCCAAATTTAAGCCGTCTACAATCGAAATAGACAGTCTGAATGCGCCGCTCGGACACCACTTGTGCCTGTTCGGCTACCAATTTTTTTTCTCAAAACAAGACAAACCTTCAAGTCGCCTTCAAGAAGACCAGGACAAGGGAAAAAAAAAGCCACAAGATCGAAAAGAAAAGAAATTGGTAGTCGTCGCTCTCTCTCTCTCTCTCTCCTGCCTCCGCTCTCTCTACAAGACAGTAATAAAGTGCTCCAAGGTTACAGTTTTAATGCGGAAACCCATGGCGTCGGTGACACTCCATTCCCCAGGACGACAGATCACTCATTACAGCCTCGCGCCGTACACATGACAGTTCATTCCTTCCTCTCTCTCTCTTACCAACCCAAAGCACTCTCACGCACCTACATACAGTTCAACTCCACCTACACACCCATCGCCACTTCCTTCAGATCTCTCCTTCATTCTGACCATAACAACTGTCGATATTCCCTCAAATTCGCCTTACGAACTCCTTAGGGCCTCGGTAATAACTGCAGCATTCTCGTAGTAATTGGTTTCATCTTCACTAGATCTGGTTTTCGGAATGGACGGCGGCGACGGAACGGTTCGGTTGGGGGCTCTGACCACGAGGCCCGATCGGGGCTTCAACTTGGAGCCCGATGTCTCTGTTTCGTCTCCGGTCACGAGGCAGAAAGCCGCCGCCGCGAAGCAGTTGATTGAGAATCACTACAAGAACTACCTCCAGGGCTTGCAAGATCGTAAAGAGAGGTTCGATTCAATTCTCTCTCTTATTTATATAGATTCACTATCTCTTTATACTTGTATGAGCTGTTTTGCACTTATTGTGATCTTGTATTAGAGTTTAAAGTTGGGGGCCGGCTGATGACAGTGTGTATTTAGCAGTAGAGTTGTTAGCGGAGAAAATATCTTTTTAACGGCAGAGCCGTGAATAGTTGTTTATAGAGGCAATCACAACCGTCCAAAACACTCGGTCTGGATGTTAATGAAACTTTTCTGAGAAGAATGAATCATTGGACCGTCCAGAATACTTTTGAACGGTCGTGATTGATTGCTGCTGTAAAAAACTTGTTCACAGCTAAGCCATGAACAAGTTTCTCTCGTTGTTAGTAGCTTTAAGCCTTTAATTAAAATTTACACACACGTATCGCTTTGTATCCGTTTTTTTGCCTGATTCACGGCGCTAGGGCTGTCACTTAACCGCAGTAGTGGCTTCAAGAGCTCCGGTGCTAAAAACAATGTTAAAATTTTCACAGCCACTACACTCGATTCCCACTGCATATCATTCAATATTACTAGTAGCTATTTATATCTTTGGTCGATAGTATCTTAGACTAGAGAGCAGTGGATGGAGCTAGGTTGTGTGAGACTTGTGTGCTGTGGTTCGTATTTGTTATGGTAGATATATAGATTGTTCTTTCTCTCCCAAATGACCGAACTACTTGGAGTTTTCTTTTATTCTTTCTCTCTTTTTTTTTTTTTGTGCGGATCGAAACTTCTTGTTTTAGCGTAATACTATATGCATAAGGTTGCATTGATGTTTATGGGGACGTGGTTGTTGGTTTAGGCGTCGAGCATTGCAGATGAGGGCGCAAGAAGCGAAGTTGTCTAGTGAAGAAGAGGAGGAGATGTTGAGGGATTTGGAGCGAAGAGAGACGGAGTTTATGAGATTGCAGAGGCATAAAGTTGGAATTGATGACTTTGAGCTGTTGACTGTGATTGGTAAAGGTGCATTTGGTGAGGTAGGTTGATATGCATATACCCTTCCATTATGCCAGTGCTCAATCACATTTTGTTAAATGGTTACCATGGTTAGGAATCAGTTGAAATTGATGGCATGTGGCTAAATTTCAGCTTCCGGAATAAGAGCACTTGGTTTAGAGTTTAATGCCTTCTTCCTATTTGAAGCCTTTTCCTTGTTTTCTTTTTTTAGCCAACTCTTGCTCAATACATATTTAACAACTCTATTTGGGGAATGTTCACCAATACATGTCCAAAATTCCTTGATGTATTAGTATTCAATGATTACATATCTTTCGATGCGAGTAACGCTACTATTTTAATATGGAGAAACATTTGGTTTGCATAGATGTTGCTCTAGATATCACTGGAACGATTTCGAAATCCTGGACTTAACAGCTTCTATGATTTTATAAGCATGACACTTGCAGATATGACATTAAACTATTGTTGGTCTTTGTTCTGTTGTTTAAGACAGTGTGATTATTTTTGCTTGTAGGTAGTTACCTGACTCATCATCTGACTAACTAATGCAGGTTAGGCTATGCCGTGCTAAAAATACAGGAGAGATATATGCAATGAAGAAATTGAAGAAATCAGATATGCTTAGCCGTGGACAGGTAAACTTGCTAGGTTATTACACATTTACTTCTGATTACGGTTTCCCTTGAAGCACTATTGTAGCCTTCCTTGTAGAATTTTTTTTAGATCTCTTGTTTAGGCTATTTGTGTTCCATTGGAAATTCTAAGCTGGGATTGGCTAGCAACTTAGCATAACTGAACTACAGAGAGGAGATGCATTTCTTGTATAAAGTATACTGTTCATAACAACTTGGTAGAACTTGGAAGATATGAATATTTATGGTAACTACCCGAAGGAATATATTTTCATTTCCATTTCCATTTCCATTTCAGTGATGTAAACTGTCCACTATTTGTGCAGGTTTTTGCCATTTCCTAAAGATTGTCACTTTTAGGGCAACTAAAGAACAGTGAAATGAAATTGGGGATTTGTTCAAACTTCAAAGCAAATGCATTGCAGGGTACACTTCCCAGTGTTCATACCCTCTTTTATCATTAAAAAAAAAACAGAGAGAGAGTTGTATGTACAAACATTTGATGTTGTGCCCCGAGCAATTTTTCCAAGTTGCTTTTTCTTTTTCTTTTTCTTCCGTCACATTTTTGGTTTGTAGTTTGTACTCAGTAAGGATATGGATAGGAGGAGGAGTTACGGGATAGAATATGCTTAATGCTTACTTTCGTGCTTCGTCTTTTACCATGTTTTAGGAAGGTGGTATTCGTCGTTGTATGAAAATAAACCTTTTTAAAATTTATTATAGGACACCCTTGAATACTAGGAATAGAGATTTGCTCAGCTTTTCTAAACTTCTTTGGAATTCTGAAGTCAACCATGATTATTTTGCTTATTTCTTATATTACTCATGTTTTCTTCATCTAGGTTGAGCATGTTCGGTCGGAGAGGAATTTGCTAGTGGAGGTTGATAGCCGGTGCATCGTGAAGCTCTTCTATTCATTCCAAGATTCAGTTTTTTTATACCTTATCATGGAGTATTTACCTGGTGGTGACATTATGACCTTACTGATGAGAGAGGATATTCTTTCGGAAGATGTTGCACGCTTTTATATAGCAGAAAGTATTTTAGCTATCCATTCAATTCACCAACACAACTATGTGCACAGGTATGCTAATAATGCAAAGATATGATTAGTTTTTTTTTGCAGTTTCTTATGTATTGCATGTTGAGCACATGTTACGGCTATGCATATTTTTATAGCCTTATGTTGGATTATTATCTATGAATCTTGTCACCAACTTTTTTCTCGTCACAGCCTTAGTTTTCTAATCCTAACCCGGTATAATTATCCAAAAATTTCTACCTTTTGAAGTCAATTTATTTTGCTTGACGTAGCATTTTATTGTTTATATTTCATATAAAACAGCAGCAAAGATTGAATTCCATGTAAGCAATCAGGATGTCCATCCATGGTTTTTGGTACTCTTTCCAACTTTGGAGATTATAAATAGAAATTTTCCTATTTTTTTCTCTCTGAGTCTGAGGGAGCGAGGAGCTGTTTTCCTTTTGCTGTTATTTCAGCAGTTCGAAACTTGTCCATTTCTGGCACATAAATTGCATCATACAGAAGCTTTTTGTCTCTATGCTCTGTAGACTATCATGCATTATGTATTGTATCCGTCAAGGAAGTTTCATATATATTTCTAGTGTAGATGCCTGCACATATCATCTGTGGACAAAGGAATATTGTGATGCGTAATTTCTCTGCTTGCAGGGACATAAAACCAGATAACCTGATACTGGACAAGAATGGCCATTTAAAGCTCTCAGATTTTGGCTTGTGTAAGCCCCTTGACAATAAATATTCGACAATATTGTTGGAAGATGATGGTTTTTTAAACCAGGATTCAACACACGACAGTGAAGCGCATTCTAGCGGTGAGAGGCCTCCTTGGTTGATGCCAAAAGAACAATTACAACAGTGGAAACGCAATCGTCGTGCCTTGGTATTTTCTTCATTTATCCCTTTTGCATCTACATGGCAATGTAAATTAGTCGTCTTTTACATTCTTTTTGGCTTATGTTTTACTCTTCACCTCTTCCTAATTTGAGTGACTGTTGTATTCCATAAGGCATATTCTACCGTTGGGACTCTCGATTATATGGCACCTGAGGTTTTGCTTAAAAAGGGATATGGCATGGAATGTGACTGGTGGTCGTTGGGGGCAATCATGTATGAGATGCTTGTTGGCTATCCTCCCTTCTGTTCAGACGACCCAAGGATCACATATCATAAGGTATCCAATCCCTGGTAGTTCCTAGTGCCTGATTCTCGGCAGATGTGATAAATTCTTTATTTTTTCACGAAGGATTATGAAAATGACATGAAAAAGTATTTGGTGGAGCATTCTTGAAAACTTTTGAAAAATTTCCTTTCAGAGATGCTAAAATTTCATTTTTTCTGTCAGTTAGTTTGTGAATATTCTTCATTTTGTTGGATGTATCATTTTTCTTTTTTCATGTCAGATAACAAAGTGGCAGAAATGCCTGAAATTTCCTGAGGAGCCAAAAATATCAAATGAGGCTAAGGATCTAATCTGTCATTTGCTATGTGACGTGGACACAAGGTTGGGAACCAAAGGAGTGGAGGAAATAAAGGTACCAAACTTATGTACAATGAATTGGTTTTTTCCTGAAAATTGAAGCTGTTGCAATTCGGTTTGTAACTTTACTCGTGTGTGTGTAGGCACATCCATGGTTTAAAGGCATCCAATGGGACATGCTGTATGAAATGGAAGCTGCCTACAAGCCTACTGTGGTTGGAGAATTGGACACTCAAAATTTTGAGAAGTTTCCTGATGTGAGTACATGGATCACAAAATAATTCTATTTAGGGGTTTCCTCATCAGCTTGCTATATCTTGTGAAACTGAACCCAACCTTCCATATTTGTTCATGATTCTTCTAATCTTCTCAGTGATCAAGCCCGTGTTTTCTGAGCCTTTCTTTTTCCTTTGTATCACTTCAAATATGAGTATTGTGTGAATTGGTTTGTTCAGCTGAAGAACATGCCATAGACCACTCATCTCTCACACCCATCTCAAGAATAGATAGATAATAACAGTAATAAAACGAAAACCTCTCCTATTCATCTACGATTAAACCATGATTTCACTACGTCAACTTGTCACAAATGGAGTCATTTTTCCATTCATTATTTTGCCTCTAACCCTCATCCATCTCAACCTTGAAATGCTTTTCAAAGTTTAAACCTTGTAATTGGAAGTTTCCATTGTTACTACTGTATTTATAAAATACCTTCTTTTTTTTTTTGCCTCTCTCTTGTTTTTTCTTATTTGGTAAAGTGATTATATTACATGGATTAACCTTTGTTGTCTGATAGGTAGAAGAACCACCTTCCACAATACCTAGAGTGGGACCTTGGCGAAAGGTAATTGATGCTTCTTAACTTCAAATCCTTTTGGATCAATTGACTATGTGATGTATTGTTTAGTTAACATGTATCAAGACAACTGTAGTACATAAACTTAATCTAGAAACCTTCCAAGCCAACCCTGGAGTTTTATCGTGCTTCTTTGTGAGATAAGTGATGCTAACAGTCACATATGTCAACTTTTTAATGGAAGATGGCTTTTGGGATTCATTTTGTGTCGGGATCCCAATTGCCAAGGCTAGATTGCTGCTCCCAATTGCCAAGGCTAGATTGCTGCTCCCTTGGCAAATGAATGGAATAGGACTTTGAATTGTCTTGCATTCATATTTGGTGTTTTTTTTTGGAAGGGCATGAAGAGATTACACAACAAGTGTAACTTTGTTGATTACAAACACTTGTACGCTAAACTTGTATGCACTCCAACATACTAACTATCAATCATAGAGGATAAATCTCACACTCTAGGAAACCTCTCTTTGGATGCTCAAACTGTCTAACACTTCGGAGTTTGGTTGGGACAGTGGAGTCTTACTCTCTTGCTTGGAGTCTCTCTTTCTTGCGTGCATTCCTAAGGAGACCCACCCTTATGTAGAGATCAATGGATAGTTCTAGAAATGGAACAACTCAAGACTTCTAGAAGCTTCTAGAAAAACTTGTAAGGTTCCGTCTTATGCAGAAGATTGCCTAGAAGTCTCCGGAACATTCTAGTCTAGATATTTTCGGAAATGCCTGGAAGCTTCTTGCGAATCTGGAAGACTCTGGTCAAATCAAGAGGTGCGACGATGATCTCTAACGGGGCAATGTCGAGTTTAGGTTTTGTATGATTGCACAACTATAGCTTTCTCCTGCTTAAAGGTTTAGTTTTTTGTGCTTAGATATGTTGAGAGGAGCTTCAACTTTCAGTAAACCACTTTTACCTCTTTCATGAAGTGGAAAGACTTATTTCCACTAAAGCCAAAAAAAGAGAGAGAGGAAATTGCCACGCTTACCTCTTGCAATCTGACAGGGACGAAAAACTTGTTCTTTCGTCTCCATTACAGACTAAAAAACTAGATTCATTGAAGAGTTACATTTTCCTGAATCTGATTGGGAAGTTAGTAAAGGATTATGCCATATGGATGTTGGTTGAGGTATAAGGAAGTTGATGGCTCTCTGCTTTAACCAAAACAAGCGCCGAACTGGGACATATGGAATTTCTGTAGTGCAGATAAGGCTTCATTTGGAATTCTTTTTATCCAAGTGTTTTAACTTTGTCATGCAAGTCGCATACAGATAGTATACATTTAGATCTGCTACTTTCGTGTTTAATATAATCTGTCACTCACTCGTGGTTGTAGTTGTTTCTTGGTATTGTATATTCCACGTTTAAAATAAGATTTGCATGTCCAATGTTGCAGATGTTGACATCAAAAGATGCTAATTTCATAGGGTATACTTTCAAGAACTCTGACATCAGTGACATGCTAAAATCAGGTCGGACTTCAGGTGAGCTGGTTAAGTACTGTTATTGATGCTAATTTATTCCTAGTACCAGGGTATATAATTCTTCCATGTTGAAGCATCTTGATCTGTATCCAAAAAGTGAAAAATGTAGATCCAGATGTAATGAAAAAACTGGTAACCAGTTAGTATAGTGTTGATAGTTAGCCCAAAATATTCAGCTGTACTCCACACTGTGATCTTTCCCTCAGGAATTAATCCTCTGTCCATGAAGCGACCAAACCCATTTATGGTTTCTATGTTCTCTACCAGCAGGGTAAGGAGGGGAATGGCCAATCATAAGAGCGGAAAAGACACCTCAGCCCTCTAAAAATCTCATCTCTGTTCAGAAGTTTACTAAGGATAACAAATGCGTGCTAAATTTCAATGCCAATGAACTGTTCATTCAGGACAATAATTCTATTTTTTTCCCCCTAAATTTGATTAGTCATTGGCTGGGAACATGTGAATTTAGGCAATAGATTCTCTTAGGCAATTTTGAATTGGTAGACTACTCATAAGGGGAATTGTGATCCCACATGACCGGATTACCATTTCACATCCTGATGGCCCCAACGTATTGGCATCCCATGTTTCATGGATATGGTACTATGGTTGTCCAACAGGTATGTAAGTTTTTGATCACGTGTTGCATTCAAATGCAGGAAATGTTGTCCCACAGAATTTGAAGCCCAATTCCATGACTAATGCCCTAGAGGATTCCTTTACAAATCTTTCATCATTGGCGTTTAATTTTTACGCATGAATGATTTACGATGAAACATTTGAACTAGTGCGATAGTCGCAGTAACTAGCTGACGAAACTCCACATTGAGATATTTTTGTGTCAAAATAAAAAAGTGCTTAATGAAAGTTTAACGCAACATACCTGGCCTTGTTCTTTTCGCAGTTGGGTTTCATTTGAAAATAGTTCTTTCAGAACTATCATCTATTATGGCTATGACACTATTTTCAGATCAAAAACTAGTTACAAAAGAATCATTGTGTATCTAAATTCACTATTTCTGTGCAGATGCAGACATGATGAGATCAAAAGGACTTTCCAAGACGCCATCTCTAACATCTTTGTTTGGTATGAGCAGTTTTTCATAGTAACACTTTATGTTTGCAATTATAACTTCAATTGTCGTGATTCAAAACAGTTTGGTACAAGCAATATTCTGGACTCAAATTGGTTGAGTTGAAATGCTCTCTTTCAAAATCCAATTTATTTCCGTTTGTCTCTTGCATATGCGAGACAAAATGAAACCTATGATTAATAGGTTAATTCAAACCTTTTCTCGCAATGTCGATGATGTTGATTTCAAGTGACAGAAACTGATGGTTGATATTTGATGGGTTTTCTTCCTTTTACAGGCCAGATAAACCTGGAAGAAAATGAGCTGGTTGAGGGTGATGAGCAGCAGGAACTTGAGTATCGTCCTTTGAGTTAACTTTATACCATAGCTAGCTTATGCTAGATTCCTCACACGGAGGTCCGATGAAGTAGTTATTATAGAAGAGTGAACTTGGAAACAGATGGTTGTACAAAAAACACGAATAAGAAGGTCAACTCAGCTCAACTGCTGAGCTGATACGATTTTGAGCAACAACAGTGGCAGGACGAAACACAGAAGATGAGCCGTCCATGCACATGGGTCTCACAATGCATTCACAGTCACGTGTACCAAACGGATGTATTCTGCGTACTCATTGTTGTTTGAGCAATATTTTCGCCACACGAAAACTCTCTACTTACACACGTTTTACGTTGATTCCGTGATGTATACGTGCTAATGTATAGCCAACTGTTCAGTTCAGTCTTATTACACATCTCTCTCTCTCTTTTTCCTTCTGCAAAGACTTGTCCAGTTGAAGAACAGAATTTGTTTGGGCTTTGGTACCCTTTCTGACGAAGACCCCGTTCCATAGGGTTCTTATTTTTTGATTACTTATTTTCTGCATTACGAGACTAGTCATTCTCTCACAATACATCGCTTTTCTTTATTTTCCTTAGCGGAACGGGGCCTAAAAGGCAAAAGAAACTGAACATAACATCCTAATTATGTGGTTCTTTTATTTTTCATCTTCTTCATTGGTTGGTGAAGCAAAAATTTTCTCATTGCCGAATGATTAGGGTGTTAATAGTTTGAAGTAATTGCACTTTGTTTCGAACTTGGAAAAAGAAACGAAAAAAAAAGATAAATAAGAAAAAATATTCTTCAAATGTTTTTTTTTCTTTTTGGGTAAGTAAAAATTCTTAAATTTTTTGGTTAGAGGAAAGGAGAAGAAAATAAGAACAATAAATTTTCAACACAATAGGAACTTTCCTTCCACCATCCTTGCACTTTCCTACAACGTCTTTTCTTAATTATTTTTCTTTCTTCCTATGATCCGAAGAAATCATCACTCGGTCTCTTGGGGACAGCACGACAGGGGAGGAGAGGGAGTTTGGATGTGTTATTTCCAATAAGGCCCCGTTTTGGAACGAGTTTCAAGTATTTATTTTTTAAGAAGGTAATTTCAAACTCAAAAACAACGAACATAAAGAAATCTAAAAATATGCACTATAGATCTTGTTTGAAAGATTTTGATGAGATCTTTTATACGGTGCAAAAAAAAATCAAAAAATTATTTTTCATTTACATTATTTTTGAATTTAAAAATGTAAAATAAATACTTATTTTTTAAAAAGGTGTTCTGAAACTGACTTTAAATCACGCAGCGACAAATTTCACTAATGAAGCATTAGTACACGTTACCTTGTTCTTCTAAATAAGCCATTGGCTTTCTCGCCAAAAATGAGCCAAACAAACCCACAAAAAAACAAAAATAAGCAAATAAGCCAATTGTTTCGTCTTTATTAAAAAAAATTGGATTTCGGTCAAAAAATTTTACTTTTTAGATTCCTCTCGTCATGAGGATGCAATAATCCCCAAAAAATTGACAATAAGCCAAGTGATACGAAAAAAATTTGAATAAGGACAAAAAATAAGCCATTTTAGCTTATTTATCCGAACACCAATGTGTTTAGGTGACTCATGTACATAGTACAATGTCGGCAATACGATATGGGAAAAATTCAAAATATCTCCCAACCTATACACCTAAATTCAATTAGACTCCCAACCTTTTAAAAACTTCAATTTTACTCCCAACACTATATTCCGTTAATCAAAATGCCCCCTTCCGTCCAAATTACTAACGGATTCCGTTAAAGGCTCCGTTAAATAGTATTCGGATCGAATTTCGATAATTCGAGCCGCTCAATGTGTTCAAAACGTGATTTTAAAGGTACTCGCTAGAAATCAGCAAAAAAAATGATCGGGAAGGGCTTCATCTGAACAGTTTTTTATTAAATGGTTCAATAAAAAACTGTTCAGATGAAGCCCTTCCCGATCATTTTTTTTGCTGATTTCTCATGGGTACCCTTAAAATCACGTTTTGAACACATTGAGCGGCTCGGATCATCGAAATTCAATCGGAAAAGGGGAGGTACAGACCGAAGCAAAATCCGGACGTCCGTACTTGAATAAAATCCGGATCGATCCACACCTCCCCTTTTCCAATCGAATTTCGATGATCCAAGCTGCTCAATGTGTTTAAAATGTGATTTTAAGGGGACTTGCAAGAAATCAACAAAAAAAAATGACCGCGAAGGGCTTCATCTGAACAGTTTTTTATTGAACTTCAATAAAAAACTGTTCAGATGAAGCCTTTCCCGGTCATTTTTTTTTGTTGATTTCTTGCAAGTACCCTTAAAATCACATTTTAAACACATTGAGCGGCTCGGATCATCGAAATTCGATCAGAATACTATTTAACGGAGCCTTTAATGGAATCCGTTAGTAATTTGGACGGAAGGGGGCATTTTGATTAACGGAATATAAAGTTGGGAGTAAAATTGAAATTTTTAAAAAGTTGTGAGTCTAATTGAATTTGGGTGTATCGGTTGGGGGGTATTTTGAATTTTTCCCATACGATATTATAATTCACGTATCGGGTAATGAGTCAGAGACGGGAGGTTGAGCGGTTGGAATTGGAGATGCTCTCCATTCTTTGTAAATTTTTTTTTTTTTGGGTATGTTTTGTTCTTTTTTTCTTCATTTTTGTTAGATTCACGTCATATTTTTAAGATTAATTATCCATCTCGACGAGAGGAGTCTAAAAAATAAAAAATTATGACAAGAAACAAAAAAAAGGTTTACTAAAGATAAAAAAAATGCAATAACTGTTTTTTTTTTGCCTAAAAGTGTCGTCTTATGTGAACTTTTTTCAACATCGGTCCACGTTTTTATACTCTTCTGATTCCTATTGTCGATATGAATGATTAATCCCAAAATTTATGATGAAAAGCTCAACAAAAGTTATTGCAAAAAATAAACAATACCGGAAAAAAGTTTCAGAAAAATTTTTTACAAGAATAGAACCTCACCGATTCAAGATTAATTTTGGACTTTTTCTGTGGATTAGCACAATATACTTATTTTTTTTCTTTTTTAGCTCTCCTGCAAAATACTAGTGGGCATATTTTCACCCATCAATTTTGCCCTGATATTATTATATCCAGACTTTGTTCACCATTTGCATTCCTGTATTTTGCGATGTAATCTTCGCCTTCGGGCTTAAATGACTGTCCAATTCAGAACGTGGACAACTCACAGTCATTTGACAAAATTGCCCTTCTTCTAAGTTCTGGAAAAATTCCTTTCCTTCAGATATTTTGTTCGAAGGAGAAGATCTTTGTACGACGACTTGTCTTCTTCTCGGTGACTTTTACGCAAGTGCATCATCGCCTCACAAAATTCGTAATCATTACACTACTGTATCTCCTTTTTAAAATAGGAAATGACTTACATGTTTCTTTTTAGGAAAATTCTTAAATTAATCTAATGGGTGGACAATAGTAGGTGTGTAAATGGATATAAAAGAATATAAAAAATAAATAGAAATGCATATTTTTGTTTACCTTATAGTGTGCTTATCGTCAGCTCAGTGGGTTGACAATAGCAAGAACGTTTCTTTTTAAACTTTTTTTTTGAAAATAAGGTAATTTCAAATTCAAATATAATGAAAATAAAAAAATAAATTTTTTAATTATTTGGATCGTTTAAAAGATCTCAATGAAATCTACTCCCTCCGTCCGGATTTAACTGTCTTTTTTTGGAGTTCGTGCCATTTTTCAATCGATTATATCTTTTAATTTATAATGTTTTAGGTGATTTCGAAAACATCGAATTAAAGAATTAATCGAGATCTATCAAACAAGATCCATATTCGATATGAAATTTATTACGGATTTAAAGATATAACCCATTTTTTAGCCGGTTAGAATAGAACTAGGGACAATTAAATCCGAACGGAGGAAGTATCAAACAAGATCCATATTAATAGAAAAATTATTTGCATAAATATATAATTTTTGAGTTTAAAATTATCTTCCTTTTGTAAAAATTCAATTTTTTTCAAAACTGGAACGGGGCCAAACACTTTCCTTTTATCTGTTGGCAAATTATTTTTTGTTTTCTATTCACGCGAAAGTATTTAAATTGTTCTTCATATGAAAAAGTGACTCAAGAGGTAGTAGCAGAGCCTAGATTTTTATCTCGGGGGAGCTAACTTAATAAACATATGATTTTTAACGAAAAGTATATATATAATATGGAGTAACGGTTTTTGAATTCTCTATATTTTGAACCATCGAATTTATACATATTTTTTCTATGGTTGAAATTTAAGGTTAGTAAAAACTAGAAATATAAGAATGTATATTTGAAAGAAGGATGAAAGAAAAACTAAAATTGATGTTTCCTAATCTTATTCTGATTTTTTATTTTTGAATTTTCCTTAATTTTCTAACAATTATCAGTCAACAATGATTATCGTGATCTAGGGTTGTCTCTCTCAACCTCACACGTTAATTCTAAAATGGATTTCAATTTTGAATCCAAAACTGTTTTCTCTCACACACACATGTTTTGCGAGAGCTGTTAATCGCCGACCCCCCCCCCCCCCCCCCCCCCCCCCCCCCCCCATTACGGGGGGTCTGACACCATGACAGAAAATTTTCCGTTTTACCCCCATCCACCTCTCTCCTCCCCCATTTCTATATCTCTTATTTTATTTTTCTATAAAATTGTAAAATACTAATAACTTTTTTTTCACCTATTTTTTTAAATAAATTTTAGATTTTTGAAATCTACTCAATGAAACCTATCAAACAAGCTTAATATTGATGGTGAAATAATGTAAAATGGAAGAATTATATTTTTGTAGTAGTTTAAACGGTCTAAAAAGGTTGAAAAATTAAGTATTCCAAATTTCAATCCGTTTGAACCATTAGAAAGATTTTAGATTTCTAATCACTTTATCTTAATGGTCATAATTAAATTTTGACTATAAGGCTCTCGTTGATGAACCCTAAGAAAGTCGTAGAATCAAATATCTCTTAGGGTTAATCAACGAGAGCTTTAAAGTCAAAATTTAATTATGACTATTCAGGATAAAATGATCAGAAAAATAAAATCTTTCCACCGGTTCAAATGGATTAAAATTTGAAACACTTAATTTTTTAACCATATTTTTTAATATATAAACTGCTCGAAGAGGTTGAAATCACGTATTTTTTAAATAAATTTTATATATTTGAAACCTATTCAACGAAACCTATCAAACAAGTCTAACATTGAACATGAAATAATGTGTTTAAATTAAATGATTTTTTTTGGGCCCAATATATTATCTCTTTGTTTTTATTTTTTTCTTCGTCATTTTTTTAAAACTTCTATATGTGAGTAATCACGCCAAACGTAGGAGCTGCTCTCCCCACGAGGAATATTATTCGCAATATCGTTCCCAACTGACCAATTATCCGAAAATAAAAAATTGTACCGATCCATAATGTTAACTCTCTCTAGCCACTTTGTCAATCAATAATAATAAAAACTGTTCAGCCCTAAGGCTTATAACTCTTTAAATATGATGCAAACCCTAACCCTACTAGGAAATGAAAAAAAAACCAATGTCGGAAAGTTCCGAAACTATTACATATTCTGAAAATATAAAAAAAATAAAACTTCTCCAACAAGAACGTACGTTATTGGACTTTTCTATCAAAAGTTATAAACAAAAAGATTACTTCCTAAATGGTCATAACTAAAATAATCAGAATTTTTTTTTTCCTTTCCACCGGTTCAAACGGATTTAAATTTGAAACTCATTTTTTAATCTCGTTAGACAGTTTAAACTACGAAAAAATATAATTTTTCCGTTTTACATTATTTCTCCATCAATATTAGGCTCGTTTGATAGGTTTCATTGAGTAGATTTCAAAAATATTTAATTTTTAAAAAAAAATACGTGAAAAAAAATTATTAACATTTAAAATTTTATAAAAAAATCAAAAGAGAGAGAGGGGGGGGGACTGCTGGGGGGAGAGAGAGAGAGCACGTCGGGGGGGGGGGGGGGGGGGGGGGGTGCGTGCGATTAGTAACCTTCATGTTTTGCGTGCTCTCTCTCTCTCTCTCTCTCTCTCTCTCTATATATATATATATATATATATATATACATACACACACACACACAAATCTTCTTATAAGGACGCCATTACCGTATTAAGGTAAGGATGTCCCTTTTTCAACCAATTTGCGATAATTCGAACTGCTCAATGTGTGCAAAACGTGATTTTAAGGGTACCCGCAAAAAATCAGTAAAAACAAGGACCGAAAAAGGCTTTATCCGAGCAGTTTTATTTATTTATTATCGAACGATTCAAATAAAAATTGCTCGAATGAAATTCTTACCGATTTTTTTTTTTGTTTTTTTTTGTTGATTTCTCGTGATTATCTTTAAAATCACATTCTGCACACATTGAGTGGCTCGGATCATCGAAATTTGATCAAAAAAGGGAAGAAAATGGGAGGTCCACACTTTAATACGGTAAGTATGCCCTTATAAAAAGCTAACTATGTGTGTGTGTGTGTGTGTGTGTGTGTGTGTGGGGGGGGGGGGGGGGGGGGGGGGGGGGGGGTGGTGGTGGTGGGCTCCGTCATTTTTTAAAATGTATTCAGATTGCTAATTGTTTAGTTGGCTAAGTGATTTTGGTGGCAACAAGTGTATTGATTTTGTTACATCTTGATTCTGAGTCATAGTTTCATCTTCGCCTTCATCGGGTTGAAAATTGAAAGCCAACGAAAATATAAATGTGTCTTTGTTTCCGTACTGGAGTTAATTTTCTTATTTAACTTAATTTTATATAGTATATAACACAAGGGTGCAGGGCCCATTCATATTTAACAAAAGATAAGTTGTTGCAATGAATGATTACTTTGATCCAATGGTTTAAACTCATTCTCTTCCTTTCAATAAAGTACTCACACTTTTTGCACATATTACACTTTGCCGTATGAGTTTATTTACTTCTAACAACTATACATTAATGTAGCTGTGATTTTTTAAAAAAAAAAGAAAAGAAAGAAGAATACCAAAACTTTCCAAATTATATGCTAATTTGAAGAATATATATATATAGAGGGGAGCGTTTCGAGAACACAAAAGAAGACACTCCATCTCAACCATTAAAGCCAATGGCTGAGATTAAAAGTTCACAAAGAATTACTTCTGACCGCAAAGAATTACTTTTACCCGTGAAGAATTACTCTTGGCTGCATAGAATTACTCTTGATCGCAAATAATTACTCTTAATCGTAAAGAATTATTCCTGATCGCAAAGAATTACTCTTTGTTGCCAAAAATTACGCTTGACCGCATAGAATTACTCTTGACCTTACAAAATTACATTTGGCCGCATAAAATTGCTTGGTCTCGCAATTCTATACTACCAGCAGTAATTCTGTGCGGTTAGGAGTAATTCTTTGTGGCCTAAGTCATTATTGGTGTCTAAGAGTAATTTTTAGTGGCCAAGAGAAATTTTTTGCGGCGTGAAGTAATTCTTTACGGCCATGAGTAATTCTTCGCAGTCAGAAGTAATTTTTTGCAAGCATGAGTAATTTTTTGTGGCTAAGAGTAATTCATCGTGTCACGCTCTCGATTTTAAGTTTTCCATAAATGAAATCCTTGCATAATACCCATAAATACTTCCCAAAAAGAGTTCTTTATTATCCTTCTCAAATTGTGTTTCGAAAATATTACATCTTGAGGCGTCATGGCCCAACAACTTCATAAATATACAAGTTTTAAAGATAATAAGAGTTTGCATTACACTTTCAACATGTGAATGAAATAAACTAAATGTCTTCACTTTCTCTGCTCTCAAAAAAATGAACTAGTAGGCACGCATGTCGCTCCAAGCTACAACTCCAAATTCACATCTAAAAATGAAGGGTTGAGCCACACTAACCTAATAGAAAAATCTACACAACTCTTATATGAAAATGATAAGACAAGTAGAAAGCATAACAGAGAGTGAATGCGAAATTTCAAATGACAAGCGGAACGTGAGTAATGAATATCCCGTTGGTTACTGGAAATAAAGTACAATGACTAAGCTTCAAGATTCTAATCTAACCACGAAGATCCACAATTCATATGTTTTACTCATGACTACCCTTGACTCTTATCCTATTCCGAATTACCTATCTAACATCTCGACTCCACGATACACATAACAACACATGTTTAAAAGGAACAAATATATATCTCTATAGTCTCGTGCCTGAACAACCAACTTTTCCTTTCATGAATTCATTCCACTAACCCTTTTACTTGTTTCCATTTCACTGTTGCATACCAACTTCACCTGTCCTGATCGAATGTTCTTTCTGGGCTATTTATGGAGTCATGTTACTTCCTACAAGTATCTTTCTCACCGATGGAGCCAACTCCAAGTCACGCAGTATAAGCTATCACACCACCATTTCCCTACTACATTTCATAACTCTATCATTCATCTCAATCGCATAAAAGAAATTCATAAACAAGACCCATTCATATAGATATTATAAGGATAATCCCATTTCAATTGACTCACAAACATAACACTATCAATTTCCCACATCATCATACAAGTATCCACATTTCTCATATCAAGCATATTCATTCACAACGATTCAAGAATTTCCACCTTTTAGCTCATTAAACTTTACAAATTACGCTAGAAATATCTTTCGTCACAAATATAAGGGAAACGTCTCTCACCTCCCTATCTAGCATTGTCAAACTTAGGGGAGTGTCTTACATGTCCGTTTCTCATATCGCATTTTAACACAGGTCATTTCCACCAACCTACAACCCTTAAGTTCTCTAGGTTCTCTTCCCGGTATCTTTAGACTCCTATGGAACCAAACAATCACTATTATGCCTCAATCAAATTAACACGTACGTGTCTCCTCCATCCACCTTTGTTCGTTACGTTCCCTAAGCTCTCGTTTTAGTGTCATTAGACCTCTACGAAATCCAACTATCACCATCAAGTCTAAACCTTACCGTGAAGTTCTCATGCTCCAGGACACACTAAAACCAACCCTTCGTAAAGCTCAAACTAAGTCTACTCTTTCTCTCTCCCGCTAAAACCAACCCTTCGCGGTCAGGAGTAATTCTTTGTGGGCAATAGTAATTCTTCGCGGTAGATTCTTTTTCTTTTTAACTGCTAGGTAATAGAACAAAATTGTTATTCAATACAACATGAGCTGTTGGTTTAGATAATTTGGAGTTTCATCATCTGTTTGGGACTAAAGATTGTAAGTTTTTTTGTAACGACCCGGATTTTTGCCCTATTTTTTTTTCGAATAAAGATATTGATTTTAATCAAATAGTCTATAGTAATTGATTAATTATTTAAAAGTGTTATTAGATTAAACCAAAATCTAGATTATTATTTTTCGTAACCAAAAATTAGTTTAGCAAATTTTAATTCAACTTGGAACGACCCGTAATTCTATCCTTTATAAAATCATTTAAAGAGTATCGTTTGTAATAATATAATTATCTTAATTATAATTATCTAAGAGATAAATACTAATAAAATTAATTTAATCTTAATTATCCTACTTTTAATTATTTAAATTGCATGCATATAAATCCTACCACCTCTCCCTTTCCTACTCAGTCTCTAATCCTTATTCCTGGCTATATTTTCGTTTTATTTTCGTCCATCTCAAAGCCCAATTAATTTGAGTCCTTTTTGAACTCAAATTTATTCAACCTCTTAAAATTATTCTATATATACCTCATTAATCCGACCCTAGGGTTTATTAGAATATTTACCACGCCCCACTAGTCCAGAAAAGAGAGAAAAATAGGAGAGATCGGAGCTCCAATCTATGGAGTTCTAGAGAGAGAAAGAAAGAGAGAGAAAAGTGGGTTTGCGATCAAGACTCGACCGAAATCCAATTCGATCATTCCAGACCCTTTCAACAATCCCTAGCTTCGCAAAACATCATCCAATTCGGCCCCAAAGTTCCCCGATCGAAGAACCCGAAGCTTTCTTCCCAAAATTTCAAGTTTCGATCGAAAATCAATTTGATCCGATTTGAGGTAGTATAATCTCTCCTAAACCTCCCTCTAAGTATATTTATTGTTTATATGCTTAACCCAATAGCCCGAACGATCCCATGCATCAAAACCGAACCAAAAAAAATAAAAAAACGAAATCTGTTTCGGACCTTGCGGCCGCAACCTGAGGGCCGCAAGAACCAGAGAAAAGTTCGCGGCAGAGAGCTTAGCCGCAAGGTTGACTTGGTCAAACATTGCGGCAGGAACAGTTTTGGTTCGAATCGATTTTGCGACCTCCCGAATACCGTTTTCGACCCCCGAACTAATTTTCCTAGACTTTTCACACCTCAAAGATCATAACTTGTTAAGGTTATATGTTTTTATTTAATTATTTAATTATCTATTTATTAAATTATTTATTAGTTATCGTTCAACGTTTACAAACGAAAATTTGTTACGACCTTTCAACTAACGTTTTAACACTCCGACTAATTTTTTTTAGACTATTTGAATCTCAAATACAGTAACTTGTTATATTAAATATATTTTTTTATTTAATTCACTATTTATTATTATTTTTAAAGTAATTCTAATCAAAATTACTTTACGACTTTATAAACATTATTATTAATACCCGAGTAATTTTATTTAGACTCCTTACTGTCTAGAGATGAAATTATGCCAGTCTCAATAATTATTTTTATAATTAATTATTTATTGTCTATTTACTTCACTTTCGGACACTTTAATTAACGTTTTCATATAAATTAATCCCGCGAACCTCCGAACTCAATTTTTGACACTCAAACATGATGCGTTGGACCTTTAGGACTCTCATCGCGGTCATGATCATTATTTCAATATTTTTACCTAATTAATGTATTTAATTAGTTTTTAATTCATCTAATTACTTTGTAAATATTAATAAGAGCCTAGAAAATATTTTATTAAAATTTCTATAAAAGTTCTACTTCATTATTGACATTGTGGTCATACAAGAATAAGGGCAACGGCCCATTCATAAAAGGTTGTGTGATTTTATTGCTTGTTAATTGTTTTAATCATTAATTGGTTTAATTATATATTGCATCGATATTTGATTTTGAATGTTAGATTGGACCCTAGAGACATGGGGTGGTATGCGAATAGAGTTCATATTAGACGATGCTAGGTAATGGATGAAATGGAAAGTTTTTATTTTTAGAATGCCTGCAGGCGAGATTTTGAATGTGATGAGTTGGATGTGATGGTTTGAAACTGGCAAAGTAAGCCCAGTGGTGATTGATGAATTGACACTGGCGAGAGTCCAGTGATGAATTGAAACTGGCAAAGTAAGCCCAGTGATGACTGTGTGGTGGTGCATAAGATAGGCGAACCCTAGTTATGATTCGGGCATGATAAGCTTCCTTTTGTTGTAATGAGAGGGATACACGCTAGGTACATAACTGAGGTGCAATCCGCGACAACAAAAGAAAGTGAGCTCATGGGACAGGACATAGCTAGCGGTTGGGGAGGAAAGACTCCGCGGAGGAGATCTTAGATTACACGTCAGGTTAAATGGACAGTAATAAACTGGTTTATGTGGAACAAACTCTGTTTTACTTTATCGCATTACTATTATTCTGCTTCTGCTTGCTATCTGTAAAGTAAGAGGGGTGGTTGGGTTGGATTATTCTACTGGCTGATTTATCACTCACGGATACGTCTGTATCCTGGCAAATCGTTTGCTTCGGCGATCAATTTGCCAGAGGGCGCAGGATTCAATGGAGAGGATTCAATGATGGTGCAGTTCGACACGAAAAGAATATCAGGAATGAAGACCGAGTTTGCTTGGAAATTGTATCAAGCCTAGAGTCGGCTCTGAAGTTAATGTATTCGAATCACCAAAGCTATCTTGAGTTTGTAATATCTAAACCTTATTTTAGAAAATTATATTTATTTAGCAAATTTTTTAAGAAAATTATTTTATTTTACTCCCGAAAAGTCGAGGTGTTACATTTCTGTTAGAGCCTTTTGGGTAGATAGAATTTCAAACGCTACTCCATACTATTTAATCTTGGAACTATTTTCCTTTTCTATTTTTCCAGGCCAGTTAATGAAACAAGTGCGATAAGGGTGTCACTTGTAAGTGAGTGGACGTCCAGAAAATTGAATTCAAGTTATAGCTAGAATCCTGTATGATTATACATTCTTAATATCTCTAATGCTATCCGTGAATGTAACTAATTTGAATTACACAGATTTGGTAACATTTATTGTGTTAAACTATTTTATGAACTTAGTTAGATGAACTATGTTTGAAGCTTATTCTTAAAATAAAAATTTTCAAGAAGTAGATTTTGTTATGAGAAGGAAAAATTTTCTGATTCACAGTTATTTGTAACACTACTCTCATATGAGGTGGGACCATACGCATATTAGGGACTCACCTCATATGAGATGGCATTAAAAATAACCGTTGTATCCAAAAAAAACTTCAAAAAAGTAGGATTTGATACTTCATTTAGACTATGTTTAGAAAGCATTGTGCCATTCCTTTAGCAATTACTAGTACTGATATATCACAAGGTTTTTATTTTTCAATACATTACATTTGTACATTGAAATGATTCTAACCTAATACAGTACCAATCATTTTATTTTTTTAGGCTACTTCAACTGACACGTGTTTATTTTTTATTTCTGAAAGAAATTAAGAAATGGGAATGTAAAATAACCAATTTTTTATCAAAATCAAACCAAAATTATTGAGATTATAAGTAGCTATATACGCATAATTATCAATAATATTCAAAATCAGGTATATACAAAATAAAAATTTCAAAACTCGAACACTTGAGAAGCCAGAGCTCCCCCAGGCCCCTACATAACTCCGCCCCTGTTAAGAGATAAAAATAATTTAGTAATTTCACATGAGTACTATAGATAAAAAGGGAGTGTAAAAATTACTTCTCTTTTAAAATATCTATTTGCAAAATGATTTTAGGAAAGCATTAACTGTAGTCCTTGGAGATTGATAATGTGTAGAAAGTATACTGATATTAATATATATATATATCCGTAAAAGTTTCCAAGTATTTTCATCTATGAGATATATATTGAAATTAAAATTTATTTGCTATTACATGCATATTATTCACCACCTAAGCCAGACCCATGATTTTATTCATCACTTCTGTCTCACAAGAAGTCATGGAACACTTTTCAGCTCGAATGATAGCTAGCCGAAAGGGTTTTCACTTCTAACCCACTTTTCAAACAACTCCACCAACTTTTTTTTTTTAAAGCAACAGCTCTACCAACTTTAAATTTTGTTACTTTTATTTTGTTTTCTTATATTTTTCAGACTTTTTGAATCCTTTCTTATATCTGTTGTTTTTAGGCCTTTGACCGCGCAATCTTCTTCTAAAATTGAAGATTCAAGGAGAATGACTCTTGCCTTAAATTTAGGGTCCACCTCCTTGTACCTTTACATTTTAAGGAGAACAAAATACTAAATAAATTAAGAAATTGATTTAGGCACTCCCAAAATTGATAACCACACTCCCTAAGGGGTGCCAAGGAATTGATTTTGGCACTCTTCAAATTGATTTTGACGGTTATCAAAAATCACTCCCCATAATTACAAGTAAATTTTGAAGAAAAGATTGGGTTGCTAATTTTGAAAAACATTGCAGTTCAATCAATTACGGTATTTCAACTCGATAATTACTTGTCCATATTTGTGAAAGAATTATACAGGTAAGATAATATCACCTATAAGATAGTAGTAAGATACTTTTAGCAAATCCGATCTATTAAAAACACTTTTGAACGGATAAGATAATCTTTCCTTTAAAATATTTTCACATTGAAAATACTTCTGAAAGTCTACCATCACACAAAATCTCCTTTGCAGTCCAGAAAGCAGACCGCAAACAAGCCGGATCCAAATACGCAAACCACATAAATGAATCTTCAAAAAGTCACGTAGGTCAGTCAACAAAGGCGCATTTCATTCAAAATTTGGAAGAGTGAGGCTACTTCTTGACAATACATTTGACATTTACCAGATATACATTTGCTCTAAAATCCTACTACTTGTCCTCCGCATCTCATCCACAAACTCGTGGATTTCTCCAAAAGCTAAGTACTAAAACGACAAAACAACACACCCAATCTACAAAACCCACGTTTCTGGTTTTGAAAGCTTCCCCCAAGTGATAATAATGAGTTCAAATTCTCTCCGGATGAGATGGACACCCCGTTGTGTCCACCACCTATCGTGGGTTTTATTGTACGTTCATTGTGTGAACCGTTCGTCGTGTAGGGTCTGCGAAGTAGTATATCTCTGTCAAGGATCAGCTTGATCGGATATCAGTAATTATATCGAAAATTAAATTCTGGTTTATAAAATAGACGGTCGTGGTCGGTTTATCTTAAAGAAGTAATGAAGGAATAGGCCGTTCGATTTACTAATCAAAAAATCAATTTTTAATATAGCAATCGATATCCGATCAAATTAATTTTTTAATATGAACGTTGTGCTCCTATTTTGCTACAAAATGAACGATTCAGTTACTGCAGTAATACTCTGGTAGGGTCCACAACTGAGCGTGACGGAAACGTCATCCGGACAGAACTTTTACTGGATAATAATTTCGCGGAAGGGATCGGCAGACAAAGAAGATATTTTCGGCAGTCCGAAGCTTCCGATATTTTTTTTCCAAAACCGCAAAAAAAATATCTGCCTCTCTCTCTCTCTCTCTCATCGTCTCCGTCAGCCGACGTGGCGCCCACACGGGCCCACGTACACGTGTAAAAGCGATGACATCTGTCACGTCTCCTTTTATATGACTCGCTCCCCCTTTTTCTCACGATCTAAAACAAAAATATCCTCCAGAAATCCAATAGAATTAACGCTTGAGCAACAAGGTTTTTAGAGAGAGAGGGAGAGAGGAATTTTTTTGGAGAGAGAGAGAGAGAGAGAGAGAGAGAGAGAGAGATCGGTTATATCAGCAGCCATGGAACCACCAAGGGTACCGCAAGGAGTCGGTGGCGGCGCTTCAGCCAATTCTGTTGAAATCCCACACCCTTTGTGTCAGGTACATCTACATGCATATGTTTATGTACGTGTCTGTGTAGTTGTAGATTTTTTTGTGCGATTCAAGTGATATATATATATATATATATATATATATCTGATAAAAAAAAAAGTGATATATATTTGATCCAAGGCTTTGTTTGGATCTTGGATTTGCTATGGGAAGAGAAAAGAAATTGGAGTGAAAAGAAGCTAAATTTGGTTTAGGTTAGGAAAATGAGAAGAATGGATATTTGTATGGAAATAGTAATAAAGTCTTTGTTTTTGTAATTATTGATGAACTTTTGGTTATGTACCGATCTTCGATTGGTGGGGGTAGGGAAAGTACCTAAATTTGGTTTGGGCTATGCAATTGGGAAGAAGGGGAATGCTAGGTACAAAAAAAATTTACCCCGAAAGTACCCCGGAAATAGCAATCAATGGTTGAGAATCACTTTGATGATTGTGTCACACGTATCAATGTGAATCTCAACCACTAGTTGATTTTTTCGGGGTAGTTTCGGGGTAAATTTTCTTTGTACCTAGCATTTTTGTTGGGAAGAATAGAGCTTGTCAAAAAGGGTATCCGCCTAGACTATGATACTCCTATTGACAATTGGTAAAAAAGATTTCCATTATGATTGGGAAAATTTATAGGAATTTGAGCGACTACCGAACCGTTTTATGGTCAATTAGAGCGAGAGATCGAAGCCTTTCTCGCTATTACAGGAAAGAGTTGTTGTATATATGAGGGAATTTTAGGTAAGGACCTTTAAGAGATGTAGGAAGTTGATGCTGGAGAACATGGCTGTACAAAGTTGTTGGGGAAAGAAGAAGCGTCCTGAAAAAGGACAACTTGAAGTACAATTATGCAAAGCCCATACATATAGCTTTAAAACTGATATCAGAGCTAGTTGAAGGGACTTGCAATGTGTTTGGATCTCCTTTGAGAATGTTAATTAAAATCTTGCGTCTAATTTTTTTCCCAGCACTCTAGCTCATCGCAATTGAAGATGTCGTCTTAATAAAGTGTGCACTTAAGGCTTTCTAGATTGAGGAGTTAGTGTTGCAGCTTTATACCGATCATCATACTTTGGACCTTCAATTGATTTTGTAATATTTAGGGGCTTAACAGACCCGGCGTGATGTAATAATACTCCTTTGAACCGTTTTCCACAGTATCAGTTTTTGTTAGTCTTCAACTATCAAGTAAAATGGCCTGCGGTGAGAGAACTCTCTCTCTTCAGGGAGTCGTGATAGAAGCTACTTATGTTAGCTCAATTGATCATACTTATAACTTGAACACCATTTTTATCCAATTCATTTTAGCATGAAGGCCTCTTAATGTACTTAAATATTAATGAAGAGGGAAATTCGGCCCCAGGCTACCTCTTCCGTTTGGGGGATACTACTGGATATGGGTTTCCTGAGTAATTGATATTCTACTGCTGAGCTAGTAAATCTGGTTGCTTCCTTAATGATTCTTGAATGCTACCCAATTCCTGTCACCTTAAGAAACAGAAATGCTGTTTCAGATGTCACTAATTTTAGTCTTTAACTTTCTCTATCCTCCTACTAGACAAATGCACAACAAGGGTCCCTCATGGTTTTATGGTTGTCATATATCAGGACTCTCCAGCCAGAGATTCAATTCCCACAGAATGGACAGATGAGAAGCACAGTTTGTACCTAAAGTCCATGGAAGCATCCTTTGTCAACGAGTTGTATAGTTCATTTGATTTACTTGGATGGCGCTCTCAAAGGGAGCACTCATCAGATCCAAAATTGTCAGGGAAAAAGCATGCCAGTTCTTGTACTTCTTCTTGCCAGGTTTTACCTCAATGCACTCTTGTTTATGGCCTACTATTGGGTTTTTGCATTTCCGGCTGTACATAAATAATGTCTTGTATTGCTTCTCTGATTGTGTTGCATATATTTACCATTTTTCGTTGCACTCGTTTTCAGTTCAAGGTTCTTCAAAGCGGATGTTGGGGAAATATCAACTTTGCAAGACATGAGTCACAGTTGGAAAAGGCAGAGGGGACTGGGGTTATTTTAGCAAATCCATGGATTCGACATTTCAGATCTTCGCAACGAAAACAACTTGTAATATCTTCTACTCTTCAAGGAAAAAGTACATTTGGAAGTCTGGCTGTCCGTGTGAGTGGGAAAATGGCATTGACCTCTGATGCATTACCTTCCAATTTGGAACAGCTTCCCGCATCTCACTCTAATTTGAGGCACTATGATGATCCAGTTGACAGCAGTAATACAGGTAGCTCTCAACAATATTTCGGTGTATTTCCTGTATTACTATATTTCCTTGCCTTATCTTCCATTTATTGTTTTTTCACTCGCGGACTCATGCGATTTCTTGTACAACCCCGTATTTTATTTTCGAGGCGAACTTTACATGCCGCTCTATCTATTGACTTCAGATGAATAAGTTTTTTTCTGGAAAGATGATGAATAAGGTAATACTAGTTGAGATGCATGGTTCAAATTGGACCCAAATCCAAGTAGAAAGAGAGAAGGTGAATGTTTGGTTGGAAGATAATGTTGTTATTGACAAAGCTAATCCAGATTGCTGACCATAAAGGGGAGAGGAAGCCCCTTATGTCCACATGAACCAGAAACAGAAAACAGGCATTCCTATGCTATTGTAGATGAAGCCCATTTACGTGTAGGAGGCAAAACCAAATGGAAGTTAAGATCATTACCTAACTTTCCAAAACAGCATGGAAGCCATTCTTGTTAAGACAACATGCCAGTTAGTAAAGCTATTTTGCTCTCTCCTCCAAGAACTTAGTCAAGCTCTGACATCTTTTGTGTTTGTGATTTCATAGCTGTGCTTTGATTTTTATGACTTGAGATTCTTGCATTCCTGCCTCTCAGAATGTAATATATAGAGACATCTAGGGAGAGCTTGTAAACTGCATCTTTAAAATATGAGCAAATACATTATTGTCTCTAATGTATCTTCGAAATGGACTAAAAGAAATATTCTCAGAGACATTAGCACTCATGTCTTTTCTGTGAAAGATAAGACATTAGTGCTTTCTTTAAATAAATTAAAAATCATAATGCATTGTACTCGTCCCCCTTTTCAGGTACTCTATTCACTTCATTTCTGATTCAAATTAAGTTTCCTAAAATTGGATGAGAAAGGATGTGATAAAATCACGCCCTGAAGATATTTATTACCTTGATTGAGTAGAGGGCATGCTTGATCAACTATATTCCCAATTCTAAAAGGCTGTCTTTCATTTCCAATCTGGAAATGCCTTCTGTCCGGAATTTTGCCTCTACTCTGATTGCATTTGCAAAGTGGACGTCACCCAGAGCACAGTTTAGTTACTAATACTTCCATTATTATCTTCTTCTTTCTAATATATATTTGCAATCATTGGTTGTCAATGGTTCAGAGACTTTTTCTTGTTCTTTTTGCAGAGATGACGGGTCAAAACTTTGTTGATGAAGATACTGAAGTAGAGAAGGCAAGAAGCCATATGGGCAATGTGAAGAGGATGAGAACTTCAGTTGTTTCCACTCCTAGCAATGATCAAGTATGCTTTTATCCACTTAATATCACGCAATTTGCTGTCGTGATTATGCTATTAATGGTGTCTCACTTCTTTCCATCTCTTACGTACTCTTTCAGGTTGTTCCTTTTGGGAAATTTCCAGCAAATGCAGATGTTAGCAGCAGAAAGTTGAAATAGGCCAATGAAGATGGCTTTCCATGATTGGATTCAACTAGTATTCTAACCCGGAAAACAAAGGGATGATACCCGATCACCTATTGATAGCTGACTGCTAATGGTGCTGTGGAAACACTCAGCGTGAGAAACAGATCATGACCTTGAACCCTTCGCTATAAAGAGGAGGATGAAGATTACTGATAAAATGCTAGAACCCATGGACGCTGCTACGTTTCTACATACTGATGCAGAGACTGTTAGAAGTTGGAGGAGCAGACTGCCAGAAAGGATAGGTTTCGACTTTCGATGAGGGTTTTTTTTTTTTTTTGGGGGGGGGGGGGGGGGTTGTATTTGTGCTATGATAGTTGATGATTGTGTTGCATTCTTTTCCTCTCCATGTTTTCTTTTTATTTGGTTATGAATTTCGTAGCTGCACTAAGTATGTTGATTAAGCGATTTGTACAGTAGGCCCTTTCCATCTTTCATGCGAATTGAGTCGGCATATTATTGCTAGTAGTTTTTTTTTTTTTTAAATATCTCCAAGAAAATCTTATTTTCCACTATCCTAGGGGATTATGGAGTAATGAGGTCATTGTTTATTAAGATGGGCTTAGCTTATCATTGCAGTTTTGTTTACTCACGTAATAAGTTGATGAACATTACTCTAGCTTATAATTGCGCAAATCAAAGGAGTCCAATGTTTTAAATATGATCAAATTTTTTTTTTAAATATGTGATTGGGTTATCATTTTAACCAATCATAATTGAGGGTAATGATCATTAATTTTGCTTATTGAAGAAAATTACACTCTCCTGAAGAATCAAATGCGTATACATGACGGAATATGATTAAGAAAAACGAAATTAGAATACACTCTAAACACGAAATGAATAGCAGCATTTAAATAAATGATAATCGGAAACCAAAATGGTGATAAAAAGAGAGAACTGAAATAACCAACAGAGACTAGTCCCAAAAAATCCCTCACGAATGAAGGTTTTATTTAAGTTTTGGTCATGGCCTTCAAAATGTTTGGTAGCTCTTCCAACAAAATCTTCCCTCTTAATGAAAGATGGTAATGATTTCAAGTTTCTAGACTATTAGGTAAGAAAGCAGGCCAAGCACATTGGAAATATATACTGAAAATAGGGAAATAGAGTCATAGTAACAATTCATCGTGGTCGACAGCTGAACGTAAGTATCCCCTCTTTTTTATTCGGCTGCAGCGTTAAACATGCATGGGTCATCATGGATGAGTTGACAAAATAGCTTAATGTAAGTGTTCGCTCTTTCTCATTCAGCTGCAGCGTTAAACATGCATGTTGGAATAGTCCTGTGAACGAGATGGCTCATGAGAGAGACTTTGTTATGTTTGCACCTTGGTGGGACAATAGAAGCCTATGGATGAGAAGGCTCTCTGTGCAATTTTAATTCGTTTGGTCCAATTTTGGACTGTTTTTAAGTGATAAAGCTCCTATGTAGTTTTAATCCCTCTAGTTTGGTCCAGTTTTAGATTGCTATGGTTCTATTGGGGTCCACAATGGTTACCAATGCCATTCACTTTATAGTCCTCGCAGTGATGGTCAGTCGTTGAATAAAATAAAAAATTTAATTGGACATTGTCAGTTACATCAACAAACTACGTTTGTGTAAGAAAAGTAAATATAATTCGTATTAGTAGATGGACACCAAGCTGAGGGTTTACACCAATAACTTTCTTACGAGGCCTACTAAATGAACGATTCCGCTCATTATTGTAGGTATGAAGAGAACTCACAGTAGCTCAAAACTGGATCGGGATAAAACCTGGACAAAGGCCCTGTCCAACCCAAAAGGCCTTGAAACCCACTCTAAAAGCCCAAAATGCTGGATCTTGAAACCAAATGGGCCACCTTTTCTCGATCTCCACAAGCCCACCTCACAGGTAGCGGCGTAGCGCGCCCTCTTCAATCACCACCAAACCTTTTCTGTCTGTCTCTCTCTCTCTCTGGGGTTTGAATTTATTCGAATTTTTGTTCTTCCTCAAATTTGTTTGCCCCCTAGGATTCGATCATTCTTTCAAATAACCATTCTCCAATTCGTTCTTGGGTTCTCAGTTTCATCTCGTTTTAGCTCCTTTCCCTCTGTAATACTCATACCCAATTTTGCAGCAAAAACTTAAAATTTAGGGCACAGTTGATTAGGGTTTTCAATGCGGCTGTTTGTTTCGACATCGAAGGCTGTTCAGCAATTAGTTACGCGGAGAAACGGAAGTAGGCGATTGGTGAGGTATTCAGGGTACGATTCTGAGTTAGGAAATTATTCTCAGATTCGAGTTTTGAGTAGCATTGCTGGTTCTAGGGTTTTGAAGGGTAATAAGGACGTTGGATCTTACGAGGATTTCAATTGGGTTATTCAGAGGAGGGGTTTTCTTGGGTGTGGTGATGGGGACGAGGGCAATGTGCTGTCCAAAGTATATGAGGAGAGGCGTATTTTAGGGTATGTATGTTCTAATTCTTCCTTTTTGCCAATAGGCCATCCACGCCTGGACTAGGGGATTCGCAAGAAATTTATTGTGGCCTGACCCCAAAAATCGAACCCCGGTCAATTGTGTGGGAAGCAAATACACCAACCCAACCGGACTAGCCCTTGGGGCTGTCCTAAGTCTTCCTTCTTATTGCTTTGTATTTGTTGGTTTTTGATCCGTTTGATATACTTACATCATATGCTGTGATTCAGGATTTCATTGCTCTTAAAACATGGTGAAGAAGGGAACCTTTTGTGCTTAATGATGAGATTGTTCATATAGCACATAATCATGGTCCTTTTTGCGTTGTAAAGCCATGTACATGTGTTTGTAATCACAGTTTGTGTTTCTCTCTGTTGTTGCCTTCATCTTCCCATTTGGCACCTGTGTTTTGTGCACACTAAACTCACACTCCCTTGTAATGTTATATAGTAGTACCGTAAATGGGCATTGTTTCAATTCTTGTTTGGCAGCCTTGGTTTATGCATTTCTAGTATTCGCTCCATCACATTTTATGTAACTTAGTTTGGAAAGTTTTTTTTTGTTTGTTTGGATAAGTTAGTTAGCTCTCAGCCTCTCATTAGTAAGCATCAAAGGGGAGAGGACCATAATCGTGCACATCACTGCTAAAAGTAAACTCATCAAAACAAATGAACGGCAACATAATCAATTAGTTCTCTGTGTTCAGAACTTCAGATCATAAACCATTGGGTTAGGGCAAAGGATATTTGATTTGTTTCACCCCAATAATCACGATGGTCTGACTTTCCATTTTTGGCTTCTGTTTTGCGTACCCTAAACCCATTCTTGCAATGCATAAGTTAGTCAGTCTCTCCCTGGGAAAACCCAAGGACACTAAACACATACATTTCACGAGGCACTAGATATTGGACAAGGAGACGGTCAAGTACCTGTTTGTTGCACCTGCAACATCAGTTTGTATCAAGTTGCTTTATGAGGATCAACATTTTCCGAGATTTATATTTCACCAAGAGCCATAACCATACAAAAATGCTATCTCAGAAGGAAAGTTGGACCTCCAAATCATTTTGAGGGAACGAGCTGCCCGCACTATCTCTTGAAGCATGATTGAAGGATTCCACTGGAAATTTATCTGATTTCAACCTTTCCTATCTCATAGAGAACTTTTCCTTGCTTATACTAGATAGAGCATAAAGTAAAGCTAAAATCCCAATCAACCCATCTTTTGACGATATTTTCCCAATCTACCATTTCTCAGTCTTTGTTCGTAGCAATTCCAAATAGAGTTGGGATATTCAGCCATAGACTGTTCTCAACACCATCTATCTCTAGAATTTCACCATCTCCCCTCCTGTCAAAATTGGACCAGTATTATCTGAAATCGTCCTTATAACCGTGAATGGCCTTCCTTGCATAAAACAGACTTTCACTGAATCAATTCCGCGCAAAAATGCTATCTCTGAACAAATGAAGGTTAGACCTCCAAATTATTTCGAGGGAAATAGCTGCCAACACATCTCTGGAGGCATGATAGAAGGATTCCACTTGAAATTTACCTGATTTCGACGTCTCCCACCTCATAGAGAACTTTCCCTTGCGTATACCAGATAGAGGTTAGGATGAAGTAAAGGTAAAATCCAGTCAGTGCATGTTTGAATGACGTGTTTATTTGCAGCAATCCCAAAGAGAGTTGGGAAAGTCAACCCAAAGTGCAGACACTGTTCATCACCATCTCTTTATTAAATTTCACCTTCTCCTCTCCTACTTAATCTAGACGAGTACTTTCTCAATTATCCCAACCGCCGTGAATGGCCTTCCAGGCATGAAAAAGACCCTTGCGGAATCAATTCTCCACAAACCAAACCTTACCTAGGAACTTTGTGAGGAGGACTTGGCTCAAAATAAATATACTCCTCTCCTGGGCCTTGTCTAATCGATGTGCAATCGACTAAATGATACTTCAATTTGTCTCTGGTGCTGCGCCATTGAAAATCACTTTGCATGCTTTCCAACTGCTTACCCAAAGACATCGATTGTGTGAATAGAGACTCTACTGCTATAGACATGAATAAGTAGGAAACCTTGCCAGTGTACACTTCATCAAATATTCCCGCATCTACCCTGGTAGCATTTTTTGGAATGTTTGGAATCATTAGAATGTAGTTCAAACAAATTCTTTGACAGAAGAGGTTGCACTCAACAACCCAAGGAGATTTAATGGCCTCTAGATTCTCTCTATCCCAGATTCCCGATCCCGCAAGAATGAGATCAGACTTCCCGGAAATAGATGTCAAGATCAATTTTATTCTTGGATTGGGAATGTAAACATGTTTGATAGGTTGCATTTAGATTTCAACTTGGTTCCTCTGTTTCACATGTTATATAAGTTGTAGCTTCACTAGCTTGTGATTACAGGTATTCTCCTGAGCAATTATTTTCCGTGGTTGCTGCTGCTGATTTATATGAAGATTTTGTTCCTTGGTGCCGACGATCAGATATAATTCGACACAACCCAGATGGATCATTTGATGCTGAGCTGGAGATTGGTTTCAAATTTCTTGTTGAAAGCTATCTTTCCCATGTTGAACTAAACAAGCCAAAGTCCATTAAGGTAGTAGGTTTTAATTTTAATTTTCTTACACTTGCTTTACAATGAAGGTCCCCGTAGATTATCATAAAGGCTACACATTGATTCTTGGGGTGGTTCGTGCAATTTGTTGTGTGCTTTGGATGTTCTTGAAGTTTCACTTTTCCAGCATGTGATGTCTAAAGTGGCCTTTTTATTCTTCTTGTTGGTATTGATATTATGGAGCTTAATTTATTTTTTGACTCTTAGTCTAGTACTCCCTCTGTCCTATAAAGTAAAACAAAGACTTAAAATAAAATAATTTTCGCAAGAAAATAAAAAAAAATTCAACAAATTACTAGATATCAATAAGTTCTTTCAGTTTATGAAAAAAGTTCAAAATTTTTCTGGAAAGAAATGCATTATTTGTTAGTCCTCGTTTTACGGACCAGACAAACTTCATAGGACGGAGGAAGTATGAATGTAGTTGCTGTTCTGCAACTGATGGGCACATCCTCGTGTTTTATCTTCCAGACAACTGTAACTGAAAGTGGTCTTTTTGATCATTTGATAAACATTTGGGAATTCAACCCGGGGCCTGATCCAGGAACTTGCAACCTTTATTTCTTGGTGGATTTCAAGTTCCAATCACCACTGTATCGACAGGTTATGGTTCTTTCACGAGTTTGATTTTACAGTATATTTCTAGTCTCTCAACTTCACAACAATTGCTAATGCAATTCTTGTATTCAGTCCGTAGTTTTTCCATTGTATATTCATGAAATTCATGACTAATCATATAAAATAGGATGGATTTAAATGCCATGCCTTCCGCTTTATTTTCCCACCTCCCCATGAAGCAATCATTACTGTTAGGTATATACAGAACCCTAACTAGGATTTTTGAGAATTCGGAGTTTTGGACGCAGAAAGATAAACAACAATCAAGATCAATCATGCAAGAAACCCAAGATTTACATGGTTAACCCATCTAGGGCTACGTCTATGGTCGTTGCGGTTGTTTTACTGTGGTCAAGAATAGAATGAGAGTTATAGGAGCTGCATTACACGAAAATATATAGGTTAGCTAGGGCTGCAATATACTTGGTTGGATCCACGACAACTTGGCTGGGAGTGTACAATCCCTAACAGACTCCATTGGCAATAACCCTTACCACATCTTTCTTGTACACCCAATCCATCAGTAACATGTACAATCCCTATCAGCTAATGTTTGCGAGTATATATTTGTTCATCTACTTTGTTTAACATGATATCAGCAACTGTCCGAGGCTCCAAGCCTCACTCTACAAGGCTTCGAGTGTTCTATCGATAGTTTCGGTTTTACTATAGCAGTTTCAAGAATTCTGACTCAGTTTTACTATATTTGACAGGTGGCTTCCGTGTTTTTTACGGAGGTAGTCTCTCGACTTGTTGGATCATTCCATGATCGTTGTCGTCAGATATATGGACCAGGAGTTCCTGTTGTTGAAACAACTTATGAACAGAAGGCATAAAGTTTGCTTTGCAGTTGAATATACCATGTGTACTTAAGTGCCAAAAGCAGCACTCTATGACACACCATTTTGAATCCAGAAAATTAGATTGATGCTCCTGACGCATTCAAATCCAGAAGGTTAACATCTCTAGTTCTTTTTTTTTTTTTTTTTTGGGTTTTGGTGTCTTCCTTTACACTTAGATTTTGTGGTTCTTCTGTCTGTTAGATAAAATTAATGTCAGTTGTATCTTGAGCTGGTGAAATAATGAAATTTTGGATATAGGCAAACAACAGAAGTGAATAGCTATTAATATGAGGAGATCTTACATCAGCAAAATGATAGATACAGCGGCTGCTAACGAAATGTACCACCTGGATTTTTGGTTGTGCGATCCCAGTTGGTTATTTGGTTCCTAACAAGAGAATAATAGGAGGGATGTTTTACCAGTTATCGTTGGGTTAACGGAGTATAAGTTGTTGGGTTAACGGAGTATAAGTTGTTTTGTGGGTTTAGTATAGCAGATTTTTGGATTAAATGCTTCAGATTATGTTGACTTGTTCAAAAATTAGCTAACTGAAGATAGTACAAGCTTTGAGTTCGGGTTTATATTCGTGTTTTCTCTTAGTAAAAGCTCGAGCAACTTTTGATGTTTTTAAATCATTTAAGCGGCTACTACTATTAAACTTGTTCAACTTTTTAAGGGAAAATTTCAAAATGGCGTATGAACTGTCACCCAAATGTCCCATAAACTTTACTTTATTTCGATTAAACTATTGTAGTATAAAAACCTCACAAATTTAGATTAGACTCTTGCCGTTATATTCCGTCCAATTAATTTGTTGGAAAAAGTGGTTTATGTGGCATTTTTTTTCCCGTTTAATTCCTCTTTGGCAAACAAGGGTAGCCCCCAAAATTGTAGAGAATCAAAGCCTATTTCTTTTTGGGAAAATGACGGTCAAGAACGTGTTTTGATAATTAATATCCGTCAAGGACATTTTGTTTATCAATAAATGTTCTTAACATGTCCTTAAAATATATTAATTATCAAAACACGTCTTGAGTTTTCCCTTTCTTTTTTCCCCTCTTCTCTCCCTACCCCACCACCCTCTTCCACGCCCATTTCTTGTTGAAGCTCCGTGACCAGGATCTGGTCCTCAAATGGGTCCGCTCCTGCGCCCCGATCCTCCCCCACAACATATTCGAATCGAAAACTTCCAAGCAAATTGAATTTCAAGAATCTAACATTACCGGTTTTGATTCTCTACAAATTTTTGGGCTACCCTTGTGTGCCAAAGGGGCTCTTAACGGGAGAAAATGCCATGTTACCACATTTTTTTTTCCACAAATTGGACGGAATGTAATGGCAGGGGCCTAAATTAGGGGGTTTTTATACTGCAGGTATTTTATTAAAATAAAGTAAAGTTTAGGTGTTTACGAGATATTTAGGTGAAAGTTTAGGTGCCATTGAGGTTGGCTTGTTTGACAAGTAAACTAATTTTTAACAAATTTTTGAAGCTCATTAACTTTTGAGATTTTTACCTCTAAGTACATAAAAGTGGAACTTAATTCCCATTAAGGAGAGATGAAATACTTAATTATCACAAGGTTCACTTTTACCATTAATAGAAGTGTCACCTTAGGGTTTTAAGGTACCCTAGGGTTTAAGATACTCTAGGGTTTAAGTTTAGGCGCTTTTATATAGCCCTAGGATTTAAGTTTAGGCAATTTCATAAGAGTTTTAGGGTGTACTTTCATATTATAAGATTTCAGTGATTTAGGTATTTTCATACGGTACCTCAGGGGTTTAGGCATTTTTCTAGGGTACCTTAGGATTTAGACACTTTCATAAGATGCCCTAGAGGTTAGGCAATTTCAGAGTTTAAGGTTTTAGGCACTTTCATGGAGTTTCAGTATTTCATTAATCAGAAGAGACCAAGTGAGAATTACTTTCTAATTTCTAAACCTAGAAGTAAAAATCCCTGAACTTTTTAAATCCCTTTCAAAAAAAACTTTTTAAATCAGCATCAAACAATTTACTTATCGGCTCGTTATCGATTCTAAATTTATACTCCAATTTAATAGTATGTTGTAAAGCTGTAAAGGGTTTGTACTTCGTAGGTGGGTACCTTTTATTTCTACTATGGCCAGTTCACATGATAAAAGCAAGAAAGAGAACAAATTGGGCCTTGTATAAGGGCCCAAAAAACCCAACATGGTTTTACAACGTTCTTTTCCGACGGCAAACGTTGTTGTCACCTTTGGCGCGGTGTGTTTCTCATTATTGAACAAAGTCAATAAAAAAGAGTTGTCAAAGTGCAAAATCTTTTTTGGCCTTGGCCCCTCTAAAGAAAAGTAGTGGTTTGCAAAATTGAAAGTGAAAATTGTGGTATGATTGAAGTTAATTTTAGACTTGCTTTCGGATAAGCAAACTACTTTTACAAAAGGAACAACAATGAGTCACAAAAGTGATGATTCTAAGAGATCATATCCTTTCGTACCGCATTTTAATTTTATGTAGGTTTAAAAAGATAGATTGTTGAGTGCTCTCGGAGCAATATCCAATGACACTGAATAATTTCGCATTTAAAAAGATGTAGTTAATTGAAAAATTAACTAATCCTTGCCGGGACAATTAGTTATTGCTTACGTTTTATAACAGTCACTAAGTAAACTAACGAAAACCCATACTTAAACGCACAACAATTGCCTTGGAGTCTCCTATACAATGGAATGGAGATCTCAATCTCATGTAAGCAAAACACAAAATCAATAGTCTGTACATGAAAATGGAGATCTCAATGTCAGACAATTTTACTCATGCAATCAAAACTAACTAAAAAGATCAATGCTCTATAGATGTAACGCAACCGAAAGCTTTAGATGGAACCTCCAAATTAGCAATCTCGTTAACTGAATAACCCAAATATTTTGTTGATTGAGAAATGCAAATGTCCCATGTACAAAATGGAGAGAAGATCAAAATCAGTACTAATTTATTAGGCAATGTTCCATATGTGAAATGGACAAATGATTGAATGAGAGTCCCACACTTTGACCACATTTCACTGTTAAAGTGGAGGCTCAAAGAGCTGTCAATTGGTCCCTGCAAGACCTATTTTATGGCTACAGATAATATTTAGATTCCATTTTTACCAAAATCATAAACCACTATCCAATAATTCAGCCACTTTCGGAGATCCCTTCCAGCTGGAATTCCTGAGGTGGCATAAATATATAGGACCTTGGGCTCCATAAATATCAGGTGAGTTCTTACCTCAACCACAAAAATTACTTTTGGGTAATTTAAATTTCTTTGGGTAGGTGAATACTATCATGCATGACATGTGAACTGGTAGGATATTATATATTATGAAATATTATGTTATTCCCTTCGTTCCTTTTTAAATGTCCACTACAATTCTGACTTCTGCGTGTCATTTTCAATTACCTATATCTCTTAATGTATAGTGTTAAAAATATGCAATATGGATCTTATTTGAAAGATCTCAATTATTTCTATAAGACAATGATTTTAAAAATATAAAATATAATATACGTTAAGAGATATAAATCCTTAAAAATTACACGTAAAACTGTAGTGGAGACTTACAAAGAATAGAGAGAGTACCACGTTTCTATCTTCTATAAATCTGATTCTTGTTTTAGGTTATTATTATTTCGTTTTTTAGTTTGTCTTGGTTTTCTTGTTATCCATGTTTTCATCAATTAACAATTGAGAGTTGCTGATTATTATTTCCTGTCTTATTATTGAGCTTAAATGCTGAAGAACGTGCTAGGGTTATTGTTTTTTGCAGAGTTAAAATTGTTAGACTGAGGTTGAGATATTGCATATATATGCAAGCGCGCACATAATGATTTGCATTTGCTGATTGCTCAAAGGCACGGGTATGCGCTAGTTTATTTATGTTTCTTAATCCTCTTGTAGCTTGCATAAAGAAATGTTAGGCCTATGTTTTATACATAAATCAATGAAAGCTTAGTTCTTGTCAATTTGCTTTTCTATCCTGGCATAAGATCCCATAAGATCTAGGCCATGTGAGATACTCCCTCTCAGCAAGCATCCTAACCTTTTCGCTGCTGTCCGCCGGGCACCCATAGCATACTTTGTCAAACTACTTCTTGCTTTCATTGCCTCGTTTCTATCGTTTCTATCACCAACCCTTCTCCATATCATCACTCACCATGGCTTTTTACTATTAGCGCTCGTGGGCTCTCTCATCCTAGGTTCTTCTACCTTAAAACCCCTCAAAGTCCAGACTCATTCATCTGAATTTTGCCCTAGATCTCAACAATGCTCATGCACTCTCTCGTTTCGGTCTTGGTTTCCTAGCTCTTGGTTTCTCCTCGCTAACTTTTTCAAACTTAAGTTGGTGACCTACTTGAGTTTAAGAGAGATATTAGAATAATATTACAGAATATTATGTTACCATATTTTTTAGGTTCTATTATTCTATTTTTTTTATTTAGTTTAGGTTATTATTTTATTTCCTAGTTAGTCTTGATTTTCTTGTTATGCGTGTTTTTCTTACTTGCTTAGGTTTATTTAGTTATTTAAGTTTTGTAGCCTATGTAAAGGAATGTTAGGCTTAAAAACACAAATCAATGAAGTTTTTGTCGTCACTTAAGATTTAAGAGTTTGCTTTGCTTTTAATTGAGACTTGAGCAATTAGGTGGTGAAATTGATCCCCAAAATTATTCGAATCGCAAGTTCGCTACGCGAGCGTAGACATTGGAATAAAGAAAAGAAGGTGACATGTGAACATCAAAGGAATATATATCTGTCATTTTTAATGGAGTACTCGTGAGGAATCAATGTCAGTGGTAATCAAGAGTCGTTATCCACACCGTACATGCATCAGGACATTAAAGGAGGCAATTAGTCGAGGTTTCTTTCTTTTACTTTTCCTGTATTTGATTTCTTTTGAAAACTAAACTTTTCTTTTCTTTTCTTTTGTTTGTTTGCTTTTGATTATTACTAATTCGTTTTGACAACAAGAATCGAAATAGTATAATTGTATGATCAAAACTCAAATTTTTGAGAAAAAAACGAAGCCAAATATAAAACCAATTTTCAAGCAAAAAGAACCAAGTTTATGATTTATTTTTGATAATAACAAATATAGTAAGTTATAAGGTACGTATTTTCATAACTCTTCTTTCTATATCTGTTTTAATGCGTGCATTTTCTATTTAATTATGCACTTTCCTTTTTTTTGCAAAACCCCTATTCTCACATACACCGTTTTTTTTTTCTTTCCATTCCTATACGATTTTTGATCATGTGATTAAGCTCTATAGTCCTAGCCTTTAATGGGAGACACAACGTTATAACGTACTCTAGGTCATCCTTCAATCATCAACTGAGTGTGTGAGCTTAAATTAGCAACTTTATTAAATGAGTGTGTAAGCTTTATTCTCATTTCTAAAGTTAATGTTTCTCCTTATCTTGTGCTCATTTTTTTTTTATGCGGAAGAGTAAGAAATTCATTAGTAATAGCAACGATACAACTCACTATGTGCATCTATAACAACAGGAACTAGGAAATGCCTAAAGTTCATTGACAGCAGGGCAAAAACCAAAGGATGTACGTGCTCAAGATGCAAATGCAAAGCGTAGATATATAAACAATTGCAACATTAACAGTGATTCCACCAGCGGCAAGCTGCTCCTCTAAAACCGATCAACAACCAACCAAGCTAGTAACAAACACGTACCCTAGGTAGATAAGCTAGCTGCATGCATCGATGACACATGCAGACTAGCTAGATCTTGTGCTCGGTTGTTATATATATTATATACTAGCTAATGATTTGTTCCATTAAAGTGTACGTTCTCATGCATGCCTTGTTAACTTTTTGTAGCTTTGATTAGCAGCTAAATTTTGACAGGCAAAAAAGCACAAGAGATAAGCACTTAAGCTCAATGACGGTGAAGAAGATAAGGGAGCTCGCGGTCGACTTCACCTTAGAGATCAGCAGATGCGATAAGCCTTTTACGGCAATTTCAAAGCGATAAAAGATAAACCTTTTAGGCAAGCATGAATGGAACAAATGATATGGTCAAAAAAGGGAAAAAAAAAAATCGATTTTCGTACCCCACTTTCTTAAATATGTGTAGCGGGCAGAACCGGTTTTGGGCCAGACAAAATGGGTAAAGCCCATGGACCATATTCGCGCATGGGCGAAAACCGGGTCAAGATGTGGAGGCATGCTTGAAACTTGTGAGCCCGGTCTTTCGGATGGGCCGGACTGGTATTGTGGTATTGGTTCGTCGAGCGAGATGACTCAGCAGCCAGCTTGGATCTATGTGGTGCCATATGGCATGGCTCGGCTCGGCCATATGGAGGCCGGCTACATGACACTCAGTGCGTCACAACTGAGATTTGTATATCTACCCTTCTATTTCTAGTTGACTATGACTGGTTATTGCTCTTGCAGGCTTTGGCATCTGAGAGAGAAAAGAGAAATTAGGTCCATTTATAGTTCAAAGAAGGAAGTTGATATACATGCACCCTCAAAAAATACGTTGTACTATAAGATTTACTCTCTCCGTATCCAAATAAGTGTTCCATACGAAAATACGTGCAATTTAAAAATAAAAAAAAACACTTCCGTGCATGATTTTTTCAATTTCTTTGCACCAAATTAAAGAACTCAATTGCACGTCTTTTCCATTTGCACACGAGTTCTTTGATTGTGATTTAAATTACACTTTTTCTTCTCTTCTTTATAATCTTATCCGTATCGGCCTGTCAAAATAAATTGCTTGGAAGTGTCATTTTTCTAACAGGTCGAGTACAATGCAACCTAATCAACTGGGGCTAGCTCAGGAGACTTGCATCTCATTAAGAAGTCAGGAATTCGAGTCTTTCCACTTACGTGTGAGTGTTCTTCCCTTAGAGGGTTTTTCCTTTCTTTCTTTGTTTCTACCCTATAATTGGCTTATTTCTTGTATTGATTGAGTTGTTGGGCTTGGTTATCTCGTGAACTCTCACAATTATAGTGTCCCGAATTTGTACTCTTTAATTTATATTTAATGTAAAATGATCTCTTTTATCGATTGAAAAAAAAATAGTATAATGCAACCTCAAGTCCTTCTCAAGGCGCACTGAAAAGAACTCGTGCGCATGCAAATGGAAACCGATACAATCAGTGAAACCAAATTTCCCACAAATGAGCCATTTGCCACCTAGCAAATAATGTGTCTTCAACCTAATTGCCACATTCCATGTCTACATCTCACACCAACCTCTCTTTTTTCAATCGGAAAAAAAATATTTTATTAATCTTTGAAAATGAGTACAAAGACTAAAAGGATCACGGATACACTGACATATGTCACCCGAGAACCAAAAACACCACAAAGAAAAATGAAAGTCGAAACATTAGCTGAAAACAACCCAACGACAGCTAACACCAAACGAACTAAAGCCAAAACAACAATCCAAAACCGAAAAAGAAACATGATTAAATCAACGTTAATTAAATCATGATTAGTCTCTAACCATCACATAACTCTAAGGGCACGTTTCATAATGGAATTATCTTTTTTTAAGGGATTGGATGAGATAGGATTGAGGGTGAGGATAGAAGGGGACAAGTGGTGTCCACACATCAAAGTGAATTTTAATCAATAGTTACTTTTTTCGGAATACTTTCGGGGTAAGGTTTTTTTTTGTTTCTAACATTTCTCTAGATCAAATTATATGAATACTGAGATTTTTGTTTCAGAGAAGAGGGATTAGCTAATACCACTTCTCTCCCATTTAGTAATAGTTAATACCACATATGTGATACACAATTGCTAGAATAAAATAATATAATAAATGATATCGTGATATTGAGATTGAGATTTGATTGTGATTATGATGATTTTCTTTTATAGTTAATTGGTATGAGTTCCTTCCTTAAGTAGGCTCCCTCTTCTCTATAAATAGAGGAGCTCATTGTATAGTGTAATCGAATTCAATAAAATATCTCCTCTCATATTTAACATGATATCAAAGCTATAAAATCTAGACACTGTGGATATTCACTCTTGATGGGCGGCCTAAGTCGCCTCGCTGCCGTCTGCTGGGCACTTAGTTACTTTGTCAATCTTATTCACGCTTTCCAATTGTCTGCACCATCTTATTCACACTTTCCAATTGTCTGCACCCACTTCCAATTGTCTGCACCCACCATGTCTCTTCTCCACCAGCGCTCATGGCTTTCCGATTATTGCCTTCTTTGTTTTTCGGCTTTTCTTAGTTTCTCTTGGTTTTCTTCTCAGCTTCTCCTTGTTTCTGGCTACTCCTGATTTCTTAACTTGACTTAGCTGTTCCTGGTTTCTCTTGGCTTGGTCTAGAATTTACTTCGGGTTAAAACACAAATAATGTCCAGTTCGACCCCGTGTGCAATCAACCACTAGATCATGAAAAAGGGAGAACATGTGGGCCCACCCCCTTAGCCTCACATCTCCTATCCTACAATCAAACATGCCCTAAGGACCTCTTTAATTCATGGGGTGGAGCGTTGAATTGGTTTTACGAATCTCTATGTATGGGGGAAGAAAAAGAAAAAGTGTTTATTTTGGGTGGAAAATTGTAAGATGCAATTTAATTTTGTTTTCGTGGAAACCATGGATGGAATTGTGACATGCATCTTTGATGTTGTCTTCGTGGAAACCGCAATTGTAGAAGAGATAAAATTCTACACGGACCCTCCGTGTAGAACGAAATCTTCGCTAGACCAATAAAAGCATGACAAGTCAGCCTTCTCTTTACCCTCCACACAGGTGCTGTTAAGTGCAAAATATTATTTGGGATCTTATGAAGCAGAAACTTGATTATGAGAGCTGTAGAGACAAAATTTAACTATGACCCTTTAGAATAAAATAATCAAAAAAATAAGATCTTCGTATTGGTTCAAACAGATTGAAAATTGAATCAGTTAATTTTTTTTATACGATTTATATATTAAAAAAATGATGAAGAAAATAAGTGCTCCAATTTTCAATCTGTTTAACCCGGTGCGAATATCTTATTTTTTTGATCATTTTGTCCTAAAGAGTCATAGTTAAATTTTGTCTCTAGAGCTTTCATAATTATCTTCTCTTTATTTGGGATCCTATAGAGCAGAAACTTGATTATAAGAGCCCTAAAGACAAAATTTAATTATGACCATTTAGAATAAAATGATCAAAAAAATAAGATCTTCTCACTGGTTTAAACGGATTAAAAATTGGAGCACTTAATTTGTCAACCATATTTTTTATTAATAAGTAAACCGTTTAAAAAAATTAAGTGCTCTAATTTTTAATCCGTTTAAACCAGTGCGAAGATCTATTTTTCTGATTATTTTATTTTAAAGAGTCGTAATTAAATTTTGTATCTAAGACTCTCATAATCAAATTTCTGTTCCATAGGATCCCAAATGATCATTTTGCACATAGCATGTGTGGAGTGTGGAGTAAGCAGTCATGTTTTCATTGCCTCGGGGGAGATTTCGTTCTACACGGAGGGCCGTGTAGAATTAATACTCATTGTAGAATACAAAGCAAAGGGCAAAACAATCAACTCTTGATCCCTACATAAAACAGTCATCAAACATGCCCTTAAACGATTCTACAATGTTAAAACCAATGAATTCTACCATCAACTACCCAAATTTAATTAGGCTTTCACTAACTTTAACTCCATATGAATAATTCAGTGCCGACAATACACACAAAAAAAAAATAATAATAATTTTTATGTCAAAAATAATTTTCTTTTCAATGCATTTTTTGAACTCAAAAAGTTCGCTTGAACTCCTGAAACCATGGTAAAGCCGCCCCTGGTATCAAACGAGGCCCAATTTTCAGAACAAACGAATCCTAAGGACACTTCAATTACTACTCCAGGTGCGTGGGTTCCGCAGTAGGATTGAGCATGTAAAAACCAGACACCTCATGCGATTGGGAAAAAGGCTGAATATCCTCAGGAGATCTTCTATTCACTAAAAGTTCTAAACGAACTCAAGTAAAAGTGCCAAGTGTCAGACACCCAATCACAAAGGAAAAATTACTATTTTGGTGGTCTCGGAGCACTCACTTGATGTCCCAACGTCCTTATCCAAGGATTCATAGATACTAGACTCCACGAAAACATGTGGTGAATAAAGGTGCTAGAATACTACCACGTGGCGGTTCTACTTCGCATCGATCCTCTATATTTGAGCACTGTAGTTTTCGTTATTTCTTCTTCCGCGTTCTTTTGCTCTTTTTGTTTCCTTTTCTGATTTCTTTTGGAGAAGAAAATGAAATAAGAACAACCGCGACCTGCGCGGTTGGCAGGACAGACACTTCCTCATCTTAAAGGGGAAGACCTGGACCTTGCTAGCTCGTTCTTGCAGTCTTAGTTTTAATGCCTCTAGTTACGGGCCGTCCATCTTGGCAATGGACGATGCGGATTTTAATCCCAATAATGAACGGCTCGGATCAATAGGAGCTCAGATTAAATTCGAGCCGTCGATGCAAAAAACGGACGGCCGGATCGACCGCCCTACATGCCCTGTAATGCAACCCGCACTACAGGATTTCCCATTCACTTAGTTATATACACCAAATCTCTTGTTTGCCCAGGGGGCACCGACACGTGGTGCATCAACATCCTTTTGTGAGCTCTAGTACCGAATGTGTGGAATTCACAGCAATATGTGATTGATAGATAAAAGTGTCACGCGGCCGTACGTCCCCAGGAGTCCAAGACCAGTGAATAACTGATGAGGATGCTCATTACAAAGGAAAGGGGCCGGGATGCACAGCTTGACACGCACGTATGTATATGGTGGATTGTACATTCAGTACTACACAATCTCCACATATATTCTTATTATTCTTGGCATGCATGATTGTTCACGTTGATGTATTGGGAGACATTTCCCCAAATGACCAAACAAATCCCTCAAATCTGGTTTTGCAATACTTTCCCACAGACTTGATTACGTCTTTGCTAGTGTGTTTATAATAGCGTTTGCGACAAGGACCCCAACAAATTAGTACAATAATTCTATTTAAGACCCGTATTTGATACCGCCTTCTACATTTTCCCCCCTTGTAAACTACGATTAGTTTCAAGTTACTCCGGGGCTCCAACGATATATATGTGTGTGTGTGTGACGAAAATTCTAAATCACGCTCAAACACTCATGTGGGTTCCGCCCCTGGTGCGAGTGTGTAAAGGTGTAAGTGTTTGTGTGTTTTGGGTGCGATCGTAGCAAAATTGTATATTTATTTCATTATGTGTCGCCCCTTTGGAGAGGCGTCTCTTGCGGTTAGGAGTTTCATTAATTAGTGTTATAATTGAAAGTTGAATCATGTATGAAAGTTAAGTAATTTACATCAATGATTATGTTGGGTCGTAACTGAGGCGATAAAGTAGTAAAAGCATAAATTTGATAATATACCATGTCCCCTCGTCATTTTTAGTAGTGTCACTGTCAGCCAAATGTAGTCAAGAGCTGAGCTAGTCTTCCACTGACGAGCATCTCCATGTGGAGAAGCAAAGAAGCAAAAATCTTCAAGTTTGGAGAGAGAGAGAGAGAGAGAGAGAGAGAGTTTGGGGAGAGAGAGGGGGGTCTTCAACTTAACAACTCATCAATAAAGAAGAAAATGTGTGAAATTTACAAAAAAAATCCGGGGACCTTGATATTGATTAGAAGAGCCCCTTGGAATGAATTTTGTCTTAATGACTCTTTATTTTGCCACATGGGTAAGCAAATTCTATCTTTGGTATAAAATTTTTGCTTCTCCCCGGCATTGCTGGTTTTTTTTTTTTTTTTCTTCTCCCCAGCATTGCTGTTACACATACATATATCTCTCCTATTTCTATTCTCAAAATCGAACTTCAGATTTCGGGACTTTAACACACAAATGCAGGTGATCGAAGGTGATGGCCTCGAGCTTTTGAGTAGAGACTTGATCCAGCATGAGAATGTTCTCATTTCTGTTTAACAAGAGTAAAAGCACGTGCATTACTATCAGGTAGGCAATTAGGTTCAGAACACCAAATCTGATCTTGCTCTGATAAACTCGATTGCTGATCCTCAAACTCATCTAAACGCTTTAGCAATATTAATATATATTAGGCAGAGACGTCAAACAGGTATATTAAGACACAACAGGCCCATTTCATACGCGAACAAAATATATCAGATCTCGGATCACAGTACTCTAGGGTTGCATGAGGGAAAATGATCGCGAGCCAATAAGTTAGCCCCAGGTATGGTGAAAGAATCTGATGATAGTAAAAAAACAGAAACAGGAAGAGGGATTCATGGGGCCATATTTGTTTCCCACATTTCATTATTAGGGCATGGGGTCAGGGGCCTAGTTCAAGTATTGTCCTCTTTGTTCTACTTTTGTTGAAAAAAAAAACTAGTATCTGGTTGGATTTGGATTCATGGAGACATGATTTGTGATACGTCCCATCTGGCTTCCTCTCGTGCCACACTCTCATAGGCCGGTAGAAATATGGGAAAGTTTTTTGAATTCTTTTCCCTCCATTTGAAGCCACACTTTTTGGGGGTGTGGGGTGCCCCCAAGGAAAAATCGTATCTTCTGCTCTGGAACCCATTCATTTTCTTTTGAAGCAGTGCCTGATCATGATAGATTTCGAAGAAAGTATTTCCATTGATCAATGATTCTCTCAGAGGGAGAATATACTGTATTTGTGTGATTGTATACAAGATACATATCTTACGTTGGAAACATTTACTTCCGGAAAGGAATCTTATATTCTCAACCATCGATCCCTATTATACAAGGAAGAAGGGGAACAAGCACACTTTGGAGAGCGCGGTATAACAGAAATTAAGTTGTATGTTCCGTTCGGAAAGGATGAATCGCTCCCAAAAAGGAATCTGTTGAGTCTCTGCCAATTGGTTGGACCATAGGTGCGATGATTTACTTCACAAGCGAGGTCTCTGGTTCAAGTCCAAGATGATTTAATAACAAAAGCTAACACAACCAACAAAATTTAATAACACCAAGATGCTCTTCTTTTCTTTTTTTTCAACTTGATCTGACTTATAGCTTCCTTGTTCGTCTCCCAAGCATAAGATTTCATATCTCTATTATAGAAACAATAATAGTACGGAGTAATAATTATCGGATATATATATATATAGTCAGTCTCAAATGAGGTGGTCCGCATTTTAGTTAAAATGTGGACCTCCTCATTTCTCCCATTTTTAGATCGAATTTCGAAGATCCGAGCCGCTCAATGTGTTCAGAACGTGATTTTAAGGGTACCCATGAGAAATCGGTAAAAAAAAATGACCGAGAATGGTTTCATCCCAACAGTTTTTGTTTGAACCGTTTGATAAAAAACAAACAAAAATTGCTCGGATGAAACCCTTCCCGGTCATTTTTTTTTTGATGATTTCTCGCGAGTACCCTTAAAATCACATTCTGAACACATTGAGCGGCTCGGATCATTGAAATTCAATCGGAAAAAGGAGGTCCACATTTTATTAAAATGAGGTGGTCCTTAGGAGAGACGGACTCTATATATATATATATATATATATATTGTACATATTCACGAGATATATGGCAGATACGTACCCTTTTCTTTCTTCTTCTTCCAGTCATCATTTCTTTAGTGTGATCATATTCATCTCTAGGTTTTTTTCGAGCCATGTAATGTGGAAACAAAAGAGAAACGGTTGCTCCAAGACTAAAACTTCTTCTTCTTCTTTTTTAACTGGAAGAATAAAACCCTTGGGGTTTTTTTTTTTTTTTAAACACAATTGTAAGATGATATATACTCCTACTTTTTATCCCTCTGGCCTCTATTTATTTGGAGCAAAATTTGAACTCATTAGAAGTCCTAGGGCTAAAAAAAACCCACAGCAATAGTGCAACAAAAATATATAGCTTGAGAACATCTTGTTTCTTTTCTAGTGCGTATACGTATCGCCATCTCGAAGACAATCTAAAAGTATTCAACATGCACTCCTAGAAAACTGACCTATAGGAAAAGCCTAATGACATGCTGAAAACACACGAGCACTTGCCCGCACTCATATGCTCTGAGAGTCCATTAATTAGTTTCCGTGGAACCTTTCAAAGTATGTGTGCGTAAGTATTTGTATGCTTGATTTCACACGCATAGAGGATACTGCGTGTGTTTGACTCTTTCAAGCTCTGGCCTCTATTTATTTGGAGCAAAATTTGATCTCGGTAGAAGTCCTAGGGCTAAAAAAATCCCATAGCAATAGTGCAACAAAAATATATAGCTTGAGAACATCTTGTTTCTTTGCTAGTGCGTATACGTATCGCCATCTCGAAGACAATCTAAAAGTATTCAACATGCACTCCTAGAAAACTGACCTATAGGAAAAGCCTAATGACATGCTGAAAACACACGAGCACTTACCCGCACTCATATGCTCTAAGGGTCCATTAATTAGTTTTTGTGGAACCTTTCAAAGTTTGTGTGCGTAAGTATTTGTATGCTTGATTTCACACGCATAGAGAATACCGCGTGTGTTTGACTCTTTCAAGCTCGGCCTCATTGTTTCTTCATAGCTGTTGTTCTTCTTTACCAACTTTTTAGCCAAGAGAGTGCTGGTATTTTAGGGGGGATAGGATCGGTCAATGAGAAAGTCTATAATACAACACTTTGCACAATAATATATATAACATGCTTATGTGGCACAGTATCATTGGACAATATAAAATGACATCTCATCCATTGCCCAATGATACAGTGTCACCTAATTAGTACGTTGTAAAAGTATTGTGTCATTATATACCTTGGGGCTTGCTTGGATGGAGGTAAAAAGGGAGGGGAAAAATAAGAGGGGGTATAAGGATGGGGCCCACCCCTTTTCCCCTTGTTTGGCAGCCAATTAACCTCCCAGATAATTTCTCACCCCCCCATATTTTCCCCTTGTTTTGTCGATTGCCCGGTATTATATTTGGGCACCTCCTGCGGTGCCTAAAAATAATCCGGCTGTGAAGGTGTTTTGTGGACAAAAATACCCCTCGTTATCCCCTTTCTCCATTTACTATTCAACCAATTTCTACTCTTCATTTTATCAAAAATCATACTTTTTATTCAAACCTATCCTAAAACTCCTTATTTGGAGCACTTAAATTTTTAACTATATTTTTTAATATATAAACGGTGTAAAGAGGTAGAAAAATTAAGTGTTCCAAATTTTAATCCGTTTGAAGAGGTGCAAAGATCTTAGTTTTCTAATCATTTTATCCTAAATGGTCATAATTAAATTTTGACTTTAGGACTCTCGTTGATTAGCCCTAAGAAAGTTGTAGAATCAAATATCTCTTAGGGTTAATCAACGAAAGCCCTAGAGTCAAAATTTAATTATGATCATTTAGGATAAAATGATTAGAAAACTAAGATCTTCGCACGGTTCAAACGAATTGAAATTTGGAATATATAATTTTTTAACCATATTTTTTAATATATAAATTGTATAAAGAGGTTTAAAATTTTAAGTGTTCCAAATTTCAATCCGTTTAAATCAGTGCGAAGATCTTAGTTTTCTGATCATTTTATCCTAAATTATCATAATTAAATTTTGACTCTAGGGCTCTCGTTGATTAACCCTAAGAGATATTTGATTCTATAACTTTCTTAGGGCTAATCAACGAGAGTCCTAGAGTCAAAATTTAATTATGACCATTTAGGATAAAATGATCAAAAAACTAAAATCTTTGCACCTGTTCAAACGGATTGAAATTTGGAACACTTAATTTTTTTAAAAAACCAAATTTTATTTAAAAAATATTTAATAATAATATTAAATTTGTTAGTAGAAATAAATATTACGACTTAAATTGTGAAAGAATAATTAAATTTGTAATTACATATAAAACGTAATACATAATTAATTTAGGGACTGCATAAGGGCAAAAGGGTCATTTGACAGATTAATCCCCCTTCTCTAACACCTCATCCAAACAACCTACTATTTAATCCCCCTCCATAAACATCACATCAATGTGGGTCATCCTTTATTAACTAATACCCCCTACTATTTTATCCCCCATTATTAACTAATACCCCCAAATTTTTCCCCGCATCCAAACGGGCCCTTGGGGTTAATTATAAGGTGGACCACCAGAAAATAATGGTGACGGATTCATGATTTCATGGGGCTTTACATCAATTATGGGGAGTTCTAGGGGGGGTCCTGTCGTAATAAGAAGTGAACTCTCCAGAATTGGACCAAAGCAGTGTCGCCACATGGAGAAGATTTTCAGTGCCAAGTGGGTACCACTTGGTGTCCGCTCGGAGCATTTGGACCGTCTATTTCAGTTTTGGAAGGCTAGGGTTTGGAAAGAGAAAAAGAAGAGAGAAAGGGAAGAGATAGTGTTTCAATCTGAGCCGTCCAATATACTTTTGGACGGCTTGGATGTAACGCTTGGACACCACGTCAGCCGGATGACGTGGTACCCACCCAGCACCTAAAAATTTCTCCGCCAGTTGTGTCATCCAGCTTGCTTTGATAGTGACACCCCCACTTCTCCTATAAACAGGCCACCCGTTCCATACACGTGGGTACGAAATGTCCGATGCAAGGGACAATAGAAAAAACGCGTTCACATTGATTTTTTTTCTTTTTTTTGGGCTTTTGTTTTTCGAAGTTATGCAGAGGCGTTCGACAAGGGGGTGCAAGTGCAAGCGGAGGACCCGCAAACCCCCCAATTATCACAATATATCTACTATATTTTAGATTTTGTATGTAAAAATTATGAAGGAAGGTCTCCTCAAAATTGTGTTACTGCTATACGAGAATGATATTTTGTTGTTAATTTATGAATACATGTAATTCAGTCCCTCAACTCCCTCCACATCAAGAATTCTGCGTTCGCCACTGGCACAATACTAGTTATGTTTTTCAGAATAAATTGGTTGAACCATGCAAGTTAGAACCAAATCGGTGTTCCCGTTTTGTAGAAGAATTCCAATTGCCATATGCAAAGAAAAGTTGGGTAGTGCATGAAACTTAGGTACTGTTGTTTTTCATTTGTAGGGCATGTGGATGGTAAGGCAAATTTATGATCTTTGCGCTCTATTTTTTTAAGTAAACACACTTCGAATTTTTACTTTTAGTGTGCTTTGAAAATTGTATTGGATAGTTTAAGCACTAAAAGTAAATTTTAGAGTGATTTATAATAGTAAAAGTGAAGTACAAGTACAAAAATTAAATTTTGAATTATTACGGCATGAACAAATGGATTTAGTCAGAAAACCTGAGTCACTTACTCTTATTGTTGAACGATTAACAAAGATGTTACAGTATGAAAATCTAATTTCATTTTTTTTTAACACACACGTGCGCGCAGAGATGAGAGAGAGTAACAAAGATGTTATAGTATGAAGATCTAATTTCGTTTCTTTTAACACACACGTGCAGAGAGAGAGAGAGAGAGAGAGAGAGTCTACACAAGGATTCGTTTCTCTAATACCTCTACTATAAGCTACGCTCATGCGAAATGGACCCATTGGAGATTGTTTATTGGAAGTTATTTTATTGGGTGTTTTAGGCTTGATATTGTACATTGTTCTAAATTACGTTGGTCAGATATCGATATTTTTTATAACGTACCTTTGAACACATAGCCTTTCTCTTTAAAAAAAATGTTGGAAGTTTAAAAGTCAAACAATCATGTTTTTTAAGAGAAATTCAACTGAATCAATAAACTTGATTTTTTACATACTATAATTTGCACATTAAAACTTACAAATGAGCAATTCTTCCTTTTTTCCTTCCAACCAATCGATTATCAATCAATTCATGAACATTGACGTAATTGAATCTGAACCTATTTACATCAACGCTCATATGTTAATTAATTGATATCGAATCGGTATTATTCATGAAATATATAATTGATATTTTCAATGAACTAGTTAAAGAACCATATGGTCAGCAAAGCAGGCCTTAGAGCATGTACATCAGATTCTGTATTTCTTACTTTTTAGTTGAAATAGAGAAACAAATCTTAAAAAGAGTCGAGTCTTACAGTAGCTTAGGTATTACCCCAGGTATAATACATTTTCTACAAAACCTCGACACTTTTAGCGATGAACTGTTGCAAAGGTAAAGAATAAAAAAAAAAAGTTTCTTTAGCTAGCCTCTTGCAATTCTTTACCCCTCCTCTCTTTTTACTTTATACAGGCGACAACTATGTAAAGTAATATATTTATCAAAGAGAGATAAAATATCTACCCTTGCTGTAGAGGTGAAGGAAAAAGTGTTGGGTAAAATACAAAAGACAAATATTTTGAAAAGCTATTTTACATTTTATTGGTGTACATGCTCTTAGATCATCTCTAATCCAACTCTCCATTTTTACCTCCATTCTATAATTGTGAGTATCAAATTGATCTATTTTATTAAAAAAAAATAGTTTTGAAGGAAAGTCAACTCTAACCCCAATGCACTACTTCTTCCGCTATTTATTTTATTATTTTTGAAAACTCATTCAAACCTCAAACATTCAACACTTTCTCTTCAAAATTTAAATTATTAAAATATGTTAAAGATAAAATGCGATATCAGTCTTAATTTAAACATACTGTGAATATTCTTGGTTGAATATGCTACTAATTCCATAAGAATAAATGCACAAATATTTATATGTTGGATAAAATCCCATCTAAGATCCTCTCAAATGAAAGGAAAGGAAAATGCGAAAAATGGGTCCATCTAACACTTTTCCTCCAAAATACAAGGAAACGGAGTTATGGAGCATCCGTCGGAGATGCCCTTATAAGAGCCCATGAAAAGACTAAACCGAAATGAAATATGAATCATTGATTGCTAATTAGACAGATACCTAACGAGATCGGCATTACACCTCTGTAGTGCACCCCACCGCACGGTCTCGAAAAAGGAGGATGGTTGGTGGTGCATGGGTCTTTGCAGTTACTACTTTACTAAGGTGGGACGAGAAAAGGAGAAAGAGATGGGAACGTAGGGTTCGTAGCGGAGAGAGTTCCACGTGTGCCCCGTGATCTCCGTACGGCTAAATCCGATATGGAAAGGTCGGAGATCCTAAGATTTTTCAAAAAGCGGTGAGCTGTATTCCACTGCAGCTAGCATAGCATACCCCTGCCTATCCTCCGATCCCCCGCCCGAGCTAGATTCCCCGTCCCATTCGATTCGATATTTTTCAATGGTCCTGAAACGCCGCCATGTGATAGACCAAGTATATATCTTCTCCACCACAAATGTATGCTTCGAGAGCAGAACGTACGTGCGAATGCAGAGGTGATTGAGACATTACTTGACGATGCCTTAAGTACGCACCAATGATTTTTGCCCATCCGACCGACCCCAGTTCTTACCTTTCCCACAATGACGTTGCACTAGTAAAGCCTTGCAAAGATACCAAGACTCGTGCATCACGAATGTTAATAGTACATACTTCTTTTTGAGTTCATTTAGAATGCACTTAATATTATACAAAATTTAAGACCAATCTTATTATTACTAGCAAATAAGTTCCGGACAACAAATCGAACAAATGCCATGGATGCGATTCGAATGTTATTATGAATTTAGAGGATGCGAAGGTCTTGTTTAAAGAAGATAGGTACGTTGTAAATAGGCGTTCTAAATAGGCGTTCTTAATCCATTTTCTTTAGAACGAATGGATTTTTTTTGAACAGAGATTTTTTTTTTTTATTAATCTTGGAGTGATTACAAAGATTTAGAACAGATGCAAAGGTCTGGCTTTAATTCTTATTGTGGGGTTCCATTACCCACATCCTAGGACCTAGATTATGTTAGATCAGATTTTTACATGTATTTGTCATGGAAAGACTAAATTCTTGTGACTCATGTCACAAAATCTGACAGGATAGTTGGCATTATTTTTTTGTCAAGCGGAAAATAGTTGTTGGCATTATATTCCAAAGTAAAGATGTCTTTCTTGGGGACCTCTTTTTTTCTTTTTCTTTTTTAAAAAACCGGATGTTTGGGTCAGTTTGCGCGCAGTTCGACTAATTCTGGGGCCTTAAAAGTAACGACCAGACATAACCCTAAGCGGCCCCAAGATTTGAAATGTTTGACCTTTATGGGAATGAAACTTATGACTTCATGGAGAAGCACTTATTACTTTCTCACAACCACTTGGTCAAACCTCGATCTTAGGATTAAAAGATGTCTTTCTTGGGTACCTTTTGTATGGGGAAATTGCTGATCAAAGAAGATAATATGTAAATCCTATCACCACGTGAGAAATAGTGTGAGAGGAAGAGAAATGGAACATAATATACACAACTTTGGTTTAAACGCTCCTCCCTATGGAATTCTAGTGTCTTACGTCGTCCGCCCCAATCTTCACCACGGCTGCCACCCCCTCCATCCTTTGTTATTCAGCCCTACCCACCGTTCATCTTTTTGGATCAACCGGTGGCTCATATCACCGTTGATGGTGCGTGGAAAGAGGGATCCCCAAAAAGTGGCCTGAGTTTTCAGGCATCTGATCCAGATGGCGATATTATTCACCAATGTTCCGTGTCTTGCTGCAGCTCAACCCCCCCTCCAAACATGAACTTATGGCCTTACTCCTGGCTGTCACATAGGCTTTACATCACCACTTTAACGTTATTTTCCTATACTCTGATTGTTTAAATGCCATTTTGCAGATAGCGGCCCAATTTGAGCCCCATTATGCAGATGTATTTTTGTTGCACAACCTTCGGCAAGAATTCTCGAAGCTTGATTTTTGCAGGCTATCCAAGATTGATCGCAAGGACGCACACCCAGCCCACTGCCTAGCCAAACGGGCGTTGCAGTCCTCTTCTACATCTCCAGCAGCACGGGGAATCCCATTTTGGACAGGAGCTACCACGGGCCATTTCTTTTTGTTTATTTAGCCCTTGCCCCTTTGCTTATTTTGTCGTACTTATTGTTCCCTTTATGTTTCATTGTCATCTGTAACTCAATAACTTTATCCTTTTTTTTTAATGCATTTCTATCATGTTTCAAAAAAAAACTTCTATTGTATATTTATGACATGGGAAAATTTTAAAATAGCACCTGACCTTTTACACAAATCGCGCATAGACATCTGACCTTTTAATATTATCAAAAAAACATCTGACCTAGTTTAAAACCCATCAATTTTCCACCCGCCGTTAACTTGCCATCCAAAAATAGACCGAAATGCTAAAATGGCCTACATTTGGCCTTTTGGAGGGAAACCAATATACATTTTGGTAAAAAAAAACACATTACTCTACTGATTTCTTCCGCCAAAATCCACCCGTGGGGTCATGGAGTTCCAATAGTTTGTTATGGGAGTAATGCTTAAATGACTTCATCTTGGTTATTGTAAATGTTTGTTTTTGTTGAACAGGTTATTGCACATTTTGGAAATCAAATTTGTGTGCCATTTTTTTCGATAGAGCTTAAGATGGTATGAGGCAAATGAAGGAGAAGAAGGAAATGTTTGGAAATTTTGGGACATTCTCATTCTACTTAACTTTTTCTATAACTTTTAATTTTGTTCTTATTTGAATTTTTTCCATGTTTCTTAGTTTTGCGCCTCACTTTTTTTGTTTTTTGATTCGTCTCGTCAGTACGAATCAGAAAAGTAAAAAAACAAATTATATATTTACCCAAATATTTTGGGAAATAGTCAATTTTTTTACTTAAAAGTGGTTATTTTCTAAAATATTTGGGTAAAAATAATATATATATATATATATATATACACACACACTTTTCCGATTCATCTTGTCGAGACGAATCAATAAGTTACAAAAGGTTGGCGCAAAACTAACAAACGCGAAAAAAAGAAAAGAAAAACAAAACTAAAAATTATAGAAAATGTAAAAATGATTGTTATTGGAACTCCATGGCCCCATAGGTGGGTTTTTGCGGGAGAAATTAGTAGAGTAATATTTTTTTTCTCCAAAATGTATATTGATTTCCCTCCAATTGGCCAGGTGTAGGCCATTTCAGCATTTCCGTATGTTTTTGGATGAAAAGTTAACGGCGGATGAAAAATTGATAAGTTTTTAAATAGGTCAGGTGTTTTTTTGATAATATTAAAAGGTCAAGTGCCTATACGTGATTTGTGTGAAAGGTCAAGTGCTATTTTGAAATTTTCCCTATATACTTTTCCGATTCGTCTTGTCCAGACTAATCAATAAGTTACAAAAAGTCGGCGCAAAACTAACAAACGCGAAAAAAAGAAAAGACAAACTAAACTAAAAGTTATAGAAAAAGTAAAAATAATTGTTATTGAAGCTCCATAGCCCCATAGGTGGGTTTTGGCAGGAGAAATTAGTAGAGTAATATTTTTTTTCCCCAAAATGTATATTAGTTTCCCTCGAAATGGCCAGGTGTAGGCTATTTTAGCATTTCCATCTGTTTTTGGATGAAAAATTAACGGCGAGTGAAAAATTGATAAGTTTTTAAATAGTTCAGGTGTTTTTTTTGATAATATTAAAAGGTCATGTGCCTATACGTGATTTGTGTGAAATGTCAGTTGCTATTTTAAAATTTGCCGTTATAAAATTTGGAGAGAAATCTTAATCCTATCTTTTCTCACAATTTCTTACCATCCAAAGCCGCTATTAGAATGTACATTTTGTTCTTCAATAGATATGCAGAAAGTCTACGCCCATCGCTCAACATTTACCGCTCTCCCTACCGCTCTCAATCTCATTGTTCAAAAGTGTTTCAGATGATCCGAATTTTAAAAAAAAAAAAAAAAAACTTTTCCAGGGAAAAGAACCCGGAAGAGTTACCTGAGGGAGAAGAACCTTACCCAAAAAAAAAAAACTGAGGGAGAAGAAACTTCAAGAAGAAAGATCTCTAAACGAGCCTAACTTGTTCTTTACTAAAGTTGGATCAACAAGTAAGATTCCCAAATGTAGATGCTCGGGAAGAATAAGTCACAAACTTCCGATCAATTTTTCATCGAATGTGCAGCCAACGGATTACGATGTACAACTACAGGTAGGTACCAGGATCATGATCTTGATTAATTAAAAATATGCCCGGTCCAATGTCTATTATGAACTATTGTAGTAAGCTTGATTGATCTGTAATAATCTAGATTGCATATTTCAGACCACCCTATTGGAATCTAACATGATAAGAAGTATTATGACATTAATTAGGGATAAAAAGAAAATTTTATCCTCTGAATTTACCTTTAAGCAGAATTTCTTAGTGAAATTTAAGCAGGGCAAAGTCAACCAAAAACGCCAGCAGTTTCTTGGCAGAAAATCAAGAGGCCGGTGGTGAATTTTCGTTACCTGTCCTTACTACGCAATAAAGGTTACTCATTGAATCACGTTCTCTTCTGGATTCCAGAAACATCCTTGCTGTTGAGATATGCCTTTCAATAAATTTGGCAACAAGAAAATTTGCATGCATATTTAGGACGCAATTCTGCAATTCATCGATAGGGTTTTGTCGTTTGCTGTATTTCTAGAAATATCACGAGACACAAGTTAGCTTAGCATGTTTGGTTAGTTCCTCTACATAGTTCTTGACAATGATACCTCTCTAACAAAATCAAAGTGTAAACATCAATCAAGTGACAAGTACCATAAGTGCTTAAACAGAAACACAAAGCAAGTAGGTACCCAAAACCCTATCCCCAAAACATTGAAGACTAAAAAAACGTGCATTTATAAACTAAAATGGCATCAAGAATTTCAAAATGTCAAAAACAAGAAATGTACCTGAGGCCAATAGGATTGTATTTTGCAGCCATGCGACATGAAGTACTGAGGGTAAAAATGGAGAAAAACATTCTCAATTGGGTATATTTGGCATTAGGAGTAAATTGTGGAGTCAGTTCTGGATTAACCAATACAAGGGTAATAAAGTGATTTCCTCAAAAAGTTTTGGAAAATCTAAACAGATTGGTTATAGGTTCAAATAGGAGAATTAAACCATGGGATTGACACTTGTGGTATTTATGTGGGGTACATTGGACTGACTCTAAATCAACCTTACCATGTAAACTTTTTATGGGATTCCTACTGCATCCTTGGATTTATGGTAAATCAAAAAATGCTACTTGTCGTTTGTCTGTATCCACACCTCTACTCCTATATAAACCACCACCCTCTTCCTTTCTCAATGACACAAATCACAAGAGTTAAAATCCTGAAATGGATTACCTCACAAGCTAGACTTGCCCGCTTATACTTCCATACATGGAGAAAGTTCTTCTTAGATATGTTCCTATCCTTCTTCTCACTCTACTCTTGTACATCTTCCTCAGAAGAAGAAACAGGAGAGACCCTAGTAAAAGCCATAATAAGCTCCCTCCGGGTTCAATGGGGTGGCCTTACGTAGGAGAAACACTTCAACTCTACTCCCAAGACCCAAATGTCTTCTTTGCTACCAAACAAAGAAGGTTTTTCTTATCCCTTCATATGTGGTTCTCAATTCTCACCTTCTTAATTTCACGTTTCACCTTTTCCTGTTTCACAGAGTACTGCATGATTTTGAATGCTGGATTTGCTTTTTCAAATTTTTGTCTAGGTATGGTGAAATCTTCAAGACCCATATTCTTGGTTGCCGGTGTGTTATGTTAGCCAGCCCTGAGGCAGCTCGGTTTGTGTTAGTGACTAGAGCTCACCTTTTCAAGCCAACTTATCCCAAAAGTAAGGAAAACTTGATTGGCCCATCGGCACTGTTTTTCCACCAAGGAGCCTATCATGTTAGATTGAGGAAGCTCGTTCAAGGCTTCATGTCTCCAGAGTCAGTTCGTAACTTAGTGACAGATATTGAAGCCATAGCAGTCTCTGCCTTGGACTCATGGGCTGGCGGTCAGGTCATTAACACATACCAAGAGATGAAAAAGGTTGGTTTCGCGCAATGTTGTTTGTTTAAAATGTCAGATTCGTCTTCTAACCAATCCGTGGCTTTCTTGGCATTCTTAGAAGGGTTTTTTCATCTTTGGAGTTGTCTTCTTTTCCATATTTCACCATACGGGTCCAATAAAAATGTTGTATTTACCAATGGGTTTCTAACAGACTACCAATGAGTGAGTAATTTAACTCTGTTTCTCTGATGAGTTTCTGATTTATACTTCTTGTTTCAGTTCTCATTTGAAGTTGGTATACTTGCTATATTTGGCCATCTGGAGGCTGGCTATAGAGAAGAGCTGAAGAAGAACTACACAATAGTTGAGAGAGGCTACAATTCATTTCCCACAAAAATACCTGGAACTCCATACAAAAAGGCGCTACAGGTGAGAGCAACAGACTGACATTTCCTGTAGGAATGCACTTCTGTCCTGTAAAAATACAAATGGCTATAAACTGACTGACACTCTTATCTCTTTTTCCAATTGGTTGATTATCTCAAGGCAAGGAAGAGGCTAAGTGAGATTCTACGTAAAATTATTCGTGAGAGGAAGGAGAAGAGGTCCGCTGGGAAGGAACTTCTCGGCTGTCTCTTGAACTCTAAAGATGATAAAGGTGCGATTCTAACAGAAGACCAGATAGCTGACAACCTCATTGGAGTGCTTTTCGCTGCTCAGGACACCACAGCAAGTGTCATAACGTGGATTCTCAAGTATCTCCACGATTATCCAAAACTTCTAGAGGCTGTAAAGGTAAGACCTAGAAGAAGCCATAAAATTTTTCGAATGTCGGATTTAGCAGAGGCCACTTGTCCCACTTCTTGCTAGACGTTCATGTTCACATAATAATGTTCCTCTTTTCTGTACATATGTCATTATTTTATTTTGCGGAAATAAACGTAGATGCTGTCATTGCAGGCTGAACAGAAGGCAATCTACTGGTCAAATGAAGAATGTAACCATCCATTGACATGGACTCAAACAAGACAGATGCCGATTACTTACGGGGTATATGTTAAAGAGCGAATTTCACGAAAGAAATTTACAACCTTTGACTGCATGTGTCTGTCCCTGATGCTGAAGAGTGGCTAACACTTGGAAAATATGGAATTTTCAGGTTGTACTAGAGAGCTTGAGAATGGCAAGCATTATATCCTTCACGTTCAGAGAGGCAGTAGCTGATGTAGAATACAAGGGTAAGACTTATGAGTGCTTTTCACTGTAAATTTTAGCATACTGATACATTATCCTCTGAATTTTGATTAGTATATGCACATTTGAGATTGCAATAATTCATCTATGTTTCTCTTGGAGTTAATGCTTTTATTTGAACAGGATACCTAATTCCGAAAGGCTGGAAGGTCTTGCCTTTATTCAGGAATATTCATCACAATCCAGATTTCTTTAGCAACCCTCAGAAGTTTGATCCTTCAAGATTTGAGGTACTAGTTCAGAGTCTTCAGACAAATTGATGGGGCTTAATTTCTATACTCAAGTTCAAACTTAACGATTTTCTTAGCCAAGGTTATAAAACTTCTACAAGTAAAAGCAACTAAGAGGAGATTTTGCTCTAGTTTCCTAATATTCCTTCTTGGCATGTAGACTGCACCGAAACCGTATACGTTCATGCCATTTGGAAGTGGGGTCCACGCCTGTCCCGGGAATGAGCTCGCTAAGTTGGAGATGCTCGTAATGACCCACCATCTAGTCACCAAGATCAGGTATTGTCCTCAAAACTTGGAAAATCACAGTGATAATGTGTCATGTAATGTCTGCCACACACAATACGGACACACTTCATGACAGAATTTTACCAGTAACCCCTAAATGGTCCCTACAAGGAAATCTACAGTTAGAGATTTCTGTAGCTGGCATAATCCTAAATCACAAACATCTTAAATCACACTTCCAACATACAAATAAATGTCATGTGATTGCACCAACATCAACATGAACAGTTAAGCAAAACACTAATTCCAGAGAGACTACAAGTACAGTGTAGAAATAGAGAAGACAAAGCAGATGACAAGATTTCAGGAAATACAAAGCACCAAAAAGAAGCAAGGAATTACAACAAAAATGTGTTTGTTTTTTTCTGAGTTTAAATAGTACATTTGACGCGAGCGTTTTGTTTGTTCTTTTGATGGTTGCAGGTGGGAAGTGGTGGGATCTCAAAGTGGGATTCAATATAGCCCATTCCCAGTCCCTTTGCATGGACTCCCAGCAAGATTTTGGAGAGAATCTTCCGACTAAAGGCCATTTGATGGAATATCCCATGCCTACCCAAAACTTACCTTTCATTTTTTCTCTTTTGACCCATCCCCTCCAAACAAATCTGGGGATAGAAGATGCTGCCTTTTTTCTTTTGTTTTTGTCTTCTACATGTTATCACCCGCTATTTTGAATCGTGAATTTTACTCCCCTTCTGTCCCTTCTACTCAAATTACATTTCCAAATTGTATTTTGCGCCATTTTTTACATTGATGAATTGGAATTCAAAGAGTTCTACGGGAACAAAAAAAAAAAGTAGTGTATCAGCGCGGTCAGTTATTCTCTATCTTTTCGGGTGAATCATACTTTGCTATGGAGGCTTTGTTGACTTCAAATTTTTCGGCTACTCAATGTTCTTGTGTAGTGTCACGTCTCTTTGTCCATGCTTTGTTTCCATGGATGGTCCCTCACTGAATTTATGTGTCAGAGGCTGCAAGAGAGCCGTGTGTTTCAGTGTGATTGGCCATCTAAAAGAGGGTGCTGCTCAGCTGGAGAGCACCCTCAAAGTGACACAACTTTATTTACCAAACAACTATCCTTTCTCATGAATATTCTACCAAGATGTGGCTAGCAGAGCATGTTAACAAAGAATGTTACCTATTTCCTCAAATGGCTTCAGAATGGTACTGCTAAGGACTTAATTATACTGGAAATGAGGACCCTAATTCATTAAGGAAAACACCCAACTATGAAGTTACTTCTCCACATGCTTTGGTAATGAATTCTAATAAACATTTAGAAATTCTGATGCGACTATCTCTAACTGTCCCATAAACATTCCAGCAGTCCCCGAACAATGATATCTCAATCAGTTATACTCCGTATGCATTAGGCCGGCTCATACTAAAGCCAAAGAAGAATCAAATTAAAAGGATTAGTCAAACACTAGAGTCATGATGATTTTTTTTTTTTTTAAAAAGGCTTGCTCAGAACTCATGTGACAAGAACTTTGTTCTATATACAAAAGGGAAGCCGATCCCTATAGCAGTTTGTAGACCTGGCAGGACTCATAATCACCTTGTCAAAAGTATGGAAGGAGAACTTTTGGCCTCAGCCTTCAAAAACAGATGTGGTCGTGTAAGAGTCTGTAACTTAATTCTTTCCTGCCTTTAAAAAAAAAAAAAAAAAAAAACCTTCATTCTTTCCTTGATTTATACTGGGTCGTTGAAAGATAACAAAATCAGACCATGTGGAATGGAGCTGAATCACTGGGAAACAATTTCCGTTTGACCGAAAAAAAAAAAGAAAGAAAAAAGAAAGAATGAAAGAAAGAATCACTTGGAAACGATAACCATAAAGAATCATAAGGAAAAGTCGATATATATTTAACAATTCCTCTAACAGATCGGATGAAGTTAACAATTCCTCTAACAGATCGGATGAAGTTAACAATTCCTCTAGAAGTGTGTGCCCATGTGAAAAGACGCCTAATCACGTATAAAGACTCCCCATAATCAAAAACAAAAAAATGTAGGAAGAATCCCTCGCCAAAAGGGGAAAACAAAGATGACATCCTAGAATACATTTGATAAAAAAAACTATAGATGCGAAGGGGCTTCAGAATATGAGCTCGAATGGTTCAAAGAGAGAAAATGAATTTATCATTATTGGATATAAGAATTGTACTATTGAACTCAGAATCGGGTATAGTTGTTAAATTGTTAAACACCAAGGCACCAACTTGTCATGAAACTTCAACTATTTGATAGGAGGATTTTTACTACTACGTATTATACAAACAATACACCTCCTTAAGTGTGGCAATATTCCAGATAAGCGGGCCAAACCACCAAACAAGTGCAAAGCCATAAAAAGAGAAGGTGTCCATTTTAAACCATCATTGATTTTCATCAAAACCTATCATCTTGAAAGAAAAGAAAACGTTCCATTTCCAAAGGATGGCCAGCAATTCCTCAAAATCTACTTCCGGAAGATGTTCTGATATTTAGAGAATTACTTTCAGAATCCAAAGGTTCGAAACATGGAAAGAAAGAAAGAGAACAAGAAATATCAGTAGTACACAATGAAAGAATGGTTCCCAAAGGACAATTTCATGATAATTATTCAAGATCAGGTATTAATACTTTCTTCCTATCGGCAAAGGGGTGGTGACAACCGTTCATTTAAGTACCCAGTAATGATACCATCAAGAATACCGAACATGTAGAAGAACATATGCACTCACAAATTAGATACCAAAATATAGTCCTACCAGTAGATGGAGTCTATGCAAAAGGTGTTCCAATGACTTATTAAAGATAATAAAATGTCATTCTACCAACATGGCTGATTACAGACTTGGTTGTTGAATAATACCGTAATTATCTTCTATCTGATACATTCAATTCGGACTTTGACATGAACCAATAGCTCGATGCACAGCACAAGCAAGCATTTGATCTTTATGATTGACAGAATCACAAATGAACATTACATGACAAGAAAGTTTTTAATTGTTCATGACGAGAAATTTCTCTCTCACAAACAGGAAGCTGTTGGTATAATATATGATACAAGTGAATATTATCATGCAGGCATAATAATAAACAGAAAAAGTTTGGAATCACCAATGCATGGACGCACAAAAGCAAAGTTTGGAATCATAACCAGACCAGGTTAAATATCTGGAGAAGGTGGAGCTGTGTATTTACAAATGGCCGCAACAATCCTTTCTTTATCTCTGGTTGGAAAGGCTTCCAGAAGCACCCCATCTTTATAAAAGTGAAAGAGCGGCACTGCCTGCAGCACAACAGAAATAAAGTATAGACTAAAAAAAAGAAGTTTCGAAAAATGAAGACATCAATGCAATGCCAGGAAGACCCGTTTTGGAGGAGTTTGAATGTGAAAATAGTAGCAGTATCCAAATAAGGAAAATGAAATAAGGAGCCCTTTTCCGTTATTATTCTTCCCCTTTTGAACTACAACCAACACAAATACTGTAGACTGATCAAACAAAGGTCCAGTTTCCCTAATTTTAAGTTTTATATTGAATGTTGAAACAAAATTCATCAACTCTTCAATGCTACTAAGAGATATACCTTGATTCTAAGTCGTTCAGCAACCTCAGATTGTTCATCATATTCATCAATAACCTGCAGTCATTAGCACTGAATCAAAACCTCAATATTTTGTAAAGACATTCAGTAACACGATGGAAACATTTTGTCACTCCTAAATTCTTTTCCATAGACCTCAGACTTGTGTTTATGACAGATGTAAACCAAATCAAAACAAAAAAATATGCAGTACTTGTTTTCATTGCATCAGACAGCCCAAGAGACAGCAGTGGCCAGTGAGGAAATCTGTTAAAGTAATTCAAAGTTGAAAACTTGAATGCACAAGTTCGGTGGAGATAGAAAATCTGCAATTTTGTGCATTGTGCAGGTAATTTTTATTACCACAATTACCTGTCATAATTGAGAAACTTTGTGGCTAAACTTCCTTAAACTTAAAAACGTCTATGTTTAAAGTGAACTACACAACATAGGTACAAAGAGTACTCACATTATGCTTCAAGAAAATAACTTTAGAATCTTGATTACCAGATCCCTTGCACAATTTTGAAAATATTGCCTCTATGTACTTGCAGCTACCACACGAAGTACGATAAAAATCTACCACAACTAAAGAATTTGTTTTCTTGGCCTTCTCCAAAATTCTGAGGAATTCGTCATCAGTTCCAAATTCCCTGACACATTCGGCCGGACAGAGCTCATTATCTTCTTCAGAAAACTCTTCAGGATTTTCATTAGAAACACCTTTGGTTTCTGCAGTTTGGAATGAATTACCCAATTTCGTGCATTTCAACCCTGCAATTTTGACGGTACACTGAACTTCTGCTTTCAGATGTCTTGATTTTGTCAGACACCTTTCCACAAGAGAATGGGGAACTATGCAGTGCATTCCTGAATTATATTGTCCATCTGCAATCTTTCGGAAACTGAAAGCCGCCTTGTGATACAAAATATTTTGCTTCTGCATGGGATCATACAAAAAAAACCTCCACAACAAAAGTCTACAATTGAGAGTAGAGAACTCAAAATTGATCTTCAACACATCTCAGCTTATTGTCCATACAGAAGAACTTCAGTTTTTCCTGTGTGATGTAGCACTATGTTCTTTGCAGAAAGCCTAACTCCTTATAAGTTTATGACATAATCATTGCTGCAAGGAACGAGAAGTACTAAAACAGCTAGAGACTAGAGCCCATCATACCTGATATGATTTGAAATTTGTAAGCAACAACCAATAAATTCAAATAAACAAGAATACACAACGATTGCAAGATCTATGTTGACAAAATAGATACAACTTAATCATCATGCATTAAGCAGCTGATTAGCCTATCGTGGAAGAAAACTTAAGACACAATAGAAATACAGATTATAAATGTGCATCAACAAAAGGTACAGATGAGTATTGATCGGTGTCATTTAAACACCAATATATCATCCTATTGCACCGAGATTGTGCCTCCGGTACCACACAACAAAGGATTGAAACTGATTCGTTTCATACGTCAAAGCATGTTGAATGGTTGCCAAATGTGATTCTATACCTATAATTTGGAACTATAACATACAACTTCATGATCCAATGGGAAGTCAAAATTGGTTCTAAAATGGCAAAGTTCTAAAGTTAGTTCCATAAACCAAGTATGGCTATAGCCATTCTTGCCACCTCACCAATCACAATTGATTTGGCACAAAACCACTTTTTGCTGCCGAAATTTGGCACAAAATCACTTTTTGGTGCTAAAGTAGAACCGACAACTGGAGAAGAAGTGCCAAAATTTGGCACAAAATCACTTTTTGGTACCAAATTCTAGAAACGGCTGTAGCCATTTTCCATTTAGCATTGGACTTACTCTCAAGAATGCACATAACTCAAGAACAAGACACCAAATCACCTAGTCAGACAACAACAAAAGGAGATTCTACAGTAATTCCAAATTATGTATTCTCTCAAACATTTTTGGCCCTCGTCAAAAATCAGAAATTCTGGTGCAACCGGAGTTATCACATACTTTTCGTCAACAGTTTTTTAGGGATTTGCATAACCCTAACACAAGATCTAGGGACGCGAGTGCAACAAAAAAAGAACAATCCAAATCACTTACACACTAGAACATTGAATGGTATTCCTTCTTGAGCTTTTATTTATTCCGTTAAAAGGAGATTCGAGAAAAGATGGAATAGGAAGACGCGTTTCCAGAACAAACAAGATACGAGTTAAGAAGGGGGAGGTAGCAAAGATTTGGCTCGCGTCCACCCACATCACAATCATGATTTCACTATAGGATAAAGGAAACTTGCACAGATGCATTGGAGTTACCATATCGTCATAATATAGAGCTAATGCTAGAAGTACCATCAAGCTCCATGCTTTATAACAAAGTTATGGGTGAAAAACGTTGTTTATTCACTCGGCATAATAAATCTACAAACGCATACCAGATCAGCAGGGATTCGCTTGCTCAATGCATAATTCATTCTCTGTTATCACTACCACTTCATCCATCACACTATCACAATCTCACTCACCGGAAGATTACAACCGGGCAACCCTCTACTGTCCGTGTCCCAAGATTCAGAATGTTTGGGCATGTTCGAATTCCAATCTAGCCAAACTTTCCAAACCTTATGGTCACCGGAATGTTTGGAAGGTTTGTCAAGTCTTTTAACTTCAATTCACTTGACCAATCGAGATGCGCGTAAGTTAGCTCAGACATGCAGTTATTAAGAAGTAGTAGTACAAATCAACAGCAAATGTCGTAAAAACAAAATGCCGATCAATTGATTTACACTGAAATTGCGAGTTTGGAATACTAACCAGTTATATTGGTTTATCTCTGGCAGTGCCCGCGCAAAATATCAGGAGGAGGGGTTTCAGATGAGAAAGGGACATGATAAGCTATTTCCATACACACATTGCTATTATATGTGACAAATTTGTTGGAAAAATTGCAACCCAATGTCCCATTTTGATTTTGGTATTCCAAGTTACTCCCCCATGTTTTCATATGTTGGATAAGGCTCCCTTTTTTAGACAGGTTGGTAACAGACATCTCGGACATGAAGGTTTTTTTGCGAGAATAAACTCATTATTTCCGCTACCCGTTGTGGGTTCACCGTGTATTCATTTAAGTAATTTGAATTGTTCATTTTGTAGGATTTGTAGAATAGTATATTCTTACAAAAAGTAGGTACATCAAAAATTAAATTTTAATTTATAAAATAGACACCCATGGGCAATTTAACTTTAAAAATCAGACCGCCTATTTTATAAACTAAAATTCAATTTGTGATATACCTATTGATGTTCGATCAACCTGAATTTTTACATGGATATACTACTACACAACAAGGTTCTAAAAGATGTTAGGCGCTCCCAAGTCGGCCGGACACTGCTATACAGGTCCTACAAGATGAATGATTCATATTACTGCAATGAATGCACTATGGAGACCACAAAAGGTGGTGGTGGAAACGGAAGGTTTTCACCTGAGGTGAAAAAAATTAATCTCTTTTCTGAACACTTAGTGTCATCTTAAGTGAGGATTAAGAGGTAACATTAAAAATTAAAGGTCACTTTATTTTAATAAAAATAGATGACCATTTTGCCTCCTTACGATTTTTTAGTACGTGTAACTTTTAGGACAAAGCAAGCGCGCTCTCTCTCTCTCTCTCTCTCTCATAAAAAGCGTATATTAACAAAAAATAAATAAAAACTTTCCAATCAAATTTACAATCTGTTCTGGTAAATCAAGTATATCTTATTTTCCAACAATTTTTTCACTTCTTCTCTAATTCCTCCCTAATTTTTCTCTAACTCCATCACCAATAGCACTACTTCAGGATCTCAAAATCTCACATTTCAATCACCCACATTGAATAGTCCAAAACTGCCAAAACTATACTCAGAACCCCAACTTGCATGATAAAGTTGTAGTCTTTAACACAAATCAAAGATTAGGTAGTACATTTTCTAGATCTAAGATTAGATTCAATTTCCTTTTTGAATTGTTCTTGTTGTTCTTCCATTTTTTCAGCACTTATTTTCTAATTTCCTGCCTTAATTAGTTTTCTTTTGCTACTTTTGTCTTTATTAAAGTTGTTGCTTTACTCTCGATCTATCTTAATCTCTAGTTTTCTTCTAGTCTTGCTTTTCAATTATGCTAAGTAGATTTTTGCTTGCTCTTATCTTCATAGATATGTGTGAGTAGTTTCAAGGGTTAGGTCATGGGATGATTAGCATCCCATGGCTTGGGCAAAAATTACATTTTTCACCAAATAAAGCTTTAATTTTTGGATTTGAAAATTAATGTAGGGTTCGGATTTGTTTGGTAAATTGCCAAGGTATTAACCTCTTTGATCACGTGTAGGTAGGAGTATCGCCTACCTACCACACATGATGCTTAGAGCTCTGTCGCTCGAGGTGTTTACCAAATGAATTCTAGAGCTAGCTTGATAATTAAATCTCTATTTTCCGGTTTAGGAACCTTAATTGCGTATCTTGAACTGCGTAAATTGGTGAAAATGTGGTTTAACTCAAGTCATGAGTGCTAGTGATTCCTAGTCCTAGCCTATCTTTTATCTAGTTAATTCATTCTTAATTTAGCTCTTTCATTTTCACCGTTTTAAAGTAAAACAAAGTTGGCTGTCTAAAAGCCGAAATCCTTACTTACACCTTCAAATCCAACCAAGTCATAAAATAATTCCCTTGGGTACGATCCCGGACTTCACTGGATTATCTTGCTTCAATCGACACATTAAGCCCTACGCTTGGGGTAATATTTCATTATATCGGAAGGAACGAAGCATTTTTGATGCCGTTGCCGGGGAATATTCCCCAGATGCTCTGAAAATCAGCCCTTAAGGCCCTCGGTACCGATTGTCATAGCCTTACGCTACTGAGATAGGGGCTCGGTACCGATTGAAGGTATTCCTTTCAATCGATGCCGAAGTGGTTAGGGGACTGGCGCTTGAGCAGCTCGGTATCGGTAGAGGGGAATCTGTTCCATCGATGGGCCCCAAAATCTATATTATCAGCAAATCAATCTTCAAATCCATTGTCGAATATTTCTTTGAAGAGGGAAAACATCATTGGTCCAAAAGGAAAAGTTCGACTCAAAATAAATATGAAGATTAAAGTCTTTAAGCCAAATCAGAGCACAATTGGCCCCCCAAAGTCTCCTTTAGCAGCAACTTAATTTTCAAGTTTGGTACCGAAATCATTTTTTGATAAGAAAATTAGTACATGAGGGTATAAAAGAGGTACATAGGGGAGAGTTGAATACAACAAGTGAACAGAACGTTATTGATTCAAACAACTGTACACTAAACTTGTGTACACAACATCATACTAACTTACTCTCACTCACAAAGAATGACTCTCTCACACAGAAGAGTTAGTGCACACCACTCCTTAGGAGAATTCTATGACACTAACCCTCCTTAGGTCTTTGAAGACGTTACTCTCTTGCTTGGAGTCTCTCTCTTTCTTCATGCACTTTTTCTTGCATTCAACTTAAAGAGACCTCTCCCCTATTTTATAGAAGGCCATGGATAGTTATAGAAGAACGCATAACTAAAGACTTATAGAGGTTTATCGAGAAGGCCATAAACTTTTATTATATCTCGGATTATTCTAGCAAATCTGAAAGCTTCTAGCGTAGTTCAAAGTATTCCTAACTCTAGAAGTCTAAAAGTTTCCGGAATATTCTAGTGAAGTTTAAATGTTTTCAAAAGAGCCCAAAAGTTTCTATAGAAATTTGGAAGACTCCGGAAAATCCAAGAGAGGTGGTGATGATCTTTAACATAGTAATGGAACTAATTGCAGGTGGGCTGGTGAAACGAAGGAGTGGGAATTCTGTGGGTTTTGATTAATTTGATGGATATTGGGTGAGAGATGAATCGTATCCGTTGTAAGAATCTGAATTGTGTTCTCTGATAGATGAGCAATAATTATTTTGTTAACGGTAGGCCTAATAATGGTTTTCTTAAACTCAAATGGAAGCCTAACACTTGCAGTCTTATAACCACAAATTTTTTTTTTTGATCGGCAAAAAAAGTTTCCATTTCATTAAGATTGTGAAAACATGTTACATTACAGCAGGAGTAGAAATGCATTGAGCACCTTCGTCTCGCGAGATCTAAACCTACTTTTCACCTCTCATTTTTGTAAAATTCCTGATAACAAGAAGCTAGCAGGACCCCAGTGGGCTAGGCCAACCTAAACCTAATGTTTGAACCCAATACAAGAAAAACCCCAGACCACAGAAATCAACCCAAATGCAACCAAAAAGGCCAAGCCCATAATCAAATGGGCAGCCAACACCTAAACACACAGCCCACACCCAAAGCTCCACTGCCCGCCGCCAAACCTCCGCTGCACATCGTTGCTCCATCGCCTCCAAACCGCATCTACTCCCCTGCCCTCCGCCTCCAACACCGCTACTGCTCCGCTACCTATCCACCTTCAAAGCTAACTGCTGCTCCTCTGTCCTTCCGCCACACCTTGTGACCGCTGCCTCTAAGCATCCACTAACCTGCCGCCGTCAATGAGCCGACCAGAAACCCAACGCCTAACCCCACTTCGTCTGCCTCTACATCATCACCTCTGGTACTCGTCCGTTGCTAGCCGTTGCTACCGCCCCACATCATCACCGCTTCAAACCCTCTGCATCGTTGCCACAACTCCTCCGCTACATGCCGCCGCCGCTGCTCCTCCGGATCAAAACCTCACTGCTGCTCCTCCGCTACGACGCCGCTGCCCCTTTGTCTCCATTGCTCCTCCGCCTCCAAAACGCCACCCATCGGCTTTCCTCTCCTCCACAGTCTGCATCTCCGCTTGCCATCAGTGACCACCAGCACTCCTCCGCTACAAGCCGCCGATTCTCCTCTGTATCAACACCGCTGCTTCACCACTGTTGATCCTCCGCTTCCATCCGCCACCAATCGGATCCCCTACAACCAGAACATCGCCGCTCTCCACCGTATGGCTTTCACTTTGCCTCTTCCGATGACAAACTTGGCCGCCGCGTCCCTACCACCATCGACATCTGTAGGAAGCCCTCCACGTCTTTTAAAATGAAACACCCCCAAAACAGGGCCAAAAGAAAAAGAGTATTTAGGGTATAGGTTCAAACCTATTAGAGTGAGAGATAGAGAGAGGGAAAGGGAGAGGAGACGCCTAGATCCGATCGGAGAAGCCCGGGGGAGGAGGAGAGGAGGTGGCGCCTCCCCCCAAGCAGGAAACCCTAGAAATTTGAAGGCAGAGAGAAAGTCTAGAGAGAGAGAGAAAGACTACGACCGAAACACTTTTCAATCTAGATCTGACCAACTGCCCATCCTACCTCCTCTATAATCACAAATATTCACACAAACTCTTTACAAACACATTCTCATTTATTTGTGGGTCTCACACACACTGGAGGTATAGTGTGTGAGGGTTTCTATGTGAATATGAGTGTATGTCTAAAAGTGTTTGTGATTGTAGAAGAATTGACATAAAAAAGTATTAGTTTTTTCCTATTATTATTCGGGTATTAGTTTTTTTATGTAATTGTAATGTTGTGTTATTTCCTACAGGATTTATTGTAGATTTCTATAATTTTCTGTCCATTTCTTATAACTTGATCCCATTTGAATATAACTTAGGGTGTTTCTATATATAGATTCGAGGGAAATATATAGTCCCAAAAAAATTATAAAATCGCAAAAGAAGAAAAGGGAGAGAGAGAATATAGTAAAATGAGTAAATTAAACAAAAGAAAAAAGTCGGAGAGAAGTACCTTAGTGGAGTTGGAATCTAAGCAATATTGATGTGGAAGGGAGTAAGTGAAAAGATTTGGCTTTCATAACACATGAGAGCGAAGTTAATTAAGGGCATTAAAAAGTACTCCATCTATTTCAATTTAATTGTTTCTCCTTCTATTCTAATCGGCTAAAAAATAAATTATATTTTTAAATTTGTAATGAATTTCATATTGAACATGAATCTTGTTTAATTCATAGATCTCGATTAGTTCTATAATAAAATATTTTCGAAATCACATAAAACATTATGAATTATAAGATATAATCAATTAAAAAGTAGCACGAACTCCCAAAAAAGACAATTAAATTGGGACGGATGGAGTATCATTTTTTGAGGAAAACACACTTTTTATGTCACCAAATGCATTGCAAGCGTGAAGCCCACACACACCGTCAACATGGATGAAAAACCTAATTGTTGCACTTTTTTTCCAGAACCATAAGTAGGGAACTGGTAATTAGTAAAACGGAGGGCGGTTCTGTCAAAGGGCCAAATCACGGGGTGATTTGCATTTTGCCCTAACTTCCTAAAAGAGCATTCATATCACTCTCTATATTTAGACCATACACTTAAAAAGGGAAATCACGGTCAATGACGTGTTTTGATAATTAATACACATTAAGGATATTTTCAACATTAACAAATGTTCTCAGTATATCCTTGACGGGTATTAATTATCAAAACATATCCTGGGCCGTCATTTTCCCCACTTAAAAATCACTTTTGCATCTATGTAGTCACCAAACAGTTTTTAGACTCTCCATTGTACCTCTATTATTTATTTATGGGTAAGGACCTGTGATTTATTAATACTAGATTCTTCCTTTCTTTTTAAAGTTTTATTTTTATTTTAAAGAAGTGGTTGAGAGAGAAAGTTAAAAGGAAGAAATATGTATAATAAAGAGAGTTGGGAGTAATGTAAGCTCCATTTTTTGCAGTCTAGGGCTACCATGTCAATTTTTGTCCCGAAAAACTTCTCTAAGACTACTGCAGTTATTGCTCAAAGCCTCCAACACGATTGATGGAGTTTGATCAAACACTTGCTCTCCTCGGTCTAACTACAGGCACAACCTTACTAAATTATGAGCGAAACCATTCCGAGAATTTTATTTTCCACAAATTAGAAAAGTTTCAATATGGAGTCCGGTCTTTGGGGCTACGCGTCTTCACCGATCACGGAAATTTGGGGACCCAGCAAGCACCACTGCAGTTTCTCTCAAACTTTGCGCGTTTCTCCTTGCTAGACGCCACAGCCCACGCAGAATTGGAAATCCTACATTAGGGTATAGTCACTACAACAAAAAACGCATTCGGTGACATGTAAAAATGTCACCAAAAGTCCAAATTTTGTCACTGATTATCTTTGGTGACATAAGAAGAGGTGTCATTGTATCCATGACACTGAAAGTCAAGGGTGACAAAATTGTGTATTTGTCACGGAATGTTGTCAACAGTGACAAAAATTTGATGTCACAGAAGGCAAATTTTCCGTGACACAATTGTCACCGAAAGTAACGGTGACAACAATATGATGTCATGGAAGAGAGGTTTTCTGTGACAAAGGTGATTATGTCACGAAAAGTAACGATGACAACACTATATTGTCACAGAAGAGAGATTTTTCCGTGACAAAAGTTGTCACCAAAAGTACCTACCGTGATAACTAATTGTATGTCACCAATAATCTATCGTAGTGGTAGTACACACAACCGTGACAATCTCTTTTGTCACCAAAAATAGAACGGTAGCAACAAATATTGTTTTCACCTGCTTACAAAGTTTAAGATTTGTTTGTATCTTATAATTCAACTTAGCAAAACTTAAATTGCGAAGAAACAAAATATCATTTAAATCAAATATCCAATAAGTCAACATTCATCATCCAACTTTACAACCCTTCAAAACATTCACCCTATAACAATAACCATTTTAAACTTAACAACATTACCGAAACTATAATACATTCATATCCATGGTGTGTCCAACGACAAAAAGACTCAAAACAAGTGTTCCATTTAACTACCAAAAATTCTTCAACTCCATCTTGATAAACTGCCAAAAAGCAGCTCCATCTCTTTACCTGTACAAAATTGCAAAAAAAAAAAAAACAATTATGTAACATGTCAAGCCTTCGAAAGGTTCTAAAAAAGAAAGAGATTTGCTCCAAGTTGTTATATAACGAATTATGGTATGACTTATGAGTGACTAAGCGAGCTACCCAACCCAGACTTTGATGTCATTCTACATAATATCGATGATATGCAACCTACGTAGCAGCAAAACTTTGCCAAAATCGAAGTGTCGGTGTCAGATACGTGTAAGACATGGACAAGTCCCGGACACGCTTCAGACACGTGTCCGACACATGAACAATATTAATTCAAGCTTTATCACACTTTGAAAACTATCAGAAAATTCAATGGTAGCATCCGGCCTCTGCCTAGGGTCATTCTCTTTTACAAAAGTTAAGCACATGGAGAATATACTCTCTCATTTCTTCATTTCATGTGGCATCCGTCATAGTTCATGGAAAATACAAGAAACTAGTAACGTGAATAGTAGATAGAAGGGGCAATTCCACTTTGTACCATTGCAAGAACAATTCCAAGAAAATGAAAATACTGGAGATGTTGTTCATGCACCATCAGTGATCCAGGATTGGGGCAGAGCAGGTGGTCCGCTGTCTCCTGGATTATCAGGTTAAGCATATTCAGTAAAACATAAAGTAGGCAAAAGGAGATAGCAAGGAAGGTTAAGAAAGTATTCCGCCGTATTTTCCAAGTTGACATGAAACTGACCTGTTGGTGTCGACAACGCTGGATAACAGTAAATGCTTTACCCATGATGTAAATAGGCAAAAGGATCCCAATGGTTCTCAACATCAGTAGCTGCAAAATCAAGCAGGAGCTTTATCCATGATGTAAATTGGCATTGTTTTTGTTTTCGCAAAATGGAAGTATGCAAGGCACTCTCACCATGACCAAGGTAATTGTGTAATTTCCAGCTTCACTAGTTATGATTGGTAGAGCATGGCGTACAACTAGAAGGACCATGAACTGCAAGTGTAAAAGCAAGAAAGGATTTAGTTGTCTGAAGAAAGGGATAAACATACTGTTGGCATTTTCCCTAGCCAAACTTTGATATTCGGTGGAGAGAATAACTTAAAAAAAAGGGAGATTTGGGGGCTGCCCAATATACAGCAGCAGCAGCCGAAAAAACAAAGGAAAACAAAGGAGGAGAGAGGTGAGAATCTGGATCTCTCAAAAGGGGGCAGGTTACTCTCTTGCCCTACATTCCTTACATTTCACTTTAAATACTACTAGCATTCTTACATACAATATAGCTATGGGCTTTCCCCGACACTTGGGCCATCTAAACAAAAGAAAATAAAGTAGCCCATTACAAAATAACATATGGCCCAAAGACAATAAAATAAGACAATGCATTAATTTTAACACATACTTGGAAGATCAATGTCCCTGCTTGAAACCTCCCAGTTTCCCCTGTGACGACCCCATATGCAGTTGAAAATTATCAGTGTGAAGAGAGAAGAATCAAAAATCAATGCAGTGAAAAATTTTGATACTTTTATTTGGAAATGTGTTCTATAAAAAGAGAACTAAAGAAGAAACCTGAAGTTCATTGGTGTAGCACCACATTGTAGCCTTGTAAAACATAGCAAACGATTTTATTTAGTCTATGCCCATCAAACCAACAATTCTAGTTCCATATATTATGTCTTGTACTGAACATATCATGCTAGGAAACTCATCATCTCTTGATGCACAAAGAAGATACTCCATAAAAGGAGTTCTGTTATTGTTAGTAACAACGGTTGAAAAGAAATTGAATGGCAAAAGAAGGATTTTATTTATCTTTTGATACAAGATTACAAACACTACAAAGGAACACGAGAGCAACCCGAAAAAGAAGAACAGACAATAGGCTAAAAGCTATGCTACAATTCAATACCATCAACTGAAAGCAGCCTCACCAAATTGCATTTATTTCCCTCACATTGAACTGAAATAAATAATCCAATAAAAACATAAGTTAATTATCCAAATTACTGATTAAGGAGTAGACAAAAATAAACATACCAAAACTGTGATTTTTTCTTTCAGAAGAGTCCCAAAATGAAAACAACACATTTTTAGGCTAATCTTTTACCTAACCTGGGGTTCTTAGAGGATCCCGAAATTGAATCATATTGTTTTTACATCCAGCCCTACAAGGGATCTCAAGTGAGAGATTAAGATAAATCACTCTAAAAACACATGAGATTTGATTCATTAAAGAATCCAAAGGTAAGCACTGTGTATCAATTTCGAAAATCAATACTTCACATTCTCTAGATATTAGTTATTATACTCGTATAGAATCAATGAACAAAGAACGAATCAGAATCTGAGGTTCTCAAAAATCAATCCGAAAAGGACAGAACCGAAATCACTTACTGATGGAGAATCAATGGGTGAGCCGTAAACATCGTAGCTTGGAAACCCTTGCGAAAGCCCTCGAATCCAGATCTGCTAAATCAAAACCCTACGGGAACAATTTGCGTCATAAAGAAAGAAATCCAAAATGGAATCTGAAACGGAAAAAAATTGCACATAAAGAAATCCATAAGCCCAATTTCGCAAGTAATACAGAAGCCCCAATTTTTCAGTGCAAACCCCCCCGCCCCCCGCCCCCCAAATTTCTAGGGTTTTTGACAAGTTGAAGGGCCATAAATTCAAGGGGGGAGATGAAGTTGGGTGGTATCAATCAGCTACAAGGGAGGAGAGCTCTTGCCAGGTGGTGGACGGAGGAGTAGAACGAGCTCACACAACAGAGGTGGAGGGAGAAGTCTGCGTTTGGTGTAGGGATGAAGCGTTGGAAATGGGCGCGACGAGATCTGTCAAAAACAGTCATAGTATAGACTCGCCGGCGACGGCGGCTGCGTCGGCTTTAGACTCGTCGGACGAAATGGCCGGAGTTGCAGGAGATGGCCGACTGTGGAGTGAGGGAGCAAGAGAGAGGAAGAGGCAGAGAGGGATGTAGTTTTGTGAGATCGATAAGTATTGGGTATTTTAGGGTTTTTATTTTGGACAAGCATAGGGGTACAAAACGACGTAGCTTTACTTGTGTTCACTTTCTATGACACCCATTTGCAATTAGATTGCGCGCCCAAATGAATGCTCCGCTGCCCGCTAAAAAATTTAGGCCATTCCGTGACAAACTAAAGTGCTGTCACCGAAAATATTATTCAATGACACGAAAAATGTCACCGAAAATACCTTTACATTGGCACGAACAAACCCAGTTACCTCCAAAACTTTTGGTGACAAATTTTGAGTTTGATGTCACTGTTGGCTACCATTCAGTGACAAGTGCGTTATTTTGTCACTGACAGTCACTGACAGATGTCACTGAATGTGTTTTTTGTTGTAGTGAGTGCGGCATTCAAGCCGTCTGTTCGGTAATTAATGGTTCAGATTTTATCTCGACTTTTGCAAATCTGAGCCGTCTATTATCAAGATGAGATATGAACTACTGATTGTCCATACGGACAGCCGAGATGTCACAGTACACCCTATAATGCACCCTTGGGTCTCCGCACTACAGGATCCCCGTGTCCCGCATGCAATGCCTATACAATTATACAAAGTTTGTTGAATTGGCTTGAATATTATTACGAGTAAATATTTAATACGAATCCATAAATCTATCGTGGGAAACCAAGACAACAGTGCAAGAAAAGTTGGGAAAAGAGAAAGCAATAATGTATATAAGTGACCATATATGGAAAAGTACGGTCCCGCTCTGCTAAAATTCTTATTTTTTAAGGATTTATTTTTTATTTTATGAGATATTTCATTCTCTTATAATACATCACTTTTAATTCAAAAAATAAGTACATATTTGAAAAATAAGTATTTATTTTAATTAACGGAACGGGACCTAAATGTTATACTAGTATAAACAGGCGTGATTTTTTTTTTTTTTATAAGGCACGACAAAGCCCCCCGACTCCCGTTGCAAGAGTCATGAGAGAGTTGTCTTTGTTACTCCCTCCGTCCCATAATATTTGTCCGGTCCGCAAAACGGAGACTACAAAAATATTGCATTTTTTTCAAAAAAAAATTCAAATTTTTTTCACAAGTTAAAAGAACTCGTCGAGATCTAGTAAGTTGTTGAATTTTTTCCCAACTTTTCTTACAAAAATATTATTATTTTTACGTCTCCGTTTTGCGGACCGGACAAATATTATGGGACGGAGGGAGTAGTTGTTACCGTCTTGTAGTATCATGCAGATACGGCCAATTGAGAAAGGGTTTGCAAAGGTGGTCGTCGAGTTGGCAAAGGTGCGAGGTGAAACTGTTGTTACAAGAGGAGAATATTAATTACTGTACTATCGTGATTCTATTACATTTAACGCAAACAAGGATTACTGGCATGAGGTGGTGGAAATTGAGGCACGACTAGGTCGCTCTCTTGAGACGATTCAATGTAGGCCTGCAATTAAGGATAGGTGAGGAAGACATGCGCCTCAAGACCCTAAATTATTTATAAAATTAGGGCCCCCAAATTTTATAGGTTGCTGTACTAGGCAATGGGCATGGAAAATAAGTCCATTTATCTTGGCGTAATTACTAATTTTGTGGATAAAAATGCAAGAAGCTATAGTGACATTAAAGTGATGCTACTTTATATTCTTGTTATGAACACTATTTTTGGTAATTTAATCTACCTCATCACATTTTTTTTCATTTTAAAATTAATTTACCGTTTATTTATTTATTTGTATCCGCACCGTTTATTTTGTTTGCTCGTAAGAGTACAGAAGAGTTCCCAACCCCAACCTTGAAATTCGTCTCAAGCCGAATGTGAGCATGAACTCAAAAATTAATGCAATGAATTTTCCAAAACTCACAATTCTGTAACTCCAAAATCAACGTGCAAAGACTGATATATCAAAACCCTCAGTGCTCACATAAAGAGCTAGCTATATTGGTAGGAATTAATTACAAATTCCATATATATATAAGAATTCCCAAGATATGAATTACGATTATCCCCGGCCTCAAATGCAAGATTAACCACACCGAATATTACAACTTGATTTTGATTACAGTGAATCAGATTATAGTAAAATATTATTTTTTTTTTCCAAATATTCCAACAGAAACTCCCTAGCTACCTCTCCACACAATCGCGAGTTCGAACCGTTTGCGACAGTCGTCCTTGTAAATCAATGTTGTCCACAAAAGACACCCTTCTTCAACTCAGGTTATAGCTAGTGGAGTTGTGGTGATGTACTGTTTACTTCAAGACAATGACTACCTTGCAAAAGCACCTCACTTTGGCCGAAACTTCAGGACAGTGACTATCTTGCAAGAGCACCTTACTTCAGCCAAACATTCCACAACGATTAGGAACTCCTATATATGGAAACGCCCAAGGAGGTTACTACGCGGATTGTATGATTACAATAATCAAACCGGATTTGCTAGTGATTCTTTGAATCAATTTGGCAGGATTTTCATTTACTCATGTTCCAGAGTGAATAATCAAGGTCTGGCCCCCTTTAAAACGAATGTGAATTGTGAAACCTTTTGGTGCGACTTCGACTTTTGTAGTCAAGCAGGAATAGTCAAAGCAGGTCGGCTAGCTGTAGCATATATACTTAATACGGTTATACCCTTCTCGTGAATTAGCTCAAAATTAACAGAGGAAGGAGAAAATATGACTACTTTTCTCTTTCTCCTCTCCTCTGTCTGTCTTGCCTTCTCTATCTTCTCCGCCATGTCCCTCGCAGCTCCTACTCTGTTGTTTCAGGCACTGCTCTCTCTCTCTCTCTCTCTCTCTCTCTCTCTCTGTATATGTATGTTGGTGATTTATTGTTATTTGATGAATACATGAACAGGGGTTCAATTGGGAATCAAGCAATAAGCAAGGGGGATGGTACAATTCGCTTCTCAGCTCAATCCCAGAACTTGCTAGTGCCGGAATCACCCATGTTTGGCTACCCCCGCCTTCTCAATCCGTTGCACCCCAAGGTGACCTTTTCTTCTTCTTCTTAATTTTTGCTGTGTTCAATGTTGGGATGTGTAATTCCACCGTTATTGGTTATTCATTTGCTTCAATTATCATTCCCTAATTCCCTAAGGCTCGTTTATATTTATCGATCGATTTGTATGATCACCTTTGTGATCATTAACGTTATTGTTGCTCTATAGAACTATGATCAACTCAATCCACATAGTAGTGTGTTATTAGCTGATATACGCATAAATTGTCCGATCATTCGATTATTCACAAGAAAAAAGAGTAAAAAGCAAGCAGAGTTATCGCCTTTTCAAGTTCAGGAAATTTGCTCTCTTTGTCCTCCACATACTTTCATTGTCTTGCCCCTGATATTGCAGCAATCAATAGAGCTGAGGTGTCGTTCCGCTCTTGGAAAAAGGAACTTTTAGAAAATGAAAGTAATTTTAAGGTTAAAAATTATGTGTTTATGCAAATAATTTTTCTATTAATATGGATCTTATTTGATAGATCTCATTAAGATCTTTTAAACAGTGCAAAAAAAATTAAAAAAATTATTTTTCATTTTTGTTATATTTGTGTTTGAAATTAGTTTTTTTTTGAAAATTTTTTTTTGGAAGAAAACGGAACGGAGCCTGAAAATTCCAAATCCCACTAGCCTTATTGATTGCTTCAATTACCAATCAAACTTTCCGAACACTCGAAGAATGTTTTGGCATTCTTTCGAAGACAAGTATTTCCTTCCAAAATCACTCTTGATCAAGAATTCATAGTCACCTTGGAAGGGAAAATCTTATTTACGGAAGAGCCGTGAATAAGATTTACTGCGCTTAATCGCAGCCGTTCAAAATTATTTTGGATGATCCGGATTGAAAACAAATCTATTAACGGGACCGTTCCCGTTAATAGATTTGTTTTCAATCCGTTAATAGATTTGTTTTCAATCCGGATCGTCCAAAATACTTTTGGACAACTAAGATTATGCGAAGCCGTGAATAACTTATTCTAAGCTTCTCTCCACCTTAGAAACTTGGGATTGTGATCCTAATGTGATGTTTATCGTGTCGTCTCATGCAACGTGAAATAGAACTTATCACTCACCACTGTCTACATGCGAGTCGTTCATGCTAAAAATTAAGTTGAACGGATATCAGCAGGGGCAGAGCTGTGTTGGGGTCCGGGGCCTCCTGGCCCCGGCTCCCCAAGCGTTTGAATTTTAAATTTTTTATTTTATATATACCTGATTTTGAATAATATTGATAATTATTCGTGTATAACTACTTATAATCTTAATAATTTTGGTTCGATATGATAAAAAATCGGTTATTTTATACTCTTATTTCTCAATTTCTTTTATAAATAAAAAATAAGCACGTAATAGTTGATGTAGCCTATAGAATCATTTTAGTGTATAAATGTAATGAATTGGAAAATAAAAATCTTAAAATATAATAAGTATATATCTTCGATAAAAAATATATGTCTACTAAATTGGCCCCTCCGAAGATAAAATATTTGCTCTGCCACTATATATAAGTAAAAGCTTGATCGAATCATATTTATCGAAAAATAAATGAACGGTTACTCCGACTGTCCATTGCTCCGTCTAGAAGAACACGGTTGCGGTGATAAGCTCATCGAGGCCGTGGAACACTCCCTAACGTGTTCTCCAATTTTCCCCCCAGGGTACATGCCAGGAAGACTCTACGACCTCGACGCATCCAAGTACGGGACCCAGGCCGAGCTCCAAACCCTCATCAAAGCCTTCCACGACAACAACATCAAGTGCGTCGCTGACATCGTGATCAACCACAGAACCGCCGAGAAGAAAGACGGCAGAGGCATATGGTCCATCTTCGAAGGCGGCACGGCCGACGACCGTCTCGACTGGGGCCCATCCTTCATCTGCAAGGACGACACACAGTACTCCGACGGCACGGGAAATCCCGACACCGGCGGCGACTTCGAACCCGCTCCCGACATCGACCACCTCAACCCCCGTGTCCAAGCAGAACTGTCCGATTGGATGAACTGGTTAAGGTTAGAAATCGGGTTCATTTGTTTATTGTAGAGCTGTTTTGTTAACTTATTTTTTTGCCTTCTTCCAAAAAAAAATTCTTTAGAATTTTGTGCTAATTTTTAGAAATTATTGATTCATCTTGATAATAGAAATTATAAAAAAAAAAACCAAATTAGAAAAGCTTGAATAAAAACAACAAAAAAATAATTTGAAAATATTTTTTATTTTTATAAATTTCTCTCGTCGATACAAATCAATAATTCACAAAACATTGACTCAAAACAAGTAAAGAATCAAAAAAATTAATAAAGGCAAAAAAAATAATCCTCCAAGATTGTTCAGCTAAACAGGTGGTGATTGTACTTTTTAGTCCGGGCATGGGTACACCATTTGGTGTACACTAAATATACACAGCATTGTGTGGGGTTTATTATTGAGTTCCGCACAATGATCAAAGTTGCTCAATTTGTCTAAATTATTTTTTTGTGAATTCTTATAAGCAATCAACTCAATTAGATATTGGTAAAGGTTTGATCAATTTTTTGTCAAGAAACTGAGCAAAAAGTTGATCGAATCCTTATCAATATATAAGCTGATTTTTTTTTACCTGGATCTAAAAAAAATTATCTTAAACAAATTGCCAGTTGGGCTGCTCAACAACGTTGCCAACTGCCAAGTGGGGTGCTTGGCAGCATCCCGGCAAATGGTGTACCCATAGTTTTATTGGTTTTTTTTAAATCTTTGTAATAATGAAATTTTCTTTGCCAATAAAACAGGTCTGAAATCGGATTCGATGGGTGGAGGTTCGATTTCGCCAAGGGTTATTCTCCGGGCATAATGAAAATCTACATGGAGAAAACTAACCCGGATTTTGCAGTAGGGGAGGTTTGGGATTCGTTGGCGTACGAGTCGGATGGGAAACCGGCTTATAACCAAGACCAGCACCGGAATGCGCTGGCCGGGTGGGTTTCGGCTGCGGGCGGGCGGATTAAGGCCTTCGATTTTACGACCAAAGGGGTGCTACAAGCTGCTGTGGAAGGGGAGTTGGGGAGGTTGAAGGATCCGAATGGGAACCCGCCCGGGCTGATTGGGATTTTACCCGGAAATGCTGTGACTTTTGTGGATAATCATGATACGGGTTCTACCCAGAAGCTTTGGCCGTTCCCCTCAGATAAAGTTATGCAGGGATATGCTTATATTCTCACGCATCCTGGCGTTCCCTCAGTGGTAATTTTGTTACCTTCTTTTTGGTTCATATTTCCAAATATTGCTAAACTTTCGAAGATGATTAGCAAACATGGTCCTTATAGGAAAAATATATCTAGATGTGGCAGTTTAGTACTACGATTCTTTCATTTCGTTAGAGCAATTTTGGCTCACCGGTAGAACTGGGTTTGAAACCAAAATCCTCTTCAGGAGGATAGATGGGACGATTCAGGTGAGATCCAACGTAGATCCAACGCTTTTAATCCGCTGAAAGAAGTTATTGTTTCGAAATAGCATCGAACTGATAGAGCAACACTGGACAGTGACATTTTCAAAGTGGCAAACTAAGTTATTGTGTTGTGTGTTTACTACAGTATATTTGAATCATGTTTCCAGTAATTTGCTAAGTGGAGTTGGTGCTTTATTTGCAGTTTTATGACCACTTCTTCGACTGGGGGTTGAAGGATCAGATTGCTAAACTGACTGCGATTAGGGCAAGGAATGGGATTAGTGAAACAATCAAAGTGCAGATTATGGCTTCTGAGGCTGATCTCTATGTAGCCATGGTAGATAACAAGATCATAGTCAAGATTGGGCCAAAACTTGATCTTGGAAATCTTATTCCACCGGAATATCGTGTTTCTGCATCTGGCAATGACTATGCTGTGTGGGAGAAGTAGCAGAAAATGAGTATGTTGAAGGCAATTTGTGCAGCTTCATATAGACAAGAGAAAACTCCATTTTTCTAGTATATGTGTATAATTGGTCGCATGTGACAATAACAATGAAATAACAATTACTCCTATATCAGTCTTCTTTGCTTCAATTGCCTTTTTCACTAAATGTGTAGGAAAGTAAGTATTGCCATCACCAAGAGAAAATTTAATCTTGACAAACAAATTTAAATCAGGTTACAGCAAGATTTTCGGACGGACATTTTTCAATTGAAAATCAAAATTTTACTAGGACTTCAATTGTTGGTTTTCTTGTTTCTCTTTTGACCGGATTGAAAACCAAACATAGAGTAAAAACTGAAGGAAACGTGCAAAAATTATAAACAAGGCTGGTTCACAAAGTTCATAATTGACATAACAGAAAGTCTACGCATACAATTTTAAAATACCATTCTAGACATAAATGTGTTTAAAACCGTTGGATGTATGTAGATTACGAGTATCTAACGGTTCCGGACACAGTTATGTTCGAAATTGTGTCTTAAACTTATGTACATAGCATTGCTTTTGACTTAAATCATCAAGAGTATAAAACAACAAGAAGAAAAACGGGGCACCCAGAGTCCTTAAGCCTAACAACATCCACGGATATACTTATTCTAACGACATAATGAGATCAGGAGCTCAACGCGTTTAATGTGTTAAATTTAACTATTCTAACAATACAATACTGATAACAATATCAACTTTTGGTTGAATTCTCCTTCTCTTATTAATAAAACGTTACTTATGCCTGAAAAAAATTAAAAAAAAAAAAAACGAACTTTCACCAAGAAAAAAAAGAAAAAGAAAAATGGGGCACAATCTCGGGTCAAGTGGTCCGACAGTAGAGCCCATGTCCAGAACCCACTGTTTCGTTGACGCGGTCAGCCGGTAACCGGTGATAACCGATCTGTCTCCATCGCAAAACCCGAAAATAAAAATCCCCAAAATATTCCCACAGCGTTCCAAATTCAAATTTTCAATTTCGCGCTCTTCGTCTTCCACCCCCACCACAAACCCTACTTTCTCTCTCCTCACCCCCACCAGAAACCCCCAATTTTCTCTCTGCTCACCACCCACCAGAAAACCCCATTTTTCTCTCTCATCAACAAGAATGGGCGCTAATCACAGTCGTGAAGATCTGAACCTCTCAGACTCCGAAGAAGAAAGCGGAGACGAACAAATCCAAGAGGAAGAAGAAGAGACCTACGAAGACGCTAAAGAACAAGGATCCTCCGAGCGCAGGAGGCCCAAAACGCCGTCGTCTCTAGACGACGTCGAAGCCAAACTCAAAGCCCTAAAGCTAAAGTACCCGTCCTCCACAAACCCTAATCTCAAAAACGCTGTCAAGCTCTACAACCACGTCGGCGGCCACACCGCGACTTCCAAATGGGTCGTCGCAGACAAGCTTACCTCCTACTCCTTCGTCAAATCCTCCCAAAAGGACGACGGAGAGGAGGAAGACGAGAATGATGAAGAAGAAGAAGAACATGATGATAGAGAATCGACGTGGGTTTTGAAAGTTGGGACTAGCGTTAGAGCTAGGGTTTGTGCAGAGGTCCAATTGAAGAGCTTCGGAGAGCAGAAACGTGTCGATTTCGTGTCAAAAGGCGTTTGGGCGATGAAGTTTTTTACTGAGGAAGATTATAAGGGTTTTTTAACCGAGTTTCAAGATTGTTTGTTCGAGAACACGTACGGGTTCGAGCCGACAGATGGGAACAAGGTGAAGGTGTACGGGAAGGATTTTATCGGGTGGGCGAAGCCGGAGACCGCGGATGATTCAATGTGGGAAGATGTGGAGGACAGTTTAGTAAAAACGCCTCCGGCGAGGGTTTTGAGGGAGGAGTTTGAAGAGGCGGCGGAGGAGAGTGGTGGGAAGATACAGAGCTTGGCATTGGGAGCACTGGATAATAGTTTCTTGGTGGGTGACTCGGGTGTTCAGGTGGTTAAGAATTTTAGTCATGGGATTCATGGGAAAGGGGTTTATGTTAATTTTGGAGGGGCAACCAGTACTACGGTGCATTCGACTCCTAAGAAGGCTCTTTTGATGAGGGCTGAGACGAATATGCTGCTGATGAGCCCTGTTACTCATGGGAAGCCACATACCACAGGGCTACATCAGTTTGATATTGAAACGGGCAAGATTGTGACTGAGTGGAAGTTTGGGAAAGATGGGGCAGATATTACGATGAGGGATATCACGAATGATAACAAGGGGGCTCAAATGGATCCATCTGGATCAACGTTTTTAGGGTTGGATGATAACAGGCTTTGTAGGTGGGATATGAGGGATAGGAATGGGATTGTTCAAGATCTTGCTACCGCTAGTGCCCCTGTGCTGAATTGGACACAGGGGCATCAGTTTTCTAGGGGAACGAATTTCCAGTGCTTTGCCACTACCGGCGACGGCTCGATTGTTGTTGGCTCCATTGATGGGAAGATTCGATTGTATTCCAGCAATTCTATGAGGCAGGCGAAAACTGCTTTTCCAGGCCTTGGTTCCCCTATCACTCACGTGGATGTCACCTTTGATGGGAAGTGGATATTGGGCACGACTGATACATATTTGATCCTTATCTGCTCTTTGTTTACTGACAAGGATGGGAAGACGAAAACCGGTTTTTCTGGTCGTATGGGGAATAGAATCTCGGCTCCTAGGTTGTTGAAGCTGAATCCACTTGATTCACATATGGCTGGGGTAAACAATAAGTTCCGGGGTGCCCAATTCTCATGGGTATGTGTAGTTTGCCTTTCTTGTCTTGTGCTGCTTGTTTGTGTTCTGTGTCATGTTAGTGTTTCGGGTAATGGATGACTCTGTTCAGTCAATGTTAAGAAATTGAGCATTTTCAGGGATCTTCCGTTTTGATTGCCAATTATGTTCTATGAAATAGCCTCAATTTTTGTTTAGTCGGTGTCGAAATCCTGATTGCATAACATGAGGCCAACAATGTTGGTCCATAACTGAGAGTCTAAGAAGCCCTAAGCTTCTGAAAAGGTGTTGTGTCTCCCCTCGGATGGTGCTTGACACCAGCACTAGACTGTTGTTGCCTAACAGCACTAGTCAGTTGTCACCTGTTAGGCAACAACAGTTGTTGCATCACAGACACCAACCCTTGCCTGTATTCCCATGCTTTTGTATTGCATCGGTTATGTTACATTGCATCAGTTATATTACGAGGAAGTAAGGAACCTATGGTTGTGTATAGCAGAATTTCACAAACCAATTTGGCTGTTTTCAGAGTTGTGTTGACTTTTCTATGACTTAAGGTTGTCATGTTATTTCACCACGCAATATGAAAACAGCATCTCTTGATCTTTGGCAACTGAAGGAGTGCAATTTTGTTCACCCTCCTTAAAAGAGGGTGAACATTACATCACTTTGTGGTGGGATCCACTCATTTTGTGATGGGATCCACACCATTTCAACCAATAGGAAGGAGGGTAATATTCACCCTCTTAAGTGGAGGGTGAACAAAACTCAACTCCAAGTGAAGTGTCTCCATGGCCATGCCATTTATTGTTTATTTTACCCCATACTTATTTGATGGCATCTGGCAAGCTAATACTTTTTTAGATCCTAGTTGCATAGGCAGCTCAGTATTCACGGCAGTAGATCTGATTTTAACAATGGTTTTCATTTTTCAATATGTTTTTTTCCCTTGAAAGTAAAGTACCTTTTTTAATGTTTTGTATGTAATCTTAATTGTTATTTCCTTTTACCCTTTTGGTTTACTCTGTTTGTTGTCTACGAATTTTGATGCTTATTTGTTGGGATGAGTGGTACAAATCTTTCTAGTGACAGCAGTATTTGTGCCTGCATTTGGTTTCTGAAGTGATCTTTTGCTTTAGTTCTGACAATGCCAATAAATTGCTTAGGTGACGGAGAATGGGAAGCAGGAGCGCCATCTGGTTGCTACGGTTGGGAAATTTAGTGTCATATGGAACTTCCAACAGGTGAAGGATGGTTCTCATGAGTGCTACAGAAACCAGGTGGGGTTGAAGAGCTGTTACTGCTACAAAATAGTGCTAAAAGATGATTCCATAGTTGATAGTCGCTTCATGCACGACAAATTTGCAGTCAGTGATTCACCTGAAGCTCCTCTGGTGGTTGCTACCCCAATGAAAGTTAGCTCGTTCAGTATATCTAGCAGCAAACGACATGCTTAAACTAAGCTTTTGTCTACTCGTTTATCTGTTTAGGACTATCTAAATTGTTTTAGATGCTCACTGTAGAGCCTTTAGTGTATCGCGAATTGTTGTTTAACTGTTATAGTTGGAAGACATTTCACGGAGGATTGGTTTTTGTGGTTTGAAGGGGCCCTAGGCTTTTTATTGTTGTAATGCTTTGGTAGAAGTGTTGTGGTTTGGAGGAAGAAGTAGAGTGGACATGTTCCATGGAAAACGTTTTATGTGATGCTATAATTTGTACTCTTCCTGTATCCTGTGATCACAATATCCATCGTCTCCCATATGGCAAGAGAATCTCTTGAATGGTCATCAGATACTGAGTAGTTTACCCTTGGGATTGACCTTTCCAGTTTCCATACAAAGACGTATGTCTTCATTTTGCATTTTTTACTACATGGAATTCATAGCCGTTCATGTACCTTCATAGGTTGTCCGAGCCTTTATCTTTCACTCTAGAATTCGGTAATTAAAGATTCCTTGTTTCGTTCCTCCCCGTAACTAAAAGTCTTAGCGCAAACTTGGCCATGGATAACACCCTTTAACTCCCATCCAAAATTTTTGTCTTATCTACTCTCTGGTTGATTTTGGGAATTTCCTACTAAATTGGTGGAGCATATGGTGACGGAGCCAACTTAAAGCAGTTCAGGTATATAGCTGATTTTCAACCAATTTCTTTGGCTATAACTTCCACCAATCTTTATACATGTAATCTAGAGGCTCAAAAAAGTTGGGGCAAGTGGTCCCATGCTATCCGTTTTTGTCTCGTTATCTGACTGGTTACTTGGATGTTCTGGATCTTGTGGTGTATATGCCCCCTGATTTGGGGTTTTGCAGATAGGGAAAAATGGCCTTTGCAGTTGGAAGATGCCTTCAAATTCTGCCATGCTCTAATTTTTCTTCTTCAGCTTTCCTTGGGAAGAACAGTGGCAAATCATGGGTAACATATTTGCCTGGTAGAGAAGGATATGGAAGGCATTACTCTCGAGCTGTGGTTCAAGCCCAGCAGCGCCCCACATGGCTTCCTGGCCTTGACCCTCCCCCCTACCTGGATGGAAGGTAAGCCCCCTGAATTCTCTATACCACATCTTGTTAAGATTCAATGAGAAGTTAATGGTAAGTTGGTGTCATCTTTTGGTTAGAAAACTTAGGGTCCGTTCGGATAGCTGTGGATTTCAAATGAAGGGATTTGACATCATTGTTCCATGAGAACTCAAATTTAGGTTTGATAGTTTACCTTGAGATTTCAATATTAGGTTTCAAGCTCTATTATGATGGATTTGAAGAACTAATTAAGAGGAGTGATTTGAACTCTGTGTGTTAAGAATTGTGGCTAAATCCCAATAAAATGCATCTCTTTTACTTCTGAGTTTGTGTCTATCTGCCACTTTAAATTGAAAAGTTACCAACTACAAAAACTTCTTGCATTTTAACTAAGATTATCACATCTCTTGATTTGAATTCGTCATATTTTCGAAAGGAGACCAACTCTTCATTTGTTTGGTGGATTCTGTAGCCTAGCTGGAGATTTTGGGTTCGACCCACTTGGGCTTGGCGAGGACCCTGCAAGCTTGAAGTGGTATGTGCAGGCTGAGTTGGTTCATGCTCGATTCGCTATGGCTGGAGTTGCTGGAATTCTTGTTACTGATGTGAGTGAATCAGAAGTACCAATATAATACGTATAACTTCTTCATTTTTCACATTTCCCATTTATACTTCAATTCTGTACTTCATTGCCTTTTGGATACAGTTATCTATTACTCTCTCTCTCTCTCTCTCAGTTTTCCTGTTGAGTTAGTTTTGAGTTTGCTGATGCAGGTGTTCCGGGTAACAGGAATCATCAATTTGCCAGTGTGGTATGAAGCGGGTGCCACCAAATTTTCATTTGCCAGCACCAGAACTCTGTTCATAGTCCAACTAATTTTGATGGGGTTAGAGCACTTTTATCGGCTTTACTCGCTAGTCACTGATTTACTGGCATTTGTCGCGTTTGAACCAAATAAAAATCATCTGATCTCTCTTTGTTGTTCTTTTCTCCCAACTGTTCTATTTTTCGCAGATTTGTAGAAACCAAAAGGTACATGGACTTCACTAATCCAGGATCTCAAGCCAAAGACGGCGCTTTCTTTGGGATGGAAGCTGCACTCGAAGGTTTAGAACCAGGGTAAGTTTCCGAGACTATAACAAGATTGCATAAAGAAAATTCTTCATCCCTTCATTTTGGGAGAAAAAATTGGCAGTTTTGGGACCAAGGAATTGTATGGGGATTTCATTAAAATGTGAGAGGAACATACCGTCAACTTGGTAAGGAAAATCCCCCACAATCCCTCTTGACAAGATTCGCCCGAAGGAAAATGATATACAAGTTGAAATCGAAGCTGAAACCGAACCATGTGTTTGAGGCTCAGATTGAGCAATGCGATGGTGCACTCTATCCAATCCCGGCAGTACATGTCAGCCAATTTAGGCTTGGATATCGACTTGGAAATTATTGTCCCAAACCAATTTTTTTGGGGCTGAATTATTCAGTTAATCATACTACTGACAGCAAAACAGAACATGTTTGAGGTCTAATAACATTTTTGGGCTGCATTAAACAGATACCCAGGTGGCCCTTTGCTGAATCCTCTCGGCCTGGCGAAAGACATAAAGAACGCTCATGAATGGAAGCTGAAAGAGATCAAGAATGGTTTGTTTCGACTCATTTCACTTTCCCCTATGTTCTGTCTGTCTCTCTCTGGTCACTTATTCCCTCGTTCCTATTTGCAGGAAGGCTCGCAATGGTAGCCATCCTTGGCTTCTTCGTGCAAGCACAGGTGACTCACGTTGGCCCGATCGACAACCTCTTGTATCACCTCTCCGATCCCTGGCACAGAACGATTATTCAAACTCTTGCTAGATCTGGTTAAACCAATGTAAATTGATCTCTTGATTGACCAACTTGAAACCCTCCCCAATTATGTCACAAATTCATTCAACATTCCATTTACTTGTTTATGGAAAAGCTATAATTGGGAAGGAAAAACCTCCTGCAATCCTCATATGCGTACTTTTGCAATTGTCACTCGATATAGAGATGGTTCTACTTCATTGATATTTATTCTAGCATTTGGAAAGCGAAACATGGGAAATAGATTGACAAAACTTGGACTATGATTCATATTCGGCATCTCAAGTGGCTCATAATATGTGAACCCAAATTTCTGGAAATTATCAGACTAGCAGGAGATTGGCAAAAAATGTTGGTGATCTTGGAAACCTAATCAGGATGCAGAACAGGTAAACAATGCCATTGGTTCTGGGGAGAGCTTGGCCAATTTAGTGAGAAGAGGGATAATCTGACCTGTGATCTCCAGCACTAAACAATCAAGCTCAATCTATCCCAGAGGATAGTCTATTCCAGAGGAAACTTCTATTCCATGGGGCATGCTATGCAGATGGTATAACCCAGAATCAGTTTATCCGGCCATATCTAATTCGGTAACCAAATGCGGTCTGAAGTCTTATGGCCGCTAAGACTAAAACTTCTGGTTTCCATCTAACTAGTTGAAACAAGAAAATTTTATTTTGGCATCAAAGAAGAGCATCATATATTCATAATAAAAAGCAAGAGAAATACAACTGTGTTATCACCACAAGATAAAGAACGCCGGCGACGAGCGAAGACCAAAAGATCTAAGGAACAGAACACAGAAAAACAACCATAACGGGCATAATCTAAGCTTACAACAGAAAAAAATTAAAAAACTACAACTAAGCTCAGTGCATCGAGAACCCGAACCGCAAACGTTGAAACCGAAACGCGCCCATAAGAAGCGACCAAACCGCTGGCTGGATCATGCCCATTTTAACAACGGCCGACGCAGATCGGTTAGCCTTTGCGCCCAGAAAAAGCGACCAAACGATCAAACAAACCCAAGCCGCGCGGATCAAACACCTCATAGAACCCTTAAGCCGTCGTCATCGTAACCTGCAACAAACGATCAAACAAACCCAAAAGAAAGCTAGATTTGCATGCACAAAGCCGATCAGATCGGACGGGGAAGAGGAGAACAAAGAGGGTAAACCAGATCCGATCAGAGAAGGGAGATGAAAGAGGAACAGCTGATCGGATGGGGGAAGGGGAGACCGGAGGGGGGAGCAGATCAGCTGTGAACAAAAGAAAGAGGGGGAAATCCCTGATGCTCGTCGGGGAGGGGCGATTGGAGACGGGGAGACGAGCAAATGGGGAGAAGAAGAGACATGCATGCATATCCGGCTACAGGGGTGACTGCAAAGGTCGCAGCGACGGACACACAACTCCAGAGCATATGCTTGAAACCCCAAAACGGCCACGTTGAGGAGACGGAGCACAGATCGACGGTGACAGAGCTTAGCTAGAACAATGCTGGGGGGGGGGGGGGGGGCGCGTGGGGCGCCACCCCCTCAAACGGGATCCAGGCGCTGTGAAGGTTTGAGAGAAGAAGGAGAAGGGAAAGTTAGAGAGAGGTTGGAGCCCCTCTCTCTAAATACCGTTGTAAGTCTGTGAAACATGAAAATTTTCATTCGATTTCTTCACAACAATGCACAAAGAAATGATCCCAGAGAAGTCAAATTCTTTATTTACATCAAGCTTTGCAAGAATCACATACAAAAGCAACAGGAGTAATGTTTTGAGTGTCACAAACGATAGATACATAACAAAACCTCCCCATTCTCTCTCTTTCCCAGATCAAGCACAAAAATCAAACTTATTAAATCCTTGCAGACCCTCCATGAAGAATATAATGATATAAGCTTATTATACAGAACTGAACACCCAACATTTACAACAGAGAAAACCTTTCAGAAAGTATTCAATTTTCTATTTCACTGCCAAGAAAAATAAAGAAAAGGCAGAACACAATACCGACGTGGAAGATTACATTGACTTCGGTTGCTGCGCTTTCCTCTTTGCCAAGAACGTGAAAATCCGAGGGAAGAACGACCTTTTCTTCTTCTTCACCATCTTAACTTCTGGAGACGATTCAGTTTCAGTGTTACTTCCGGGCACATATGCCTTTGGGCTCAATCTCTGATAAATTGGTGGTACAGCAGAATCTGGCACTTGTACAAAGCTTTTAGTTTCTTTTCTCTCCTCAAAGCTAGCCCTAGGGTTCTTATTCGGATTTATCGTGTTTACTACCCCATGAACTGCTTCACCCGCTTTTCGCCTTTGTTCGTGCTCCGCCCTCCACTTTCTCAATTCCTGTTCTACCCCCAACTTCCCTTCCTGCGCCTTCTCAGCCTTCTGCAACGCCATTTGAAGCGCCTCCTTTTGCGCTGCCATCTCATCGTTCACTTCCTCCAACCTTTTCAAGCTTCTCAACTCAGATTCCTTGGCAATATCAATTTCAGAGACTGCGGTAGTCACCCTAATATTAGCCTGCTCCTCCGCATCATGAGCTCGTTTGCTAAGCTCATAGTACTCCTCCAGAGACAGCGTGACTCCAGGAGGGGAATCAACATTGTTGGTGGAGGTTTGAGCTGATTCACTCTCTTTCAAAGCATTGATTGCCGCCAACGCCAGCTTCTCTGCCGCCTTTGCCGCCTCTATCTCCTTTCTAGCTGCCAGTAGTCTACTCTCTACAGTACTCGCTCCCGCCTTCGCTTGCTCCGCTTCTTCCTTCGCCTTTCGCAATTCCTCACGGGCTGCTTGGGCCATCGACTTGGCTTCATCTGCTTCATGAGCTGCCTCGTGTAGTTGCTTCGGCAGCTCCACCATCTTCTCTCTCCATTCCTTCTCTCTCATCTGGACTATGGCAATCTCCGACTTAACCCTGCTCAGCTCCGACTCTAGAGATGCAACCGCCACCTCTGCCATCCCTTCCCTCTGATTAATGGAGGCGAGTGCCGACTTTTCCTCCTCCAGCTCCGATTTCAATGATGTGGCGGCCACCTTCAAGAATTTTACTTCCTCAGTGGCTTTCTCTATTTTGAGTCTCACTTCTTCAAGTTCCTTCTTCACTGAGCCAACCGCTGCTTGTATGCCACTGTGGGTTTTCTCCTCCGATCCTTCTAACTCCCCTACGCCATTTTCCTGTTTCAGTTTTGATTCCATATAAGCCGCTAATTCTGCTTTTAATTCCATGAGCAATGCTGAAGCAGTGTCTAGTTTTGATTTGAGATCCTTTGATGACAAAATCTGCTTGTTTAGTCTCTCTAGCTCCTCTTCTGCTAGCTTCAATTCCTTTTCCCAATTGAGACTATCTTGCTCTCTCGCCATAACAGCTCCGATCCTATGCTCCTCCGCCTCCAAATGGGTTGAGTGGGCTGATTCCAATGATTCCTTAGCGGCTATCAGTTCAATTGTCAGTTCCTCTACTGTTCTCTCAACTTCTTTGGAAGCAGAAACAGCCTCCTCTGCTCTTTTGACAGCTAGATTTTTCTCATTCACCAATAATGCATAATCTTTGCGAAGCTGTTCCAATTCGTCTTTTACAGATTTGAGCTCTGAAATGGCAGCCATGTGGCGGGCCCGGGCCACCTCGAGCTGGGCCTTTGCCGCCACACTGGCATCATCAGCGATCCCTTGCTCCATCTCTTCAGCCCGGAGTTTTGCTAGTTCGGAGTCCTGTTTGGCTTGTTGCTCTTCGGTTTGTGCTCGTTCAAGGTTGAGTTTCAATTCTTCGATGAGTCTTTTAGTGCTCTCCAGCTCCTTCAACACTTGAGATTTTGCATCTTCAGCTGCCTGGGACTGTACTTTATACATTGGGATATCTTCCTGTGTTTTCTCCAGTTCTTCTTCTATAAGCTTGCGCCTCTGCATAGGCCAGCATAGTAACTTTTGTGTTATTTCTGACAAAGCCAACTTATTCGGTGCATACTGTTTTTAAAAACGCAGACGCTCATAGTTTGTGTTTTGTTTTTGTCCGGGCAAAAATGGTTTTAGGGATGCTGAACACATCTAATTTGGTTTTCTCAAAATTTCGACTTTCCCAAAAAAAAAAAAATCCTCACAAATAAGCTCCAAAATTTTCACTGGAACTGTTTTCCAGAAAATATTGTGGAAAACTGGGTCTGAAACGCCATCTTGTACAATGCAGTGGTAGTAACGAACAAAATGATGAACCAAGTACAATCTTTGGAAGCAAGCCAAAAGGAAAAGCATATTCAAGTTTCTTTTTCTAGTTTAAGAAATTCTTAAAAGACAACACCGGAAGAGGTAACACTGGAGCAAAAAATAAATCTATAGAAAAAATCCTGAGAAAAAGATATTTACTCTTTGCTCCTTGGCTGCTAGCCTGCTACAGAAATGGAAATGTAGTTGTAGTGAAATACAGCTGGAACTCGAAATGATGTGAGAATTTCACTCATTGTAATTTGCCCAAACATGGTGAAAAAATTAGTTCAGGCAGCAGGACAAATAAAAGAAAGAACAAACTAGGTAGCCAAAAGTACCTCAACTGTCTGGACTCTATGCGCCTTCCAATCCACGATTCCCCCAAACATGGAAACAGCCGCTTTAACAGATTCAAAAGGTGCTGCTGTATCAATCTGACCTCTGTTGGTGACAACCTTCTTAAGACGTTTAGAAGCGACAATGGGATCCGCCGTTTTAAAAGCAGCCTGATGTGATGACACTACTTCAGATTGCTCCTGCAAAGAATCATCTGGTTTTGCTTCTGAAGTACAGGATGGAATGGATTCACTGATACTATTCACATTTCCTTCTTTTTGTGGGTCTAATGAGTCTGGTTTCGCTTCTGTTTCCTCTTTTTGAGAATCCAATGTCCCCGGAGGCTTGTCTGTTGGAATTGAAGCAGTTTGCTCGACTTTGGGTGCATCTTCCATCACAGCCTCTCCTGTTTCATCTTGTAACATTGATGTAGAACCATTCATCACCAATCCCTTAGTGTCGGCTTCCGCTTGTTCATTAGTATGTTGGTTAGTTAACTTAGTTGGGACTTGATTATCATCCTTGTTCTGGGAAGGTAATTGTGAAGGTACAGCGGATTCCGGTAGAAAATTATCTCCAGCCTTTTTCACATCCTCCATTACGATAAAGTGCTAACTGCTAATGACAGCCAGGTAGGTATCTGACAAAGCACATGTTTTAAGAACCAAATTAGAAAAAGAAAAATACAGAACGAAGCTTCCTGTCTGGGAAAAAAAGGGGGGGAAATATGGCTCAACCACAGTCTGAAGAAGGTGAGAAGCAAATTAATCTCTTGAGAAAACTCAAAATTAACCTTAAAAAAAGAACTTAAACAGCCAATTCTTCATGCAGAAATTGTTTATTTCTTTTGGACAAGCACTATAGTCTGGACTTATTCAAGGTGAACAATGAAACAAATAGGACTACTCCGGAGATAAAAGATACTTTCTCAGTTCCAAGGTGGAAGCCATTGCATTGGTTCTTCGATGAAGTTCATAACATCCTGATGCAGATCCACAAGGTCACTATTGCTTTCGTTCTGTATCATGTATTTGCCCAAAGTAATAAACTACATATTAAATCACTTTATAGATCGTCACATCAGAACTGTTTCTCATGTAGTTGCCAAATCCAGTAATAACATCTATTTTGGATACAATTTACCTTCTTGGTCCGTAATCTATACAATATCATCCAGTTTCAGTGTAACCTAATTGGTAAGCATCGGTGTACAACTTCTTAAAACTCAATTATTATAAGCTTCAGAGTTCGTTTCTACAACTTCAGAACTTCTTAAAACTCAACTATATACAATAGAGTCCTGCTCTCTAATCAAACCAAAAGATATGGATGCGCGGTCATCCTTATTGTTGAGATAAAAGAGTCTCCTTGTGAATCCTAAGTCCAACCAGCATAAAGAAAAAAAAAGGAAAAGTTCTCATGGCTAATATAGCAAGGAAGATGGTGGTTTAACTTTAATACAGTATATCTTAGTTAGACCAATCAATTGCTCTCCCTAAGGATCACATCAACCTATTAAAAATAGATGTATACCGATTTCCTGTTTTGAAGCGAACTAACCAAAATTTTCAAGAATCCAACAATAGATGCTTTCCGATTTCATTTAGCTGTCAAATCCAACAGTAGCATCCATTTCGGGTTTTGATTTGCCTTCTTGGTTCGTACGCTATATAACATTAATCAGCGCAACCTAATCAGTAAGCATTCGCGATCATTTCTACTTCCTCCCAAATCTCAATTCTTGTACTAGAATCTTGCTCCCTCACCAAACAAAAAGAAATCAATGGCCGAGCCCTACAGATTGTCGAGATAAAAGAGTCTCCACCATGGTTGTTAAAATCTTACGAAACGGGATACGTATCCTCCGATTCGTATCATCTCCTTCCAAAAACGATACATATTCCACCCCATATCCTTTTTGCATAGAAATCTTTCAATACGATGACGTATCTTATGATATAATAGCATATCCTGATTCAGAACGTATCCTACGATTTCTTGTTCAGAAGAAATCATACCATATTTTAAGAATTGGAATACAAACGTAACAAACCCATTCTGAATCATTTGATCTAATTATGGCGGTATCCAAACCATTTAGAGAAAACAAAATTCGAATAGAAAAAGGAACATGTTTTGATCCTGTATTGCACGACTCAGGCACGAGAAAGCCTCATTATGACAGACTCTACTTAGGAGACTTGAAATTTTCCATCCTAAAAGCCTATTTTTCACACATTAAACACTTATTTTCATATATCCAACAGATTTTTATATTATAATTAAGTATAAATATTATATTTGTTTTTGTTAACGTACATCTAACAATACACGATACGTATCCCGATATGATACATAAAATGAAATAATACACGATACATATTCCGATTTGAAAACATTGGTCTCCACGTCTAATTTAGCCAGGCAAGACGACGATTCAATATCTCATCATACCAATCAACTGCACTCCCTAAGGATCACATCACCCCAATCCAAATAGATGCATGTCGATTTCATGTTCCGAAGTTGACCACCAAAATTTCCCACTAAGTTGTGAGATTAAACACACTATCATAATTCATAACAGCCACTGCTTGAGACCCAAAAGATACACATCGCATATCTTCGAAAAAGATGCACGGCTTAGTTTCTTCGCGAAACAAAGTGAGAAAAGAAGGAGAAGAGAGGAGCGACTTAAGAATTCTATTATGTAGATTCCCATATGATGGTAAACCTTCTAATTTCATCCTAACCATATTAAACCATTTTCTCAGAAATAATAAATTCAAATTTGTGTGGAAAATTTCAACCTTTCCCTTTGGGGGAAGTTTGCTTGTATCAGCAAATTGTTTTCCTTAATCTTGAAATAGAGTTTCAAATAGGAATAATTTAGTGATCAAAACTTCACATAACAGCCGTTTTCATGCTGAAAACTCAAGCAAAACCATTAAAAACCTGGAATTTCATGACAACCCAAGATTATATTGACTTTTCAAAAAAACCCAATTTCCTTATGTTTTCCAGCATCCAAACAAGGCATAAACAGATACAGAAACAACATACACACGAACGCATATATACTTATCCTTTGGTATACAAGAATCCGTATTGGCAAACATAATATCCTCCATAAAAAAAGGCAAAAGCACATCCAAAAAGCCGCGGATTAAAGCACTAATCATCAATTAATGACGAATTAATTCGAGATAAATCACGCTCAGCTAATTAATCAAAAAACAATCAACAAATGTGTGTGTGAGAGAGAGAGAGAGAGAGAGAGAGAGGGTACCTGGAAATTCCAGAAACGAAACAGAGGAAGTGAATCGGAGACGCTATTAATAATCTCTGGAATAAAAAAAAAGTTGAGAGGAGAGAGAGATTACTATTAGAATAGGTTTATCATGATTAGCTTCAAAATCAAAAGGCTAATAATAGTCCACTGCTAAATTTAGCACAGAGAGAGAGAGAGAGAGAGAGAGAGAGAGAGAGAGAAACACGTGAGTGGAGCCTACCTCTTTCTCACGGACCAGATCCACCGTATTGAAGATGAGATTTCTCGAAAAAATTCTGAGTTTTTTTCCTTGCTACTACTACTTTTTAGTTCATCTCCGAAAATTTTCGGTGGATTTTACGGACACGTTTTCATTTTGCTTTCTGTTAGTAGTAATTTCAGACCACAAGTCAAACGTGCGACTGCGACCTAGAACACCTCTCCTCAGCTTCGGGCTCTCGTCTCGTCCCTCTCTCTCTCTCTCTCTCTCTCTCACACACACACACACACACACACCGTTTTCTCTCTCTACATAATGGATGGCCCCAAATAAAAGTCCACCGTCGTTAGCAAACCAAAAATAATACTGGAGTACTACTTCTCACACAACAATTTAAATACAATCTTTCGCATACATGTGGGATCTATCACATGTATGTGAGAGATTATTTTTTAATTATTGTGTGTATAAGTCCCATATGTATATGAAAGATTATGTTTAAATTGTTGTGTGTCACTCAGTGTGTGCAGCATTGTTGTTAACAAACTGTAATAGTATCATATCCCTGTCCAGTAAAAGCAAGTCTCTGTGTTGAAACGGTGGCACGTGAACGTGTCCAAGATTAGTCACATAAATCCCTCTCTCTCAATCCTCGTTCGCAATTCTCGATCTTGCGAATGAAGATTGAGATAGCAAATTTATGTGACTCAAGCTCCGTGACAGAATATATTCTTAAAATGATTAGTGGCATGTGAACGTGTCCAAGATTAGTCTTGTGGATTTGTCGTGTAACGCTAAATGATCCTTTCATGATTCTTGAAATTCACCTAACTGTATGGAAATTTGAGGCATGCGTGTTTTAGGCTTTTAGCCTTTTATGTTAGGCTGCTGATTTTGTCACTCCTTTTTTTGTTAACATCAATCCCTGCAAGTGTATTTTTAGTGTACACTTGCAAGGAAGTGACGTTAATAAGAAAGGGAGTGGCAAAATCATTTCCCTTTATGTTACTCCATGAAAAACTCAGATAGAATGTCGATCGAGTTCTTACTAATGTTCAATTAACTTAATTTTTTTAATCTAAACAATATTTAAAATTTTAAGTTGAAATTTTTTATCAATTAGAGAAATCGATATATACGGACAAATTTATTCCATTTGCTTGTATTAAATTGAGTATAAATTGATACTTCTTTTTTCATTTTAATTGGGAGTTAGGGTGGCGTGTGTTTGTGTGTGTGTATATATATATATATATATATATATACACGTATACGTTGCGGTTCCGGGGACACTTAAAAAAACCCCAAGTTTCCGATTGAATTTTGATGATCCAAGCCGCCATGATATATATATTCTCTTTAGCTTTCTCTCACTCATACTTTTGTGCCACATTAACATGGTAGGATAATATAATAGGAAGAACAAACTTTAATTGTTCCATTATGCAGACCTTAATCATTATATGATTGTGATTGGAAAATCTACGTACAACTTAATTTGAGTGATAGTCAATAGTCTTCACTGGAAAAGAATAAAAAAGAAAGAAAGAAAAGGGTAGAGTAATTGAGGAGTAAGAGGAGAGAGTGTGATTGGAGAAATAAAGGCAGCGCCGTGGTATTAATTACTTGATTTTTTCCCCCCAAATTCTTGAAAAAATAGAGGAAGCACCACGTGGACTACACATATTTTAGTAAATATAGATAGTACAGATAGATGTGACCTTGATATGGAGCCCATTATAGGCCCAAAAATATTACGAGTACTATCTAAATTATTCAGTACGTTTAGCTCGTTGAATAGTTAATAAATATCAACGATCAAAATTAATTGGATATCAATAGGCACAAATATAATCGAAAATCTGTCTTGAAGTTTATTCAAAAATCATAGTAGCCGTTAGATGTTCTGTTATATATATATATATATATATATATTTTCAATAGGTAACAATCATTTTATCCAGCAAGGCTCGGGAAAGCAGCTCACAATCATACAGTAATAGTTTTCCCTCGCCATCAAGTCCGGAAATTAATCTCTCCAGATGGTAAGTGAATCCACTTGAAGGGCGTATTTAGCCACAACATGAGCCACCCATTCGTTGCGATCGAGCTGTCCATATTTGCCAACAAATAATGGATGCATGGCATGCCAACCCCAATATCTCTCCTCACCCTTAGCCCCATCTACCAGCTTTCCCATGTTCTGTATGCCACCAATCTTCCACCTCCGATCTGCTTCCAATTGCTCCGGCCGGTATGAGGTTGAACGGAGAAAGCAATAACTTAACTTTAACAGCATGCGGTTGCACTGAAAAAGCATATGAGAGATGGTTTCCTCGGCCAAACCGCACACCGGACAGATACCATCAACTGGAATTTTCTTCTCCTATAAACACTTGTCAGCTTCAAAGGTCCTTCGTGTGGTGTTGTAGAGAGGAAAACAAAGTTACTCATTGGTTAGCTTCTAATTTCTTTATTTTTTTGCCAAAAGTTCAGAAATTCCATGAATAACCAAGAGAGTACATCAAATGGCATATTCTTCCATGAATAAGGAGAGAATAGCCAACCAGATGGATAGGCTCCAACGAGAAAATACCTATACTCCAAACTCCTTATGAAAGCCATCGAGGCACAATACCTCACACAAAACTCACACCACCAACATCAAAGAAATAATAACACACTACACCAAAAAGGGTTAGGAAGAGTACCCCTGAAGGGGAGAAACACCCGTAAGCTGGACATCACAGCAGGAAGCTAGAAAGAAAAAAGAAAACCACAGGCGGTGCCGGATCAGATAACCTACCTTCCCTTCTCCAAATCAACTCCAGGATCGGACCTTGTTCTCTAACCTCTTGACTCCAAATTGGCGGACTCTACCCAATCCCCTTGGTCGCCGGAACATATATCGTGGCGTTGCGACTGGATCTAGACGAGGTCCCGGTTGCAGACAGCTCCGAGCCAGTTGAGGTCATCTCGGAACTTCAGGATGTCGAGGAAGAAGTTATGCATGAGGGTTTGTTCGATGGTGGCGATAAAGGCAACCAGAAGGAGGTGATATAGAGAGGAGGCGGTGAAAAGAGCACAACGAAGGAGGTCAATGGAGATGTAAAAGGGGAGACAGAGGAAATATTAACTGAGAACGCCCCTCTCCTGCCGCCCATCATAGGGTGGAAACCCTAAGGGGTGGGAGGGAAGGAGAGAGGCGGCTAGTGCTAGGAAGTTCTAGCGAGAGAGTCTCTGGTTAGCTTCTAATTGTCTTTTTTGTTTCTCATTCAGGTTGTATTCCACTTGAAGTTGAAATTTTGATGACTAAAGATGTATCTGGTTAATTGAGTTATATGAAAACGGCCTTGATCTTGTAAAAAAAAAAAAACACTTGTTGGTTAGAGGGATTTCCCTCAAACTTCTCCAAATTAACATTTTGATTTTAGCAGCCGTTAGATGTTCAATAAATTATATTAATTGTTGATAAAATTGTTGACATTCGCTCAACATATATATATATATATATATATATATATATATATATATATATTTCACACATATATTAAATTCGTTGATCGAGTTAAGGAAAATGAACAATAATTTAAATCACTTTATTGGCCCAAAATAAGCCCCGTATGAAGAGCACCAAAAAATAATTTTTACATGTATAGGGACAAATCTAGCATAGGACGAGGGGGTCACGTCGCGTGCCCTTGGATTTTTGAAGCCTTCTCTCTATCTCTTCTGAAATCATGTTATGTCTCATATTCCTAATTACCCACTAAAGAAGCAAGACTATTGTCTTCTACTATTTTGACATTATCAAACCAACCACTCTTATCAGTGGAGAGAGAACAAAAAAAGATCACTCAATACGTTTCACTACTTTCTCTCTCTCTAAAAATCATCGCTTTATTGCGCCATTTATTTATGACTATTTTTAATCGTTCAATTATTGTTGAATCTACTTATAACAAACCATATATTGGATATTTGGACTTCTGATTCTTGATCATTTAATTGATAGGTCTTTTGAATCCTATTCCTCGTTATTTGTTTAATTTTTTTGAATGAGTTACCATTGTCGTTTTAACGGACTGGAATTGTATTAAAATTCCAAATGCCTGCGGTCAAAAAATGTTAATAAAAATATTTCATAAGTGAGATTGTATTATCAGGAAATTTATCACAATTTATGCAAAAATCGAGATCTTACTATTGCATCCTCAATCATCCTTTTGCACATTTGATTTCACTTTTTAGGTTATTTAATCACGGGTAAACAGACAACACAACGATTTTCCTTCGCAAGACTTGAACCCTTGGTGATCTATAAAATTGCAAAATCCGGGCTAATGAACCTGTATTTACAATGATGACTGATGCAGTACCACTTTTAAAACCTAAGTCATATAACTACTTTTAAAATTTTTAATTCTTATCTGACTCAACATCCACATGCTTATGCATATTGATGACCAAATTCCGCAAGAGCTTGTAAGAAGTAAACAACTTTTGTTATTTTTGGTGAACTCATTTTCTGCCCTTCTTGAAATAAAAAAATAAATAAAAAATAAACTCACTCATTCCAAAATAGAGGACTCGGATCCTCTCCCAACATTTCCCTCCCAACATCTTGCCCACCTTTTCTCCTACAGGCGCCACCTCTCCACTTCTAGAATCCAATGGCTGAAACTCATTCCAAGCAATCAACAAAATGAAACGAAGCCGTTTCAAATCCATCATTAACGGGGAATGCAAACGGCGTCTTCCCACTATCCAAGGCCCATCTCTCTCTCTCAAACATGGTGATTCCTATTCTCTTTCTTCCTTTCGCCCAAAATTCCATCTTTTCAAATCCTTTTCTGGGTTTAGCCCATTCTTGCCTTGCCATGTTTGAGCACAGAGAGAATATTTTCGGGAAATAAAAACAGAGCTTTCCCTTTTCAATTTTTTAAATGAAAGCTCATTCCGGACAGCAATATTCTCATGCAACTCAATCTCCATTCTGAAATCAAGGCCTAACCCACCCTCTTCGCTCACAAGTTTAATTTGATTATATGTGATTCTTAAATCCAAGAAGGATAAAGATAGCTTAAAGAGAGAGAGACGCGTTGAACTGTTGGTGTTTGCAGTGAACGCACTAGAGGTTTGGATTTGGAGAAGATAGGAGAGAACTGAGATTTGGGTAAATTGACAAGCAAGAGGGAAAGGTTACGTTGTGCAAAATGGGGTCTAATGGTTTATGGAGGGAGTGGCCTTTAGGGTGCAAATTAGGGTTTCCTTTGAATTCAGTCGAACGGAAATTGGGGAAGACACTGAAAAAAGGAGGAGACGGAGAAGTTCTGGTTGCCGTTTAGGCTTCCCCTTCGAGACGACATCGCTTAATTCAAGAGCATCACATCTGTGGCGTTGGGCAAATCTGAGCCCTTAAATTCCTCATTAATGTGTTGTCCTCTTCTCATGAAAACATGGGCAAGATGTTGAGAGAGAGATGTTGGGAGGGGATCCGAGTCCCAAAATAGAAGTCATGAAACACTAGCTTAAGTAGTATTGTTGAAATGGGCCCATGTGTCTTTGAAAGCAATAATTGGTTGGGCCGAAAGAGGATCTCTGTTGCTAGTAGGCTACCACAATATAAGCACTATCGGCATGGCAATGGGGCAAGGCAGGGTGAGACGGGTTTTGTCATACCCTGAATCCGACTCAAAAAGTATCACATAGCCTCGAACCCAACTGGGTAATTTCTTGGGTATTCCCTTTCCCGCCCCACCCAGCAACAAAAGAGAAAAAAACAAAAGAGAAATAATTAACCTTTATGGTAGAAAAATATGATTAGTCGGAGGCGGGACCAATTGTCATCCTAAGAGGCATTAGGCAGTAGGCATTATCAAAGCCTTTTTTTAACGTCTATTCTCTTCTTTTGCCTCCAACAAAGAAAGAAATCTCTCTTTTGAAAAATGAAGCAACTATGTTAAACACTCTGTCTGGTAGTCATGCAACCCCCAGGAATCAACCACCCATGAATCACGCAATTCGTACCTTCCCTAGCTCTCCGGCCTTTCGCGTTAGCATATAACCTCTAGACCTTCTGCCAGCAATATCATACATCTTGTTTTGGTGAGGACAACAATTCGCAGCCGGCGACGGCCATACTAATTCCGATTGTTTGCCTTACGCGATCGATAATGTTCCGGCAACCACCAATGGTTCCGGAAGGCATATTTTGTCAGGCCCAAATCCTCTGCAATAACTAGTCTTAAATGAAGTCATTGCGAAGGATATTCGAAAGGAGCGCCTATTCACGTGAAGGTTTCTCGAAAGGGCAATCTCGGCTTGTTCTTTGCTCCGGTTGGCGAGCTCGTCACAAAAATTCTCAAGAGCAAATGCTCAAGTGTGATGAGCTTAACCAACTAGAGCAGCGTGGAAGCAGACATTTGTCTTTCCGAAAAGCTTCTTCACTAAGATTTCCCTCGACTAATTGTGGAGAGGATTTGGGCCCGACGGAGCAAGCCGTTCAGAGTACCATTGGACTGCTGGGAGTTCGTTGGCTCTCTTGATCCACACCTGCTTGCGTGACACCCATTAATCTGCCTGGAGTAACCACGTCACATTTTTTTGAAAATTTAAGCCTATAAAGTGATGAGCAGTGGGTTTGTGATCTTAGCCATTGGATCGTGTTTTCAATAATTTTGGATCTGCTGATGACCAACCATTTTACAAACCATAAATGGTTTATGACGATCAGTAGATTCAGACCATTAAAAACACAATCTAACGACTGACAGGCGATGTCAGCATTGAAGTGATGAGTCATTCAATAATATTAAAATTCAACTCTTGTTCTGTTTATGTTGTTCAAATACAGCTTATTTAAGTTTCCACCGACAATGCATAACACAATCAGTATTGCTGAAATAGAGCTTTGTTTTGGGGTACAAGTTTTTCAATACAAAATGGAACATTTAGTAATTAAATTAAACTTTGCTCTAATTAAAAACATAATTAGGCTCTGATTCGTCAGGTAAAACCATAGCAGGTTTAATCTAAGTATCATTAGGTGTACCTAAAATTGGTTTGGTCAACTAACACTATCATCCCTGATTCTTGCCTTGCACCCAATCCTTGGACTAAGTAAACCTTTTGTTATCCCCACCTAATCCACATTAGGGTTCCTTATAACACCTTGGTAATTAAACTACAGCAGTAATTTATGATTAATCAGATAATTAGTCAATTTAGTCAGTAGAGTTTGTTAATTTCATTTTCAAAGGGCATATATTAGGTAACAATTTTCTTTAATACTAGTTTGGAATTTGTTACAGATAGCATTACACTCAATTTTATTTATTTTGCCTTAAGAAAGCGATTGCATCGGGAACTTAAATAAAAAATTTAAAAAAAAAAAAACCACGAGTCACTGAACTTCTCTTAGTTCTAAAATTGCTAGCGTCATACTCCCTCTGTCCTCATTCTTTTATTTCTCGTCCTATCTCAACTGGATAACAAACTAATTATAATTTTTAATTGGTAATATTATTATATATGCAATATGTATCTTATTTGATAGATTTCAATGAAAAACTCCTTTAAATAATATTTTCAAAATCATCTAAAAAATTATAGATTACAAAATCTATCTATCTATATCCTATAGGAATGTAGTTGAAGTCAAAAAGCTCCCAACCCTCAATCCTAAATTCTTAAAATTTAGAGTTTTTTTTTAATAAAACAGAAGAGAAAAACATGGGAGTGGGGAGAGGCCGGGGAAGAGAGAGAAGGGGGGGTGGCGGCGGAAAGCTTAGGAAAAATTATTTTATACTCCAGCAGAGATACCATCACGTGGTACTCCAAATTCATTTTACACCACACATATGTCTTTTAGCGTACAGAATGAGACTAATGCCAGCGTGCATCAAACATGAGGCAAAAAAAAATATTAGATTATAAAAAACTAATGTTAATTTTTTATACCATGCATTGAACGGGCAATATTTGATTTTTTTGTTACAAATTAATTTTATTTAATTTTTTTGAAGTAATTTAATTTGATTTAATATTTCTTGCAATCTGAGTCGTCTATTGTTGAGCATAGATGGCGCACGCATCCCGCGTTCTTTTCTATCGACTAGCATCATTTCCGTTCGATGCACGTGACAAAATATTTGTGTGGCTTCACTACAAAATATCGAGCTCATACAAAATTTGTTGTTTGTCCCATGCATCGAACGGGAACGACGCTAGTATAATCAATTGAAAAGTGGCACGGACTCCCAAAAAAACTAAAGAATAAAAATAGGGGGAGTATTAATTTGATTTGACATCTTATTTGCTTAGATCTAATTGCATCTAAATGCAATTGTGACAGAACTTAAAGACAAACCACGTTAATTATTCTATACAGTATACAAAATATATAAAGTTTATGCTAACTCTTTTCCCATGTGGAAAAATCCTAATATATCTGTATCCACACATAAGTTATGTGAATTACACTATGCAAAACCTATCTACCAAAAAATCAGAAAAAAAAAAAAAAAAACCCAAAACATCTCACAAAAAATCCAAAAAAATCTCAATCATTCAAACCGCCGCGGATCCGTAACATTGATCCAACAATGCCCGTCGCCCAGACCCGATTTCCTAGCCAACTTCCTATCCCACTCCAACTCGATCTTCCTCTGCTCCGACAACCCGCAAAGCTTCTTCAACCCGTCCTCCATTTGGTCATGGACCCTCCACCACCTCCGGTGCGCCACGTCGCTCGCGTGGACCCTCTGCAACCCGAGATCCCAATTGCAATCGTAGTCCCTATAGCACTGCCACGGCTTCAGGCCGAGGTAGTGTATCGAATACAGCTTCGGCGGGTCTGACCCGAACAGCTGGTTCTTCATGTTGGTCTCGCTCGAGGTGTTGGACCAGAAATTCTTCAAAAAGTTGACCCGCCTCGGTAACCGGTGCCACCAAACGAACACCTCGTTCAGGAACCCCTGGTCCCCGCCGTTATACGAAACGACGTCGTTCATCCTCTGCATGAAATACTCGAACGTGCAGTTGGAGGGCTCTATGACCATGATGCCGGAGTTGAAGATGGAGACGTCGTTTCCCACGGCGGAGATCTGGGGGAAGTGGAAGAGGAAGTCGAAGCTGCGCAGCACGATGATGTCGGCGTCGATGAAGATGATCTTGTCGTAGTCGGTGAGCTGCCAGAGCCGGAACTTGCTGTAGTTGTACTCGTTGTAGGAGCCATTCTCGGCCTTGGGGTTGCGGATGCGAGTGATGAGGCGGATCTGCCAGCCTGCCGCGGCGAGGGCAGAGCGCTTGGGGACGGAGATGGAGGCGTCGATGAGGAGGATGAGGTCGCGGTTCGTTCCGGACTGGAGGAGGCTCTGGGCTAGGGTTATGGCGCCGCAGACGTAGGACTCGGAGGAGTGGAGGACGGTGGCGTAGGCTTCGCGCTTGTTGGGTTTTCGGGCGGCGGTTAGGATCTTGGATAGATCGTAGACCTCGTCTATTCCTGGAATCGAAAAACGTCGTTATTAGCGCTTGCAAAGAGCACAACAACGTGCAGAACTTTAAGATTAATAAAATTTCTTTGTCGCTCAAAAAAAAGATGTTAGCGTAGAATTGTTTCATCGAGAAGTGAAAACTATCAATCTACCAAGTGAGTGAAATCGTGTCGTATTCGCATGTTATGCACAATATGATGCAAATTGTCATATTTGTCGACTTTCTAGGTTAAGAAAACATATACTCTATCTATCCAAATTTGTTTATGTAATTGCACACAATCATTGCGCTTAGATATTCTGAATTTTTTAGAAGTTACCCTTTGACTTTAGAAAAAAGATTAATCTACCATCAATAATAAGGGGCAAAAAGGAGAATTCTACTACATCTTTTGGTCAATTAGTCTTCGAAAAGTTAAAAAGTGGACAAATAAATTAGGATGAAAAGAGTAGTTAGTAATTTTAACTTTGCTAGTTAATTTTATGTGCCATTGTAGCCTATTAACATTACTACATATATGTCCATGCGAAAACATCATAGTATACTAGATGTCGTCTGAAAATTGAATGGAGAGGATTGTAGAGTGCAGTTAATGTCTCATTTATATTTAAATGCACATGGACAATGTTCGATTTCCGTAAGCATTCATCTCTCTCCCCAAATTCCCTAAGATATCTTAGATTAGAATTAATGAATGACCAAAAAAAAAACCAAAATACACACATCCCATGTTCTTGGGTTAAAAGAAGTGCGAATGATAACAATGGAGCATCTATTACTATAAAATAACTTGAGCTTAGCCATTTTGAATCATATTATTATTAGATTCTAAGAGCATCTCCAACCCTTGATTTCAAATTAGAGATGCTAATTTTTTTTTTAAGGTTGATGTAGTATTTTGGCATTTTGAATTTTACATCAAAACCTCATCTCCAACCCTTATGTCAAATTCTATTTACTTGACATCAAGTTATTCCTCTCTAATCCTTATATCAAAATACAAATGGTCATTTTTTAAAATTTTGCATGGAGGAGAGCAGCTGTCAAAGTTGGCAAGTTTGCCCTTCCCTTCAAAGCCACGTAGATTTTGGCATTAGAGAAGGCAGCTCAGTTGGGCTGAATTTAGCTGCCAAAATGATCCGTTTGCCTTCCACATCACTTTTGACAACACCGGTTGGAGATGCTCTAACAAGTTATTGGACTGCTAAAATAATTACATCTATTATGCTGCGACTTACGTTCATCGGATTTGTCACCGGTCTTTTGACTTATTATTTGTTTTGAGATTTTTCTGCGCTAGCTGTAGTCAAGATATGGCAAGTTACGAATGAGTATGTATGATATACATAAAATTATTACGAATCATTTTGACTTCATCTATAAGCAATGCTTTTACAAGTTTTCATTACTTTTATTTTAATGAACTTGAGTCTCTATAAATTTGGAGACCCATGATATTTTTGGATAGAGTACAATTGACTATTTTGAAAAATGGACATAGAAATAGAGAGATGTGATTAGAGTCGGTTTAAAATAAAATAAAAATACAAATAATACAACATGAGTCTCAGATATTTCAACGTATTGCTGTATATTTCAAATGAAAATTTGGCAAACCTAATACTTAAATACATAATCATTATACCTAATAAGTGCACCCGAATCCGTATTACATGAGTGTTTACTATCTCAACTAAACTACGAATGAGGTGCGCGATTGTTAACTTTAAACGGTTTGCCGGTCGTTAACTTCAAAACTTGAATTAGTTAATGTGTGCTCAAGCTGCTTTAAACATCCGATTATCGAAAATTTATAAAATAAACAAAGAACGAGATTGTTAATTTTCCCATGACATGATCTAGACTTCAAGCAAACGGAAACTGGAAACCATACCTTTATCCCATAGGGGTAAAGCCAAATTGCAGGACCCAACCGGCAGCGAAACCTTCTGCTCCAACCTAGTCATTTCCGGCTCGAACCACCACCACTCCCCTTCTCTCTTCACCAGATCATCGCACCGGAACAGCTCCGGCATTGGCCTGCACTTGCTCAAAAACACCATCTTCGCACCAGTACTCCCCCATCCCCACCCCCTTTTCCCTGATCTCTTCACGGCCAGATTCGCCGCGATCAGATGCACTTGGAGCCGGAACACGTCCCTCCCCCACCCTTCTTGTGGGAAATTGCAGGGCAATTTGGCCACCACCGTGTCGAAGTACCCGTAGTTCTCGAAGTCGGGCATTGGTATCTCGGGGCACAACGGCCCATCGATCTCCTCTTCCTCGTCGATCCATTCCGGGAACAAGTCCTGCCATTCGAACAGCTCGGAGACTTGTTCGAAATGGACCGGCACGGCTTGCCCGCGGACTTCCCATTCACTTGTGTCCTCTTCGTCCATGTTCACCATTGCAATCTTCATCCCCTTGCTGAATTCATTCAAAAAAGTGGGATTCTCTGTATTGTTCTTTTTCCTCTTGGGCTTAGGGTGGTTGCCTCGATGATCAGTCTCTTCTAATACAGCCTTCATCTTAATCCCATTCTCCACCTATCAAATCAATAAAATAAAAATAAAATTCACAGTTTCAACCAAATGGGTAAGCAAGAAAACGAAAATCCAAGAATCTTCCTACAAAAAAATGCAATGTACCCAGAAAACAAAACATCGACAAGATTCATTCTGAATGTGACCCACAACACAAATTTTCGAAATGTATTGGAATTAGTACTTGAGGTGGCTCACCTCACCTTGTGATGGCACTGGCGCAACGAGCACCGAACGAACGACACGGCACTCTCATGGTAGTAGGAGGACGACGGCCGGAGAAGAAGAAGGGCATAGATGACAAAAAACACAGCAAGGAAAACAAGGTTGATTCTGATAACCAGAGACTTGGATGGAAGGGCTTTGACGAAGGACATCTTAATTTTTTTTTTTTTTTTTCCCTTTTTCTCACGACACAAGTCCTCAGTAGAGATATTCAAACGTACATGGGCATATATACAAAATGGGAGTGTGATTAGTTTGGTCATGATGAAGACTTGAAAAATATTTTAGGAGGGGTTTGGCTGTAGCTGTTTAGGGGCAAGAGAGAGGCCAAATCAGAGTAGAATTTAAAGACAAGAAACCAATTAATTAATTAACCATTTAGAGAACGACACCTATCAGTTTTCTAGCTTGCTCTAGATTTGCTTCCTTTGAAGACATTAAAATGGGTCTGGGCAAACAGAGGCTTTACTTCTTTGCCTTGTTTTTGTGGCGACCTTTACTTTAATTAATTATTTCCTAATGTACCCCTGTCATTGTCTCTAGAACAGGGTGCATGGGCCATGGGGGAGGAGTGGGAATTGGGAAAGTTCAGGTGGGACAGGGGTAGAACGGTAAAGTGGGCATTTGTTGGTGAACCATACGAGATTACGGTAGCATCCGTACGGATAAGCAGCTCATCAGCAGAAGCCGGCCAGCCACCAACCTTTGATGGTTGCCGAGTCAACCTCAAGAATTCCGTCTTCAGCCATTTTACAGAATTGTGAGCTTTCCACCAATTATAGGAGACCATAGTAAATGAAATTAAGTCACAATTTGAGGTTCCTAAACCAGATATTTCAAGTAATTTTGCAGAAAATGGACGGGGGCGTGTGGATGGATGGAGCTAGATTTTTAAGGGAGTAAAAAGAATTAAAGAAAAGGTTTCAACGGTAAATCTTGATCTTTTGATTTGCTTTTAAGAAAGAGTTTCTGGCGCCACATAGCTTTTGTTTGTGTAAGAAACAACAATACTAAGATCCCTTATGTAAATTTTTTCTCCAAAAGCAAATTGAAAGATTGAGACTTACTACAGCGTGTGGTAGCAAACTAAAAGCAAATTGTAAATTTTTTCTCCAAAAGCAATTAATTGATACCTCACACGTCTTTTGAATCTAACCAATATATTAAAAATTTAATCCGAACCGTTCATAATATATTAATTAAAGAGTAGAGCATCTTTGTAAAAAAATCATGTCGACATGACATCTATAACTCAGTCATCGGGGAACATTATTCTTTTTAAAATGAAAGGTAAATTTAAACTTGAAAATTTACTTCATAATAAATTGGATTCGACCATGAAGTTTCTATTTTCCGATCGACTTGAATTTTGGTATAGATGTAGTAATTGTCAAACTCTATAATATTTAACGGTTTAGATCCAATTTTTGATACAATGGATGAATTGGTTATATTCAAGGAAGAAGAAGAATCAAGGGAGGACATGAGGGCATATTGAACATTTCATCATTTCGGTTAGCAAATTTTACATTATTTCTGTTAATTGGGTGCATTTGCACAAATCAACAAAAGCATAGGGGCATGGATGCAACAAAGTGAAGGTGAGGGGGTGTATCAACGCATATATATATATATATATATATATATATATATATATATATATACACACACACACACACACCATCTTTTGGAGACACAGTATTTTTTGAGGTGTTGCAAATTTGTGGTAGGCTAGTAGAACTGAGAAGCTTCTATAAAGGTTTTTCCTGTTTTTAATTTCATACTCCCTCTGTCCCCACAAAATTGGTCCTCCACAAAATTACGTGTAATTTTCCAACTTAAAAAGAGTATTTGCTAATATAAATTTTCGATTGTGTTTGCTCCGTTCAAAAGATCTTATCGAGATTCATCAAACAAGATTTTATTGCACAAAATATGATGTCAATAAGTACATTTTTAAGCTTAAAAATTACACGTCATTTGGTAAAGAACTAACTTTATGAGACGAATGGAGTATTATAAATGTGTCAGTGTGCGTAATGATGAATGAAAGAGGGGATTAGGTTGGACATCACACCAAACCAAGTAGGGTAAACTATCACAATTTTGCAACCACATGTGAAAGTCATCTGATTGATGAAGTAGACCAACAGGATGTCAGTGATATTCATGATTTCAGGGACGATTGCCCCGTCCCCGCTCGAAGCTTTTCCAAGTTATATCGACGAGTAGTAGTTTAGATGTTTGGGCCAGTTTACGCATACATTGACTAATCTTGAGAGACAAATTCTACCGTCTGCTTACAGGATCTCAATTAAAGTCAAAACAAAGCTACAAACATATGAACCAAAGGAGCTGATTGCATTTGAAAGATATATAGTACTCCGTATCAAACTCAAACTCCAAGTCTCAAGCCTTGATTAATTGGCCAATTGCTCGGGGTTCAAGTATATAATTCCTCGGGGAAATCTGAATAAATTGCAGCCTTAGGTCCACCCTTATGTATTTTGAGTCACTTAGTACATTTTTTTTTTCCGAGTGAAAAGATCATTCTAGTTATAATAATTTGAAAAAAAAAAAAAAAAACTACAACTAAAAAAACAAACAAACTATAACAAAAACAACAAAATAAAAAAATACAACGGCGGTATTATATTGTAACCCAGGAGCTGAATCTTCCACAGATCGGAGGTCCAATTCAAGCATTTTTCTATATGGTCAGTTTCGAAGAAGTGGCAGTGATATTTTCAGCACTACTGTGCGTTTGGCACACCTATTACACTTTAATGGAACCCTTTGAGATCTAATCATCATGACCCAAATTCTTCATTGCATTGAATTTGCCAAGCAATTTGCTGGCCCAAAAAGATCAAGTTAATCGGACATCTATAATTACAGGATCAGACATCTATATTGTCGTATCATACGGCTTTTGATGTCTAATTAACTTAAAATTTTTTTGTCCAAAAAATTACTGAATGAACATTATATGAGTACTTCGAATAACAAGAATTAATCCATAAATCGAAATCCAGTTTTGAGAATTGAGGAATCACCAATTGGAGCCTCATAAATCAATGAAAATTAAAACTCATTAAGATTTGCATACAAAATGATTGCAAGAAGGAGCGGAAGTTGAATTGGGCATCTGCTTTTACCTTTTTTGCATTGATGGTGTGGTATTTCTTCTTCAGAAGAGTCTCGACAACAGTAGAATTATGGAAAACACACGTAATAGAAAACTTATCCCCTAACAGAATGTACACACTTCCAGTAAAGCACAAACTATTTTAACCTATAAACCACTTCCTCTTTTTGTCACGGAATGACAAAGGTAACTGTAGTAACCAAGAGCCGCAACAACGGAAGCAATACAAGCCACAAGAAGCTTAAAACTTGAACGAAAGTAACTAACAGGCAATAGAAGCAACAATCTTAGCCAATAATAGGACCAAACATATAGAGTAAACAAAATCACCATCCAAGATATGACCTAATAAAGCTGTTGTTTGAAGAGAAGAAGAAAAAATGTATAGGGTGTTAATTAACCCTAACACATAGACTTTATTTATATTGTGAGTACTTATTACGACGTCTCAACTAGCCCAATGTGGGACTAATATAAGCCGGAGAATATTCTAACAAAAGCAATAACTGAACCCAAAAGATAAACGCCGCGCAGGGCTATGACTACTAGTGCCAGAAAAAAAAAAAAAAAAAATCAAGTGTAGCCAGATGTACTCGGGGTGGCCCTATATTGTTCAAGCCTGCAAAACTTGACCTCTGCCTTACCACCAAATGGCTCAAAACATGACCTTGCTCTTCAAATAAAACCTTGCAACTTTGTAGTTACTCTTAGAAAAATTCAAGGATCAATTACCGCCATTTTTCATCTTGAAAATCGAAACTTTTTCAGAAAGTCATTTTTCCATACTTAGACAGAATTTAGGGGGCCGACAGGGTCTTCGGGTACTTGGAAGCTTCCGGAGCATTCCTTGGCCTTCAAACGCGCCTTATTTGCACGTATAACCTGAAACACACAAAAACCTACCTTACGTGCAATGTAACTATAAAAGCTAAATAAATGTAAGACGAAACAACATAAAACGGGACTAGTCGCACCAAATATCTGCAATATTGGGTGCTCATCAAGAATACGAGCAGCAACAGGCAATAATAACCCACTATCTAGTCAACGTTAGAACAAAAGAGGTTACCAAAAGCCAACAAAATCACTATCCAAGATATGACCTAATAAAGCTGTTGTTTGAAGAGATGAAGAAAAAGTGTATAGGTCGTTAATTAACCCTAATTAACACACAGACTTTATTTATATTGTGAGTACTTATTACAACGTCTCAACTAGCCCAATGTGGGACTAATATAAGCTGGAGAATATTCTAACAAAAGCAATAACTGAACCCAAAAGATAAACGCCACGCAGGGTTGTGACTACTGGTGCCAGAAAAAAAAAAAAAAAAAAATCAAGTGTAGCCAGAAGTACTCGGGGTGGGTGGCCCTATATTGTTCAAGCCTGCAAAACTTGACCTCTGCCTTACCACCAAATAAGGTATAAATGTGTGCTTGGAAGTTTTTAGGGGGAGAACCAGACACATCCTTGGCTTCAAAGGTAATGTAATACTCCAGAGCTCGAATACTGGAGGTGTAGTTTGCCTTGAGGAACTTCACAAACTGGTACTTCTTTTGTAAGTTATTATCCTCATTGTACTTGTCAAGAGCTAACTTGGCAATGTCTTGAACCTGCTCCAATGTCCACAATGCACCAGGCCACGGGCACAACCGAACCGGTCTAAGGTACATCTGTTGGAAATCGATGTCGTCAGGAGCACTGCCTATATCAAAACCATCGCTCAGGTTGATCCTCCAGTGCAGAGACGGAACTGTATATAGGCATATGGGGGCCACAGCCCCCGCGTTGTTTTGGAGTTTTTTTTCAATATTAATATTAGTTTTTTTTTTTTTTTGGTTAACAACACCTAAATATTGTATTTTGTGTTGAATGTTATTTAGACATTTAAATGCTTTAAAAATGTGTTTGTTTTGGGTCCCAAAACTCAATTTCTTTCTTTGCACACGGTCTATCATAAGTTTTTTTTCAATTATGAATCTCATTTCTCTTTCGATCTTTCTCCACTCATTACTCAAAAAACCTCCTTCAAAACCTAAACCAAACAAACTATTAGATTTTTGAACCTTAAAATTTCAAAATTTTCTTGTTCATAGTTCGGCCCCCGCGTTTATGAAATCCTGGTTCCGTCCCTGCTCCAGTGGTACTCTGTATTCTTGGAAGGTGAACGAGCGACGGGGTTTTACCCCAAATAAATGGTCCCTCACTTTTTGAGCTCGTACGAACTCCTCAGGAGGAAAGTCAGCAGCCATTATCTAACTCGTCCTTTCCTATTTTTGAGAGAAAGAAGAAATCAAGAATGCGGCCGCGAGGGAAGAAGAAGATTTAAGCCTAAGGGATGGGATGGGATGGGATGGGATACCTTAATTTGTTTCTGGTCGGACGGCTGCCTCAAATTGAGAGAAGAATTCCCGGACGAAGGACGAATATTTAGGAGTCTCCTTTCTTATATCCTGGTATATATATATAGATAATAAGTGCCATCCCATTCCTACTCTGATTGACGAAATACCCCTTGGCCGAATCCCATTCCTACTCTGATTGTGTGGAATGCTGCTAACCACATAAATAATAGTCCAACTCCACGAGATCGTTCGAGATTAGTTTAAAAACTTAACGAGCTTAAAGACTAGAATAGCTAAGCTAATTGGATTTCGGTACTAGATATAGGACGAATCGGGTGTCGTCCTTGTATCTGAGCTTCCTAACACCATTGTTCTATCACACCAAAACTAGAATTTCTTTCTTATTATCACCATGGTTCACGATCACGCTTTCATCCATTCGCCACAAATCTCTCAATTGGGAGTCGTCAACCGTTCAAGACTCCCAATTTTGCTATCGGTTAGCTATATCTCTACCTTGTTCATCTATTAAGCCGGCAGAGTCCATTGAATCATCGCTTGAAGAAAATTTTCCATTGAATCATTGTTTGGTCTTCTTAAACAGTTATACCTTTTTTTCTCTATTTTATCCAAATTCCTCCTAAATAACATTTCAACTTCAGAAATTTGTTGTGTTTTCTCCATACCCTTTGCATCTCTGAGCATCACTAGCCACAAATTCTGCTCTTGCTTTGGTCAAAAAAAGGTACCAGAAACCAAATAAGACGCCGGCCGGTTGGATCGATACGGACGACCTTTGCAAAGGACTCACTGACGGAGAAGTTCATCATTTTGGCGAGAAAGCTTACACTTGAAAGTCTCTTGGCTAGCTGTTGATACACTGGATAACAGGGTTTTGAATTGCGGTGTAGGAAAACATAACGGTATTTAAAATCCTGCAGGATATGAAAGATTAAGCCCTCTAGAGTTCGTGTTCATACATATCGCCTTGTTCGTTTTGGGGTCTCAACAACCCATGGGCACAGTCTCTAATAAATTTTTCCTATCTTTCTCTTTTCATTCATTACTTTCAAAAACCTTCCTCAAAACCCAAACCGAACAAGGATTCATTGGACACGCATAATACGCAACACTCTCCATTAGTTACACATTTATCCATACTTAGTGACGGATTTCACAGCAATATGTGGTGTTCAAAGAGTGATTGGGCATCAAGAGGCAGTGCTCAAGAAATCCAATAATTTTCCATGGAAAAAAACTTATTTACCTCTAAAAGTGTTTTGGACGATCCTTTTTTTTTTTTTTTAAACTCTTCCAGAGAAGAGTTCTTCAAAATTCGGACCATTGATTACTGAGACGGACATGTGAGATTGTCCACCTATCTCTCTTTTCCAAGAATCCAGAGCATTAAAAAGAAAGAAAGAAAGAGACGGTCAAGGGTCCCCCCCAAGAGGACGTGTATAAGGAGTAATCTTTCTTTTTGAACTGGATGAGTACTAATCTTCTTCATCTTATTTCTTTTGGCAAGACGAACAGATTTGATTCCGGATGTACACGAATAGAGAACTTGACTAGACATGCTCTGCTTTTGTTTATGGAACAAAAGTACAAAACCGAAAGAACTTGTGCTCTATCTATCTATCATTCACACGCAGCAACTGGGCCAGATTTATCACTGTCTGAAAGACTGAAACACAGATTTTGCACTTGTGGATTCCACGTTCGCCAAAGCTGTAATAATTTAGAGATGGCAACGGTGCCGTTCGGTTATGTTATTGGTTACATCAAAACCGAAACCGATACTTTACACCTAAAACTGAAATCATAATCAAAATCGGCTGTTTTCTTTTTACCTAAACCATAGGCAAAACCGTCAGTTACAGATTCGGGTCAGGGTTTTTTTTACTGAAACTGGTGATCAACACTTTTAATTGCCAACCTTTATCAACCAGACGGAAGGGCCAGAAAAAAATAAGAATGAAGTGAAGTTTAAGTGCAGTTAACACAGAACGAATCAATCCTCCAAGTTCCAACCACAGAGAAAATCACAACCCATAAAAAAGTCAAACATAAAATTCCTCTTCCAAACATGAAGACAATTAAGGAAATTGAATCCACAAAGTTCGAAGACCCTAAAATATAATACAACAAAATAGCATAAAATGCCAACAAATTAATATACCATAGAGTGAATCCATCTTCCACAAATTTGAATGGAATCTATACATCTTGTCTTAGACCACACCACAATGGTGGGGCACTGAATAATTGTGTGCCTAACTAGGTTCAGTAGGTTGTTCGCTCATGAAAGTTTCTGTCAAAGTTAAAGCCGAGATGAGCAGTAGTAGTTCAATTTTGATTTAAAAACTTATTTCTCAGACGATTCGATCTCAAATGGGCTTTAATCAGGACTATCACTAGTCCGTCTATCTCGAGTAGCTAGCTTGTGTTTTTATACATCGATAATATCATCAGCTGATCGAGTCGAGTAATAACTTGTTAAGAGCTTGAATAGTTTAACAAGCTTTAGAAAAATGTTCAAGCGGTATCAGTGGCGACTCGTTAAGAGCTTGAATAGTTTAACAAGCTTTAGAAAAATGTTCAAGCGGTATCAGTGGCGACTCCAGGAGTTCGGGCGTATGGGGTCATTTGTAAGCATTAATACTTGTACCAGTTATAAATCAGGAAAAAAAAACATCATAGTATTGGCAATTAAAAATTTAGTTCCAAAAAAATCACATTTAAAGCTTGACAAGTGTCGCAACTAAGACCTTGAAAATATCGAAAGGCATATACTAGTTATCCTTTTTTTCAGCTCTTAGACCAAAAAAATAAAATACTCGAGCTTCTACAATTGCATTCGACGCGGTTTCATATTATGAAATCGTTGCATTATAGTTTCTTTGCTGAATCTTCCACAGATCGGAGGTCCAATTCAAGCATTTTTCTATATGGTAAAAGTTTCGAAGAAGTCAAGTGGCAGTGATATTTTCAGCACTACTGTGCGTTTAGCACACCTAATACACTTTAATGGAACCCTTTGAGATCTAATCATCATGACCCAAATTCTTCATTGCATTGAATTTGCCAAGCAATTTGCTTGCCCAAAAAGATCAAGTTAATTGGACATCTATAATTACAGGATCAGACATCTATATTGTCGTATCATATGGCTTTTGATGTCTAATTAACTTGAAATTTTTTTGTCCAAAAAATTACTGAACGAACTTTATTCGCGTACTTCGAATAACAAAATTAATCCATAAATCGAAATCCAGTTTTGAGGATTGAGGAATCACCAATTGGGGCCTCATAAATCAACGAAAATTAAAACTCATTAAGATTTGCATACAAAATGATTGCAAGAAGGAGCGGAAGTTGAATTGGGCATCTGCTTTTACCTTTTTCGCATTGATGGTGTGGTATTTCTTCTTCAGAAGAGTCTCGACGACAGTAGAATTATGGAAAACACACGTAATAGAAAACTTATCCCCTTACAGAATATACCCACTTCCAGTAAAGCACAAACTATTTTAATCGATAAACCACTTCCTTTTTTTTGTCACGGAATGACAAAGGTAACTCTAGTAACCAAGAGCCGCAACAGCGGAAGCAATATAAGCCACAAGAAGCTTAAAAATTGAACAAAAATAACTAACAGGCAATAGAAGCAACAATCTTAGCCAATAATAGGACCAAACATATAGAGTAAACAAAATCACTATCCAAGATATGACCTAATAAAGCTGTTGTTTGAAGAGAAGAAGAAAAAGTGTATAGGGTGTTAATTAACCCTAATACATAGACTTTATTTATATTGTGAGTACTTATTACGACGTCTCAACTAGCCCAATGTGGGACTAATATAAGCCGGAGAATATTCTAACAAAAGCAATAACTGAACCCAAAAGATAAACGCCACGCAGGGCTGTGACTAGTGCCAGAAAAGAAAAAAAAAAAAAAAATTCAAGTGTAGCCAGAAGTACTCGGGGTGGCCCTATATTGTTCAAGCCTGCAAAACTTGACCTCTGCCTTACCACCAAATAAGGTATAAATGTGAGCTTGGAAGTTTTTAGGGGGACAACCAGACACATCCTTGGCTTCAAAGGTAATGTAATACTCCAGAGCTCGAACACTGGAGGTGTAGTTTGCCTTGAGGAACTTCACAAACTGGTACTTCTTTTGTACTAAGTTATTATCCTCGTTGTACTTATCAAGAGCTAACTTGGCAATGTCTTGAACTTGCTCCAATGTCCACAATGCACCAGGCAACGGGCACAACCAAACTGGTCTAAGGTACATCTGTTGGAAATCGATGTCGTCAGGAGCATTGCCTATATCAAAACCCTCGCTCAGTTTGATCCTCTCGTGGTACTCTGTGTACTCTTGGAAGGTGAATGAGCGACGGGGTTTTACCCCAAATAAATGTTCCCTCACTTTTTGAGCTCGTACGAACTCCTCAGGAGGAAAGTCAGCAGCCATTATCTAACTCGTCCTTTCCTATTTTTGAGAGAAAGAAGAAATCAAGAATGCGGCCGCGAGGGAAGAAGAAGATTCAAGCCTGAGGGATGGAATGGGATGGGATGGGATACCTTAATATGTTACTGGTCGGACGGCAGCCTCAACCTGAGAGAAGAATTCTGGACGAAGGAAGAATATTTAGGAGTCTCCTTTCTTATATCCTGGTATATATAGACAATAAGTGCCATCCCATTCCTACTCTGATTGACGAAATACCCCTTGGTCGAATCCCATTCCTACTCTGATTGTGTGGAATGCTGCTAACCACATAAATAATAGTCCAACTCCACGAGATCGTTCGAGATTAGTTTAAAAACTTAACGAGCTTAAAGACTAGAATAGCCAAGCTAATTGGATTTCGGTACTAGGTATAGGACGAATACGGGGTCGTCCTTGTATCTGAGCTTCCTAACACCATTGTTCTATCACACCAAAACTAGAATTTCTTTCTTATTATCACCATGGTTCACGATCATGCTTTCATCCATTTGCCACAAATCTCTCAATTTGGAATCGTCAACCGTTCGACTCCCAATTTTGCTATCGGTTAGCTATATATCTACCTTGTTCATCTATTAAGCCGGCAGAGTCCATTGAATCATTGCTTAAGAAAATTTTCCATTGAATCATTGTTTGGTCTTCTTAAACAGTTTTACCTTTTTTTTCTCTATTTTATCCAAATTCCTCCTAAGAGCAAGTTTATCAGCACATGTAAACTACCTTTATAGTCATTTTAGATCACCAAAAGGGAGAAAAGTACTCTGCAGCAGCATCAGTAAACAAGGAGGTAAACTGCCTCCAGCTACAGTTCCAAGGTAAAAGAAGCGTACGACTGTTCATAAGCTACCCAATTTTTTATTGTATTCTCTCCCTCTCTCTCTCTTGCTCCCTCTCTCTCTCTCTCTCTCTCTCTCTTGCTCCCTCCCTCTCTCTCTCTATTAATATTTTAATAAAGAATAGGTAAAATAGATTGTGTTGATGTAGTGTTAGAAAAATATAAGTAGGTAAAATAAAAAATGTGCACTGGTCAAGAGGTTTTTTAACAAATGACTGATAAACTTGCTCTAAGAGCATCTGAGCATGTACATGAGACTAGCAAAACCCACCTTTGTAGTTGTTTTACCGAATCAAAGGCCCAAAAATAGCTTACAGCAGTCTCTGCAAACCTGAAGCTATTTTTCCTTTTTGAAAAATTCTCTCTACATCTACCAAGCAACTATTCATAAGCAAAAGACTAAAATTTTTCCTATCTTTCTCTCTTCATTCATTACTTTCAAAAACCTCTTTCAAAATCTAAACCGAAGAGGGAATACTATTCATTGGACACGCATAATACGCAACACTCTCCATTAGTTACACATTTATCCATACTGAGTGACGGATTTCACAGCAATATGTGGTGTTCAAAGAGTGATTGGGCATCAAGCGGCAGTGCTCAAGAAATCCAATAATTTTCCATGGAAAAAAACTTATTTACCTCCAAAAGTGTTTGGACGATCCGGTTTTTAAAAAAAAACTCTTTCAGAGAAGAGTTCTTCAAAATTCGGACCATTGATTGCCGAGAAGGATGGATGAGATCGTCCGCCTATCTCTCTTTTCCAAGAATCCAGAGCATTAAAAAGAAAGAAAGAAAGAGACGGTCAAGGGTCCCCCCCCAGAGGATGTGGATGAGAAGTAATCTTTCTTTTTGAACTCGATGAGTACTAATATTGATCTTGCTTCTTTTGGCCAGACGAACAGATTTGATTCCGGATGTACACGAATAGGGAACTTGACTATACATGCTCTGCTTTTGTAACTTATGGAACAAAACCGAAAGAACTTGTGCCCTTTATCATTCACACGCAGCAACTGGGCCAGATCCCAGATATATCACTGTCTGAAACACAGATTTTTACACTTGTGGGGTTCACATGCACATGCAGGTATTCCGTGTTCGCCAAAGCTGTAATTTAGAGATGGCAACGGTGCCATTCGGTTATGTTATTGGTTACATCAAAATCGAAACCGATACTTTACACTTAAAACTGAAATCATAATCAAAATCGGCTGTTTTCATTTTACCTAAACCATAGGCAAAACCGTCGGTTACCGATTCGGGTCGGGTTTTCTTTTTACTGAAACTGGTGATCAACACTTTTAATTGCCAACCTTTATCAAACAGACGAAAGGGGCAGAAAAAAATAAGAATGAAGTGAAGTTTAAGTGCAGTTAACACAGAACGAATCAATCCTCCAAGTTCCAACCACAGAGAAAATCACAACTCATAAAAAAGTCAAACATAAAATTCCTCTTCCAAACATGAAGACAATTAAGGAGATTGAATCCACAAAGTTCGAAGACTATAAAATATAGTACAATAAAATAGCATAAAATGCCAACAAATTAATATACCATAGAGTGAATCCATCTTCCACAAATTTGAATGGAATCTATACATCTTGTCTTAGACCACACCACAATGGTGGGGCACTGAATAATTTTGTGCCTAACTAGGTTCAGTAGGTTGTTCGCTCATGAAAGTTTCTGTCAAAGTTAAAGCCGAGATGAGCAGTAGTAGTTCAATTTTGATTTAAAAACTTATTTCTCAGACGATTCGATCTCAAATGGGCTTTAATCAGGACTATCACTAGTCCGTCTATCTCGAGTAGCTAGCTTGTGTTTTTATACATCGATAATATCATCAGCTGATCGAGTCGAGTAATAACTTGTTAAGAGCTTGAATAGTTTAACAAGCTTTAGAAAAATGTTCAAGTGGTATCAGTGGCGACTCGTTAAGAGCTTGAATAGTTTAACAAGCTTTAGAAAAATGTTCAAGCGGTATCAGTGGCGACTCCAGGAGTTCGGGCGTATGGGGTCATTTGTAAGCATTAATACTTGTACCAGTTATAAATCAGAAAAAAAAAAAACATCATAGTATTGGCAATTAAAAATTTAGTTCCAAAAAAATCACATTTAAAGCTTGACAAGTGTTGCAACTAAGACCTTGAAAATATCGAAAGGCATATACTAGTTATCCTTTTTTTCAGCTCTTAGACCAAAAAAATAAAATACACGAGCTTCTACAATTGCATTCGACGCGGTTTCATATTATGAAATCGTTGCATTATAGTTTCTTTGTTGATAACATCAAATACTTCATTTTCAATATATGCGACCAAGCAATTATTCAACTTTTGGTCTCACATTCATTACATAACTTATTCTTCACATATTTCATTGCCGAAAGCGATGCCAACTTCACACCCGATTCTAATGGGTCGCCTTTTATTTTTAACGAGTAGTGTTTTCTTTCAAGTAACTGTCCCGGACAGTTGCTGGACTTGTCTCACGAGTGTGTCCTACAAACATATCTTCACGTATATCCCTGCATTGGACTGTCCGGGATAGTTATCGGAGACGATCCCATCCCTTTTTATTCTACACGCAACTTTCAAGTGTTATAAACATTGGAAAATTATCCAGGTGGTGTCGCCATCAAATTCTAATGGGTCATTTATTAATTTTTAAAAAAATTTCAATATAGTAGTAGCAAAAAAAATAATTTCCATCAGGTCGCCCGACCCTACACCCCAAGCTTTGCCGTCGCCACTAAGCGCTATACTTAACGTAACAAATTGATCTCTCGAACGAACACATGCAATTTCAAGTACTTTGATTCGTTTACTAGCCCTAGGTAAGTCCACAAGCTATGCAGTATTCATGTGACAACCGGAGTGAAAAGTGAAGTTCGACTTCCACCCGTGTATTATTAATTAATTCATATGTTGGGCCAATACATAGAGAACTTTACCTCTGTGATAAATAACCTTTTGCTTGTGGAAGACAGAGAAACTTTTAGCTATACCGGGGATATCAAGCCCTATGGTATTCTCTCTGGTCCGTTTCTTATTTTTTGGCTATTTTTTTTATCACATTTGGATGATCGATTTTGTTCATTTCATAGAGTTCGGCGGAAACCTTAATCATGCCAAAAATTGTATTCATCGGACTTTATTTAATACATGATCGGCACACGTAAAAATTGCAAAAAAAACCAAAACTGGGTTTTGATTCAGTGTGTTTTTTGACTCAGTTTTGGTTTTCTTCAATTTTAACGTGTGCCAATTATGTATCAAATAAAGTCTGATAAACACAATTTTTGGCATGATTATAATTCTCGCCGAACTCTACAAAATGAACGAAATCGATCATTCAAATATGATCGGAAAATAGCCGAAAAATTAGAAACAGACCAGAGGGAATACCATGAAGCTTGATATTCCGGGGATGCCTAAAAGTTTATCGTGGGGGTAAACCTAGTCGCCCGAATGACTCGGACATTGGACTGGATACCGAAATAAAAAATAGAAGGATATATAACTATGTTAAAGTCATGCATTAATCATCTATGCCTTTTCTTAATATTCCATTCCAAGAGGCAAGAGTCCGTAGAGAGGAAGTTAAGAATCTTAAACTATATACCCCAAAGGTTTTGCATATGAATATGGGAAAGCAAGCAAGCGATTGTCCTTCATAAAATCGTACGTATATATTTAAAGTTTACGGAGGCTAACCATTCCAAACCTTGAGATCACTTGAGGGTTTGCCTAGTCGTTAACTTTAAGGCCTAAAAATTAATACAGATGCAAACAAGATGGCCCGAATGTCCGATTGTGAAAAACATAAGATATGGTACCCCAGTTGGTTGGAGGAGAGAGAGACCCCACATAGCCACCCTAGCTAAAAAAGTAGAGTAAATGAAAGATCTAGCTTTAGGGGATAGATTCTATTTCTGATCTCAATTATCTACTCACTAGACTCCCACTTCCCTACCCTTCACAAATCACTCTCTATATAATACTCCTCATTCAGGAGATTTTACAAGCACCTTCAAGGCAAAAGCACAAACAAGTAACAGCAGTAGTGAGCAATATCAACAAGATGCCTATTTGGAATCCACATAAAAGTGTAAATGTACCTCTCACAGAGGAGCAGCTGAAGGGTTTGTTAAAAAGGTACGACAAAAATGGCGATGGCCGATTGAGCTGGAAAGAGGTGAGGGAAGCGTTCCGGAGCTTGGGGTTGGACTTCAGCGGGTGGAGAGCGTGGCGAGCAATGCGTCACGCCGATAAAAATGGTGATGGGTACATTAGCGAAGAGGAGATGGAGGAGCTCGTCAAGTACGCTACAAAAAAATGGGGATTCACTGTTTGTTAGTAGAACTTATTACTCCTTTTATTGTTTTCTTCTCCTAGTAGCTAGAACTTATTACAAGGACCCTTCAATTATATAATAGGGAGAGGTATTGTAGTTCTATGTATGACTAAGAATATGATGAGAAATAGGAAGTTATGAAGCTGTGATGATTATGTGTAACCCCTGCAACTTTTCTTGTATATATACAAAAGAGAGAAAAATGTTAGAGCATTGTAAAAAGTTAGCTAGTGAAGACGAAGGAGTCCGATTTCGTTCACCTGCCTAAATAGTAACGAAGATAAAGATCCCAAGCTTACCTATCTAATCTTTTTTCAAGGAAAGGTCACCTACTTTCAAATTCTTGGTGTACTTTCGTTTTTTTGGAAGTCTCAAAAGATTAATTATATTTTTTAGGAGTAATATTTTTTATATCAAATATGGATTTTGTTTGATAGATTTTTTATACAAAGTTTTTAAAATCACCTAAAAGATTATACTACTAAATTGTAAGATATAATCAATTGAAAAAATGATACGCACTCCCAAAAAAGATGAAGATTTTGGGACAGAGAGAGTATTTACTTTGAAATTATAATTCACTTCCCTTTTAGTAAGTAATGCTTACCCACTTTTTAGGTGGGTGAATAAAATCGGACTCGAATATGACCCCATGAATTGGTGATATGAATAGTACTACGTTGGCTAGTGATCAATATGACCCATGAGAATAGTGATATGAATCGTAGCCTTGACTCCATTTAATTTTATAATATCCCTATTGAGAAATACTTACTTACGGAGGTGTTATAAATACTTGTTTACAACACCACTGTAAATAAGTATTTCTCATTCCCGTTCGGCTAAATAAATTAACTGGCTTATTTTTTTGTCATTATTCAAAATGTTTTCGTATTTGTTAATTTTTCGTCAATTTTTTTAGGATTATTGCATCATCTTGATGAGAGGAATCCAAAAAGTAAAAAATTATGATCGAAATCCAATTTTTTTGAATAAAAAAAATTTGGCTTATTTTTGTCTTTATTAAAAAAATTAGGTTTCAATCGTAATTTTTTACTTTTTAGATTTCTCTTGTCATGACGATGAAATAATCCTCAAAAATTGTTAACAAATTAACAAATACGAAAAAAATTTGAATAAAAACAAAAAAAATAAGTCAATTAACTTATTTAGCTGAACGGGATAACTGGGCCAAATTTATCACTGCATGAATCTTTTGGAGTAAAAATCACGGATTTCAAAGTAATGGGCCTCACATGCACAGGTGTTCGCCGAAGTGGAAGGAGTATTTCGGCTTTGGCCTTTTTCAGCCACGATAGTTCTCTACATGGCCGGCCCTTGGGCAAGGCCCAAGAGGCCCGGGCCTTGGGCCTCCAGAAAAAGTTCGAAAATGGGGGCCCCTTTTAGGATTAAATTTGTATATATAAATATAGTTAGTGAAATTTGTACAACACAATCTGAATGGTCTGGTGGCAATTCTTTCATCTTTAAGTGTTTGTGGACCTTGAGGTCCATGGTTCGAACCTCTGTACGTGCATTTTAAACTTCGCCCAAGCCATTTTTTCTTGTGAATGTGAATTGGTTTCTCTCGCATCATATTAAATTTTTTTTTATTTCAAACCTTAATTATTTTTCCTTTTGACTCTTCAAAAAATTCTTTTCGTTGGCAAGAACAATTATATTTTTTTTGGAGCTTTCAAACAATACTTTTTGTTGGTAAGTATGTTATTTATTTGAGAGTACAATAGATATTTGATTAGTTTGATTACCCATTTAATCAGTAATTTTCAGTTAAATAACAGAGATGACAACCTCTTTGTCAGATATATTTCATGTGATGGGTTTACATTTTTCCTCCATGATAAATTAAATCAAAAAACACGGCAAGCGATCATTGTTTAAAATTGTCCCATTTCATAAATCGAAAAAAAGATTGTACAATTATTTTCAAAATTCCTGTACGTAATACCTCTTAAAAAAATTATAACAAAATTATAAAGGGCCCCAAAATCTGAGCCGGCCTAGGGCCCCGAAAAGTGTAGGGCCGGCCCTGCTTGTATATTGGTGTGAAGTTCTGCCAAGAAATTGGAACAAAATATAATTGCTGCGAAAATTACTCAGAATGAATAATCCCTGCATGTTATGGGGGGAAATTATTGGCGTCCCATGGCCGTATCCCAAACCCCTTTTTCAGCATACAGTAGCGTCGGGTCCAAGAAAAAATGTGTGGGCTCAACTCCAATGCATGTGTGGTGGTGCCGTATGAAGACTGAATAATCTCGTTATCAAGTATGAAGCATGACAATGGTGTACGATAAGCTATTGACTTGTAACTCGAAATGTTTATTGTAGCCATATGAAAAACGTGGATGCGATCAACGTGATTCCGTTTTGGAGGGAAATTGCAAAGTCTATGGACTTACTTCACATGGAGTGAACCATCTAATTTGGTATCCCGTTCACCTCATAATTTTAGTTTCTTACAAAATTAAAAGTTTCATCTTATTTAGACAAGAGAAAAAACTTCTGGGATAATATTTAATAATTTGTTTGTTCCAATTTGAAGATTCAATTGGTTTTTCAAATAGTTTTGACATTACCTGCAGCCTAGGTCCTTAATTTGCAAATTCCTAATAACGTGAGGCTCTTGGGAAATTTTGAACTGCAATATTGGGTGTTTCTTTTGATAATCGGATGTTCAGGTTAACCTTGCACACACTTCGACTAATTTCAGGATCCTAACACTGACGGTCGGACAAACCTCTTGTGGCCATAAGATTTAAAATGTTTGGTCTTTGAGGAATTCGAATTTTGCAACCTTTTTGAAAACCAAACCCTTAAGTTGCTTTTTTATATTCACCTGACCAAACCCGTTATAATGTGAGTGATTATATTGAAAATGGAAAGAAAATAAACCCAAAATTGCTTTGGATTAAAAATTTCACTTTTGAGCATGCAACCTTATACCTTTCACATGAACAAAAGTTGTAAGTTGTAATTACCAAACAAATAAAGAAAATTATTCTATTCAAGTGCCGACTGCGCACTTATCCACTATTCCAACAACTTTCCACTTTGCATGTCAGTGCTCTTAAACTAATAATCTCCACCACCTAAACAAAAATAAGATCGTCGATGTATCTGTTATCGAGTTTCAATGTAATTTTCGTTTGCGGTGCAGAAGAAAAAACAGAGGGGGTTTCGAGAAGGATTAGGAACCTAACTCCCAAAATTTCACAATAAATCTGCATCTTTTCCCAATTTGAATATCACGCAAACCGTATGCATCTTCTATTCACGACTAAATCTGTCATTGCGTACAAAATCTTTAACATAGGTCACGTTTAGTTATCGGGCATGTCATTGCATACGAAGTCTTTTAACACATGGTCGCGTTTAGTTAGCGGGCATGATGAGATCATATAGTCTATTTTGGTATTTAAATAGGAATTGTGTATCCCGTGGAATAACCTACCGTAACTATTTTAACCGATTATGTCTAATGTCTCTATGAAATGGATATTCCACTTTCAAAGCATAAAATCTATTACCGCATCACTCAATCCAAGAGTTGATATATTACTCTCAAAATTGCATAATCGGGTTTCGAAGAAATAATTTAACTAGTTCCATAATTTTTTTTTAATCTCAAATAATACTGTGATAGGAATTCGTATCACAACAGTACTTTTAAGTTAGTTGGCCCTGTCAAATTCCTTCAATCAAATCCTAAACACATATGAATAGATGCGATGAAATTGAAAAGTTAGGCCAAACTCATGACGATTTCATTTTGCTTTATGGGCGATTGGGGGCTAACAGAATTATGGAGAGAAGGACCATGCAGTATAAAAAGGGATTTGGAATCTATATTTTTCATAGGTCACTTCTAGAAATGATCATGCATGCTTATGCAATGTGCAGTACTCTTGTTACCAGTTCTTCATGAGAAAGGATAGTGGATGCACCAAATCCATGTGAGTGTGATATGATAACAAACTCTCCGAAGAGAACGGATGTTGGAAATGACTATTCAGTCCTTGATGGATGGATTCAGGATTTGGAACAAACTCATAGAATTCAGGACAAATGGATCCTTTTAATTCCTTAACTAATGTAAATCCTTTGTATTATATGATTCTTTTTTTTCTTTTTTTTTAAAGTTTTGCAATTCGTCCCTTTATAATTTACATCTTTGGTTCGGTAGAAAAAAATGGATAACATTTGATTCAAAGAGTTTCAATTTCTGTAAAGTTATCTATGTAAGATGGATATGTTTAAGTAAATATTCTATTCCTTTTTGTTTTTCTTTACCCTCAATAGCACTTATTTGTATATCCTGCAAATGAATCGCAAAAGTGCTACAAGAGTCAAGACCCAATTTGCACGGATGGAATGTACCTCTTGAATCATCTTAAAATCATCATATCTACATATAAGTTAACGTCTAAAGTTGGTATAACATTACATTGAAGTTCATAATATACATCTAGTTAAAAAAATCATTATATCAAGACGAAAACTCGAAACATATATACGAATGACGTGCAAGTTTCTGAGTACTTCTATACATTTGGGTGTTTATTGCAACATTTCCCATTTCGCACTGCAAAGGGAAATGCCTTTCGTGTCGAGGTTAGGGTATGGCTTAATTATTGTGGAAACATTTATAATCTGTACGTTCTTCTTGCCTACCAAGCTACCACATTATATGGAAGACAGGAATGCCTATAATCGTCTGCTCAAAGCTATCTAACATTACCTTTCTGCGAAGCCATCCTTTACTATTGCTTTAGCCCTAGAAATTAGAGGGTGGGGTTCCCTAGACAAAGATGCTTGGCCTTAGCAGTGTTTGGTAGTTATAGTGTAAAATTATTAGAACCCTATGCAGCGGGTTGACTTTCCTAAAGCCTAAAAGTAGTCCCCAAAGTATTCACAAAGATGAGCTCTTTAATTATGACCCAGCCCTCCAAGTTGTGAACCTTACTTTTTTGGCCTGAAGACATGTCCCTTGCCTGGCCTAATTAATTAGTGATTAATTACTAGTGATTAAGGACACTTTAAAAGATTCTTACTTGCCTAGCTAGATCCTATAGCTTGATTTATTCAGCATATGCAAATGCACTTTAGTTCAAACCCACAGAGGGTCATGTGCATATTTTCAAATGACAATGATGAAGCGATTTACATAAATTATTGAAGAATGTAACAACTAATGGATACTTCATCTCTCAATAGGCACATGCGCATTTTAATTCAAGTAACTCAGAGGGAGAAGATATAATTGATCTTATTTTAGTCGCAGAATTTGGTCGCCAAAGTTTTTTTTTTTTGGTTGCAACGGAATAGAGTCGTCAAGGATGCATTTTCTAGTATACGTGGAGGAAAGATTCCGAGTTCTAAATCTATCAATCCCAATAATTGTTGTTATTGATATCCTTAGCATCGTGCACAAGGGCGTCTAAATGCCCTACGCGTTCAACAAACTAGTATTGTTATAGTGAAAAGACAAAAAAATTTGCAGTTGTACCTTATCGCAAAGTGAGGCAAGCAATGTGCTTATATTTGAATTCGCAACTAGACGGGTCCAAATGTTGTGTTAAGTACCGAGGATGACGTAAAAGTTTCAAAGAAAAATAGTGAAATTTGGTATGGTAAATGGCTCCCTAATTTTGAGATTTTCTCCCGCAGCCCACTACATTTCTGTAAATGGTTGTTAAAAATCATATATAATATTTCGGTAAATGGTTGTTGAAAACAAGATTATATTTCGGTAACTATATGTCAAAAATATGTTCAACTTTCGGTAAATAACTGCCGAATATACATTTTCGGCAAAAAGCTGTTGAAAAAAAATTATATTTCGGTAATTGGATGCTGAAAAATGTATCTCAATTTCGATAAATAACTGTCGAGTGTAATTGAAAATTTTTAACGGGCTGCGGGAGAAAATACGGAGTTGCGAACAGTCGCCCCCTATTTTCCTTCACTGTAATTCCTTTAATTAACCTTTATAATTTTTAATTTTTAGAATCTAAAAAATGGATTAAGCAAGAAAAAGGAGTAGTAAATTTGTACAAGTATTTTTTAGATGACCGTTATGATGTTGGGAACTGTACAATCAATCGCGGCAGGATCGAAGTCTAAAATACGCTAAACTAATCAGAATTCGAATCATTATCTTGATATATACGTAATTGATTAGTATTTAATTATTAGGAATGTAATTAATGCAACGGATATGGATAGATTAGTGATTTAAAATTTAAAACGACTGTTGATTGTTCTTATGGATAAACAAACTTGCCAATTCAAAAGTACTTTTGACTAGTATATATGATATGGAATATTAGGCCATTAATTACGACATCATGATACATTTATTATCACTCTTATTAATTATAGCTCTCCCCAATACAGAACTTTTTGTGCTAACACAAAGTGTAGATCAGGGTTTGAAATCGTGGTGCGAAGAAACGTTACGGCCTTATGTATATATCGGTCGATATTGGACCGTGTCAGACCGTATTGGTCGATAAGTAAGTAAATAACGATATCAGATGTTTGAAATTCCGTCACGGAACGCCGATATGATACATAATGGTCTTTATTTGAAATCCTTATATAGTAGATAAGTAGTACGTACGATTTGAACACGAGGCCCGACCAGTGATCTAGGCACTCGGGTGGTCAAACTCCGACCACCACCGCTGAAAACTACATACAACCATAAAAAAAATTTAAAAATTCCTAGGAGGCAAAATAATCACAATACTATTTGACTGTTGTGTCCATATAAACATAAACATAAACATAAACAAAAGTAGTATATTGTATAAAGGAGCCGTTGATCAACACAGGTGAGCTGTTTTCTAGCTAACGTTGTTAAACAAACACACTTGATAATATACAAAAGAACAGGGGAAATTAGAAGGTCAAAGTTGGAAGGAAATAGTGACCTAACTACCCAAAATGAGCAAATTTTTTTTTTTTGGGTAATTAAAATGAATAAAATTTATTCACAGGGTTTGGTGTTTTGCTTGTTCTGGCTTCTAATCCTTCTTTGGTTTTTGTTTTTGGCTCAATCTGGGTTCTTATCGAATAGCTATTTTTCCTATCCAATTTTGTTCTCCAAATGAAACAATGCTCATTGACACTGTTGTTTTCTAAAGCTTATTAAATGATAGAATTTGACATGAAGTGCCATCTGGTGGGTTGTCCTCGTCAAAAGCAAAATTTACCAAAAAAATCCAATACCGTTATTCATAGAGCTGCCTCCGAGCTAAAACTCAATATACAATCGTCTTTTTGACTTTCTTTTTTGGTCCTTTGTGAACTTTTTTCGGTATTTTCTTGTCATATTTTGGTACATTTTTCTTTTCTCCTAGAATGATTAATCCAAAAACTTGATGCCAGTTTGAGAAAAATTCATACCTTTTTTTTTTTTTTGAAAGGCGTCAAAAATTCATACCAAAACTACCAAAAAGACAATGAAAATGACATCCAAAAAGTTATTCAAATCGTCCGGTATAATTACGAGAGAATTCAAATCAAAATATATAATTAGAGATTAAACACAAATGCCTATGTTGTAGTGTCTGTATAATCTGTTCTAAGACTTTAATAAAAACTGCTCGAATGAAGTCTTTTCCGGTTATTTTTTTTTATTCCTCGCGGAAACTTTTAAAATCATGTTCTGAACACATTGAGCGGCTCGGATTATCGAAATTCGAATGGAAAATGGTAGAAATGGAGAGGTCCTTATTTTCATTTGATAAAAAAATGTGCGGGTCACAATATAATACCTCGACTTTAAATCCTACTATCCCACAAACTAATTCAGAATATGCGAAAAAAAAACCCATGAAAATTTATTTCTCTGCAGACTTTTGATTCGTTTATTTGCTTTGGTATGTTTTTTGGGTTTTACTGAACAGTGATTATTGACTATTGATAATTTCTTGCGACGAAGATGATGATTTCTTAATTAAGTTAAAGCTATGACCAGCTTTGCTTTTTAAGATTGATGATTGATATTTTTATGTAGTATATACACGAATTTTGTTTTCAATTATCATGACAACAGTTCCTATTCTTGCTAATTGTCGATGATGAGATTCGTTCATTTTATGGGCCTTTTGCGTTTATCGTTTGTGAACAAAAATCAATTCAATTGGACAACTGTAAAGGCTTGTTCGAATTATTTTTACAAGAGACACGAACGGCTAGAAAGCTGCATATGCATGGATTATAAATACGTTGAGACATACAAAATAATCAGTGAATTATCTCGTCTTATAAAATCGAATTTTACAATGAATTTTATTTGATGCGAGAATGTAATCTCAATAAACACGCTTGTGTTTGAACTTCAAATAATAATTAAATCATAAATTGGCGTGGGTTTTGCTAAGAATAAACAAAATACTAGGAAAATTAGAAAATGATATCTTTGGACGAAAATGATACACATCCTTAAAATATTAATAATCAAACATCATCTTAGTCTTAACTTAAACTCGATGACATTATACAGAGTGCCCAAAAAATTGACTAATTCATGACTACATACATCACCCTAATAATTCAAATGCGTTAGTCCTTAAATAATACATCACCATACCTGAAAAATGTAATTTAATATTGTCATTCAAATTGTGGCATGGAATGTAAGACTATATTCGACCCAAGTCTCTAAAATAGGGTCCGTTCATAACAAAGCATCGAAATGTTTTAACTATTCAAGCAGCTTAATCAGTCGTGCAAAAAATCAGCTCAATTTATATTGACTAGTGTTTGTCGAACAAAATTATTCTTCCTTGAAAATATGAGTCCAAAATTTTATAAGAAAAATTTAAAAAAAAATCTTGTTCGAACACTTATTTATTGCCAATCAAACATCCTCCTATTTTTTTGGCACGAGCACATGAACGTTTTTAAATTTCAAAATTACACCAAGTTTATCCAAATCCCTATGCTAGTCGGGTTTAATCTCCTCTGTGCTGAAAATTCATGTGCCTTTGAGCCAAAAAGTTTTTCGGCCGTTAAATTGTGTGATTTTTCTTTATGTTTTTAGATCCAACAACCGAAAAATTTCTCGACACGAAGATACAACTATTTTCGGCACAAAAAATCCTATTTGTAGCGGGGGCAGCACAAAGTAGAACCCTTGGTCCTTTGGTAGTTATAGAAGCAAACTCAAGGCCATATACTTACCTTTCAAGGACCCCGATATATATATATATATATATACACACATATACACACAAGTTCTAGCCCGTGCCTACGGTACTACGCATCCCTCTTGGAAGGAGATGATATTTGTGTGATTATGGAGAAAACCATGGGCACTTAACCAGAAGTGGGAGAATACACTACAGCCTTTGGATCAAATAAATCTAACCCGCTCCAACAATTTATTCCAACACCATTCTGTTTTATAATAGATATTCTATTCAAATTTCCAAAATTTCAGTATTTTTAAATTTTTTTTTCTTATTCATATCGAAAGTCGTACACTTTATATTTATTTATTTATTTTTAAAATCCTAGAAAATCATCAGCTCTACCCACCTCCACCTGTTCCTCTCGTTGTCTGTTCCATCTCTCTCCTTATATATTTTCCCTTTTCTTCTCTAGTAGTACTACACAACTGTCCTCCATTTTCCATTTGCAAAGAAATCACTGTCAGACAGAAATACTTCACTCGCACCTGAGATTTCAAACATAAATACTTACTCCCCCACTCGAAAAATCACTTCACAGAAGTTCCTTCAGTACCGTGATAGCCGATAAGGAGTAGTATTTCGAAGACTGCGCCATTCTCTCTCTGACCTCTCTCTCTCATCGAAACGGGTTCACGGAGGGAGAAAAAGGGAGGGAAACCAATTGAAATTTTGCCGTCTGTATCTGACTATCTGTACGTGTATGTGCATTCTTCGTTTGTTTGAAATGCGGGGAAGAACGGGCCGGATCGGGAAATCGGCGGCGATTTGATGGAATCGGTGGTGGTGGTGGTGCTGGACACATTGCTTGATGGAGTTAAGGATTTGGTGTAGCCGATGTGCCGGGTCTTCGGAATCGTGGTTTTTCCGGACCAAGTTTCGCTGGGCCGTTGTTGTTTTCGAGGTAATCTTCTCTTATTAGCTGTCGAATTTCGATTCACAGTAGGTTTTTGCTGTCAGAGATGGGGGATTTAGGGTTTTGGGTTTCTTACTACTTGTTTGTAGCTGAATGCTGGATTTGGGGTTCTTAAGAGTGATACTGTACACATCCCTGAGCCAATTAGGTTTCCAAAATTATAAATTTTGAACCTTTAAACGATGTGCTAAGTGGGATATAGGGCTTTATTTGTGGCTGGAATTGAGGTCAAAATTTGGAAATTGTTGTGGGAGTTCTGTGCTCAGTTGATAGATGAATGTTTAGAGTTTCTATATTTTGTTTTCGCTCAATTCCTTTTCTGCTCTCTCTCTCTCTCTCTCTCTCTCTCCCCTTTTCTGTATCTTCCTGTCTTGAGTGTCTTCTTTTTGGGTTTTCCTTTTGTGCTACTATTAATAAATTCCTTGACTAAGAAGTCCCATTTAGAAACAACGTTCTCTCTTTTTGTGTTTTTGTTTTCTGCTTTGCCTTCGAAATAACTTGAATGGATTTGGGTGTGATTGAGCCATTGTTGGTAGGGTCAAAAGAATTTGGGTCAATGCGCTATAGTTGGTTGTGTTTTTTGGGTTTACGAGTTTGTATTCAAAGATAGCTTCTTTGCTTTGGTATGAGCGGCATGGATGTTTCTTTAGAGATCTTTAGTGATATTTAGAAGGAAGAAGGTAGTTTTTGGATCAATTTTTGTTTTAGTTTTTGCTAAAACCTTTTCAGGTCAATGTACTATGAGCGGACACTTATGTGGTATTTCCTTTACGTTTGTTTCTTGTTTTTCCCCTCCTCTGTTCCAGATTTTATTGATATTATTGTGGTTTGATACTGGTTATTCTTTTTTTTTTTGGTCAATTGGAGAAGTTGAAACTGGTTATTTGAACTCTCAAGAACAACAAATTTGGCAAGTCACAGAAAAGAGTGATGAAAACATTATATCTCATCCCTGCATTCATTACGAGATATACATACACATGCTGATACATCATAAAAATAAAAATTGCCGCCGATTTCCTGATGCGCTCTGTTCTTCCCCTCATTTCAAATACACAAAATTGTACATATATATATATATATATATAAATACAGCCGACAAAGGTTTAGTAATATTCTTCTCTCTTTCTCCCTTCTTGAACTGTTCTGATGAGAGAGTATAGAGGGAGAATGGCGTAGTCTTTGAAATATCATAACACAACTGCTGCACTGCAGGAGTTCTGCGAAGTGATTTTTCAGGTGAAGTGTTGTGTTTGAATCTCAAGTGTGAGTGAAGTATTAGTAGTAATATTGTTCTTTGGAAATGGAAATGAAGAACAATGGTGAAGTAAAGAAGAGCAAATTTTAGAAGAAGAAGATAGACAAATACAACAAAGAACATGTGCTCTACCCACCTTCACATGTTCCTTTTTGTATTTGTCTATCTTCTTATATAATTTGTTCTTTTTACTATACCACTGTTGTTCATTTCCAATGTGCAATATTACTTGTAATACTTCACTCACACTTGAGATTCAAACAACACTTCTCCACCTGAATTTTTTTTTCACACAACTCCTTTAGTATTTTGATATTTCAATGACTATGCCATTCTTTCTCATTAGAACCGTTCAAGGAGGGAGAGAGTGAGGGAAATTACTGAACTTTTGTTTGCTGTATGTAAAAATTATGTGTAGTTGAAATGTGGGGATAAGAACTCAGAAGGGAGCAGACTGGGAATTAAGGGCAATTTGACTGAATCGGTGGTAGCGTCGAACACATTGTTTGATAGAGTTAAGGATCGGTCTTCAAAATTGTGGTCGTTTAGGACCAAGTTTTGTTTGGCCATTGTTGTTTTCGAGGTAAATCTTTCTCTTATTAGCTGTCAAAATTGATTTACAGTAGGTATTTGATGTTTGGAATGAGAGATTTAGGTTTTTGGTTTTTCACTATTTCACAAAAATCGAACGGCTCCAGACGCATTTGTGTCCGGAGTTGTTTTCTAAAGTTGCGTTACTCGACTTTTTGTTATTTGTCTTGAAATTGTGGTCAAAATTGGGGGAAGGGTTGTGGTAAGTACTGTGTTCAGCTGCTTCAGCACCTTGTATCTGTAGATGGATGTTTGGAGTTTTCATATATAATATATATCTCTCTTGTTCAATGCCTTTTCTGCAATCACTCTCTCATTCCCGTTCCTGTTCTGTATCTTCCTGTCCTCTTTTCTGCTATTCCTTATGTGCTACTATTGATAAATTCCTTGACTAAGAAGTCCCATTCAGAAAGCTCATTCTCTCTTTTTTGTATTTGTTAGGCCTTTGAAATTACTTAAATGGATTTGGGTGTAGTTGAGCCGTTGTTGGTTGGGGTAATAGAAAAAAGGGTTAACACGCTGTAGTTTGTTGCTTTTTTGGGTTTATGAGTTTGGATTCAAAGATAAAGCTTCTTTGATTTGGTAAAAGTCGCATGATTGTTTTCTTTTCAGATCTTTGGTGATATTAAAGAAAAAAAGAATGTGTTTTTCAATGACTTTTTAGTTTTTGTGGGTTAAACTTTTCAGGTCAACAAATTATAATCATACACTGATGTGGTGTTTCCTTTTCGTTTGTTTCTTGTTGTTTTCCTCTCTCCTCTGGTCCAGATTGCACTGATATTAGTATGGTTTGAAGCTGGTTATTCAAATTCCCAAGAACACCAATTGTGGCAAGCCACAGAAAAGGGTGATGAAAACATTATATCACATTCCTGCATTCATGATGAGATACTTGAACAAAGGAGGCGACCAGGTCGTAAGGTGTATTCTGTGACGCCACAGGTTTATGAGGGGTCTGCTATCTCAAAACCCCTTCACCGCAAGGGGAGGGCATTGCTCGGTATTTCTAAGCATTCAGAGCAACAAATAAATGAGAAGCAACCTATTAGGATTTATTTAAATTATGATGCTGTTGGCCACTCGCACGATAGAGACTGTCAAAGTGTTGGCGACATTGTAAAGGCAAGTGGAATCACTGTGTTGGTTACTTAATAGCTTTGTACAAGGGTCGGGGATGTGGAAATAATGTTAAAAAAGTTGTGTGGCTTATGTTTTCTGTTATGCAGCTTGGGGAACCTCCTCAGAAACCCAATCGGGGGGTGCCATCTTGTAGTCCTAATGGTGATCCTCCCATTCTTGGTGACTGCTGGTACAACTGCACTTCTGATGACATCTCTGTGGATGACAAAAAGCATCGCCTTCGAAAGGTATGATTTGTGCTTTGATTTCTCTCCTTACGCTGGTCTTTATATCTTGTGACTGTCGTGCTTTACGCACACAAATAAGAACATCTTTGTGTGTAAAATTTCTCAGACAAGGGTCGTGCTGCTTGAAAGTGAATGTCTGGCGCAGAGTATAAGCATGCAACATAGTTGCATATGTTTATTGTTTTTGGTGACCATCACTTTGTCATTGTATTTCGATCAATGTTACATGGATTCAGGTCGGGTACGGGTGTCAGTCGTGGGTATATGTCAAAATGCCGGATTCGTCTAACTCTCTTCTGAAGGATGCAGTGACGCGCCAAGTTTTTTAGATTTCTTTGTATAGTAGCTTTGTTTTATAGGGGACTAAACAAGTCGGGACTCTGATCGCTACCCGTTTTTGAGTGTTGAGAGAGTCTAATGCAGGCACTTTGTACATTTAGAGGAGTCCATATAACATAGGTTTTTTAGTTTTTGAGGAGTGTTCTGCATCAAATTGGCCTTGTGTCCTTATCTGACATTACCCCAGTTTCAGCAAATAGACACTAATTACTGGAATAGCTTAATACAGGCACTTGGGCAGACAGCAGACTGGTTCAGAAAGGCCTTAGCTGTTGAACCCGTGAAGGGGAGCTTGAGGTTAAGTGGATATTCTGCATGTGGACAAGATGGAGGTGTACAGCTTCCACGGGAATATGTAGAGGGTATATTTTTTGCTACAAATGCAAGCCTGCTTTGTCATTTGCTCCTCACAATTCAGTAGTTGGGTTTTTTCTTCGCCAAAGTTATGAGAACGTCCTTCCTTATTTGCTCCATTATTTTCTTTTTTATTTTCTTGTCCAGATGGTGTTGCTGATGCAGACTTAGTTCTTCTGGTAACTACGAGACCTACAACAGGCAACACTCTTGCATGGGCGGTGGCATGCGAACGGGATCAATGGGGTCGTGCAATTGCTGGTAATTGTTTCATGGAGCAATGCTTTCTTGTTGGTGCCAAACACTACCATCATGCTCAATTACTACGGATATGGACATGATACATAGACGTGCACGCATGTTATTTTAAATCAAAATTGGACATGGACCTTTGGGGACATGCCAAGTTAACACATGCACACACGTGTTGGGTTGTGTTATGAATACGTATGAAAAATGGAATATTACTTCTATCATATTTCATATTTGGTTTAGGAAACAGTGATTATGAAGACATTGAAGAGTTAAGAACTGCAGTCTCACAACAGATACAGTAATCATCTACTACTAGTTTTCTGTGGAAATTTTGATCATATCCCTAGTTTGTAAGATTACGCTCTGACCTACTAATATGGCAGTGTGACCTAACATGTTCCTATTGTGTCCTACTTAAAAAAGTACAAAAAAGACGTCGGACAACTATTTAGTTGTATCGGACACGTGTCAAGAACTTGTCATGTCCTGTCTGTTTCCTGTCTCTTGTCCATGCTTGATTTGTGTTGGTCTCAATCAATGATACCTGAGGCCACTCATAGTAACCTTCCATATGCAGGACATGTTAATGTTGCTCCTCGCCACTTGACTGCCGAAGCAGAAACCTTACTTTCAGCCACACTCATACATGAGGTTAGCTGGCTTCCTTTACGTTAACAATAATTGTATGAGAGGTGCTTTGTTTCTTTGGTCAATGAGTTTCACTCTTTCCAGGTCATGCATGTTCTTGGGTTCGATCCCCATGCCTTTGCACATTTTCGGGATGAGAGGAAAAGAAGGCGTAGTCAGGTAAATATGACCACTATATGCGACTACATTACTGCATTTGTTCCTCTGCAAACAAGATTGTTAAGGATATTGCCATAGTAGTACCACTTGACTTACACATTCTCGGCACACATAATGTTAGGTTATTCCATGGTCTATTTCGGGATGTTATTTAATATACATTGAATTGTAGGTTACTGAACAGGCTCTGGATGAAAAACTGGGACGGCAGGTTACACGTGTTGTGCTTCCCCGGGTTGTTATGCATTCTCGCTACCATTATGGGGTACTTGATCTCTCCTTCATTTTGTGATTTTTCCTTTTGGTCACCATAACGTGGGTGCTCTCTCTCTCTCTCTCTCTGTCTCTAGATGTTTGTGACCTTGAAATTCTGCTAAGCTAAGGAACCAATGCCAAAGAAACCACCAACATTCTGACAACTGTTTATTTGCAGGCATTCTCTGAAAATTTCACTGGTTTAGAGCTAGAAGATGGGGGAGGGCGTGGTACTTCAGGTAGTTTATCCTTGTCTATTCCAAATTTCCAATCTGTGGTGAAGTCTGCCAATAATGCTATTGTATTGTTCACCCACCCATACTTTTATTATCTGCTGATACCATTATCTGACTGTTTAACTGCCCGTTGCAATGATGGTTGCAATCCTATGACTGGAAAAAAGGAAAACCTGATAAAATTACATGCGATGCTATGTAGATCTATACATCTTGCATCTTCACTTTATTCAACCATTTGTCCCCTTCTGTCACGCATACTAATTGCTTCAGGTAAATTGAGTACTTTGGGAGTGTCGTAAATTATAATGCATGTGCTTCAGGATCCCACTGGGAGAAAAGGCTTCTGATGAATGAGATCATGACGGGATCAGTGGATACAAGATCGGTTGTTTCGAAAATGACACTGGCCTTGTTGGAGGATAGTGGATGGTACCAGGCGAATTATAGCATGGCTGACCGTCTTGACTGGGGAAGCAACCAAGGAACTGAATTTGTTACCACCCCTTGCAATCTTTGGAAGGGAGCATACCATTGCAACACGACGCAGTTGTCAGGCTGTACATATAACAGGGAGGCAGAAGGTTACTGCCCTATTGTAAGTTACAGCGGGGACCTTCCTCAGTGGGCCCGTTATTTTCCTCAAGCGAACAAAGGTGTGTTCTTGAGCTTCAATTTTCCTACTTTCTGTTAGTACACTCTATTTATGCTCTTGATCCCATTATCATGAGTTTGAAAACAGTCGTGCTAACCACCACCTAATGGGCGGTGGGTTTATACACTCATAAGTCAAAAAAATTAGTACTCCAATTGCACAATTTAGTGCACTTTCACACATTATATGCTTCTTATAGATATCACTTGCATTTTTTGCGCATTAACAACCTTCTTGAGGGTGGTCGCTAGCTCTTTCCTCTGAAATATTCATGTGCTGCTATGTCAAAGTCAAAATTTGGATAGCCATGTGATAGATAATAGATAGGCATTCTTCCCCCCTAGCTCCCTCTATGTGAACTGGGGTGGATAACAGTTGCTATCAGGCAAATTGACGATCTAAAATCATATTTGTTTGGATAGCCATGTATGGTTTTTAACATGCTCTCTAAGCCAAGACGGAAATGGTAGTTATGGTCATGAGCTTAAGCTATTACTTACTACTTTCATTTGTCGTGATCACAGGTGGGCAGTCATCATTAGCTGATTATTGCACTTACTATGTAGCTTATTCGGATGGATCATGCACAGATATGAACAGTGCTCGAGCACCTGACAGAATGTTGGGTGAGGTGAGAGGAAGTAAATCAAGGTGAGATTTCCTAATGGATCCTGTTTGAAGTAACACATTTCTGAAAGTCCCGCCGGCATCATTTATCTTCATTTCTACTGTAGGTGTATGGCTTCATCATTAGTACGAGTTGGGTTCGTTAGGGGTTCTACGAACCAAGGGAATGGCTGTTATCAGCACAGGTGTATAAATGACTCGCTAGAGGTATAATTTGGACCTTCAAATTGTTGGTTCTTTCTTGATATGATTCATACATGATAGTTACTGGTAAGCTGGCCTAGGAAGGACTTGCATTGGAATTTCTTTTTGCTTGGCGAAAGTTAGCTTGGTTAGTTGTAGTTAGTGACATGCATTAGAATTAATAGCTCAGTTGTTTTTAAAAGTAGGACTCAATGACAATGAAGTCTTTTGCTTAAACAGGATGGTCGCCATACTATTTGTTGGAGGACAATGATTGTCAAAATCATATGTTCAATGACAAGCCCTTAACCTTGGCAAATGTTTAATTTTCTTCTGTAATTTTTCCTCATGATGATTAATTTGGCTGCATCTTTGTTCATCATGGACAACAAGAACAAGTAGTTAAAGGACTTGCCTCTGAGTTGCATGTTCTCGATGCTTTTATGGTTATTCACTGCAAAATGTTCTTTTAAGGTTGCTGTGGATGGCATTTGGAAAGTGTGTCCTGAGGCTGGTGGACCAGTTCAGTTTCATGGATTCAATGGTATGGTGCCACCCCCCCCCCCCCCCCCCCCCCCCCCCTCCACAAGCGTATCCACTGTATTATATCCATAGTTTCACCTGTTTCAATATTTTCTTCATTGTCCTGAACTGTAGGTGAGCTGATTTGCCCTGCATTCCACGAATTATGCAACACATTCTCAAACTCTCTGTCTAGGCAATGTCCGAATTCGTGTAACTTCAATGGAGACTGTGTTGATGGAAGGTGTCATTGCTTGCCAGGGTTTCATGGTCATGACTGTAGTAAACGTGAGCTCTTAATCCCTTTTCTTGATTCCGTATGATTTCTTACATTTATGATGCTTTGTGAGTTCCTAACAAGGGTTTTATATGCAGGCTTTTGCCCTAGCAATTGTAATGGACATGGCAAGTGCCTTCAAAACGGTATTTGTGAATGTGCAAAAGGATACACTGGCATTGACTGCTCCACTGGTAAGGCTATATCTTTTCAAAGAGTTATCATTTCTAGTTTTTGTTGTTTCTTTTTTTACTTTTTCAGTTCATGCATGTTTGTGATTAAAGAAAATTGATATTGAAAAATCGTTGCCACATTGTTTCCAGAAACAGTTTTTGTGGAAAAATTCCCAAAAAATACCATATTTTTGGAAGCAATTTTAATTGTTCTTTAAATTCTTGATAAGTAGTCACACAGGAAACAGGATAAGATTGGTGCGATAGGGTAGACTTTTTATATTGGCACGATAGGGGTAGACTTTTATAGGGCACATGATTAGAACTTCTTTCAAGTGATTTACATCCAACAAAACAAATAAGTAGGTTAAAATTATTCATGCAAAATGGATTTCTTTATACAAATTTTCCCTTGCCAAAACTCTACTCTTTTGATATTTGTAGTTTAGTAGATTGAAACTTGTGGAAAAGCTTTTGGGATTGAATTTGATTGCTAAATTCACCATGTTGTAATGAAGGTGTACAACATTCGGGGGCGTTTATACCAAAATGGAACTAATTCTTTTTCTCTGCATAATATTGTGCTTTGGAATGATGTGCAGCTGTCTGTGACGAACAATGCAGCCTTCATGGAGGGGTGTGTGATAATGGACTATGTGAGTTCCGCTGCTCAGACTATGCTGGCTACACTTGCCAGGACAGCTCTATGCTCATCGCCAATCTTTCAGTTTGCAAAGATGTGCTGAGTAGTGATGGACCTGGACAACATTGTGCACCTAGTGAAGGTATATTGCAGCAGCTAGAAGAAGTTGTTGTGCTTCCTAACTATAACCGATTGTTCCCAGTTGCTTCTCCTGGAAAGTTTTTGAATCTATTTAAGAGTACCAACTGCGATGCAGCTGCTAAGCGGCTAGCTTGCTGGGTAAGTTGCTTTGCCTTCACATGTTTTCATGCAGCACTTATTTCATAAAGAAGTTATTTCATTAAGGCTGTTCTGACTTTCCCAATATTTTCCTCTGTTCCCTTTGCATCTCCATCTGCTAAAGTTGCTTTATATGTTTGCATTGTGATAGCTTTGATTTTACTTGATATGGTTTTGCCTCCTGTTCCTTTGATGAATGACTATGTTATGTTACGTAGTTGCAGATTTTAGCTGCCTTATTCAAGTATACCGCATATATTTTCTTAAGCTAAGCATAATTACTCTATTTTTTTCCTTGATATCAATAACACGACAGCATCACCATTTTATGTTTCGAGTACCTGATTATTTGCACACACATCGGCTGCCGTTCCCTTTCCTCCTAGAATATCCATGAATTTGGAATGCCTTGTTTGTCAGGTGGGTAAAGGTGGAAGGAATTTGACTCCTTTTAAGATCTACTAGAGAAACAACCCTACAAGTTGACAGTGTAATTCAAACTTGACTTTTAGTTAGTTAAGGTTTTCAGTGGATTAAAGTTTCAGATACCTAAATCCTCCCCTGTATCAAAAAATACAGTGGAAGATAGATCATTAGATCTCTCTCTTCTCACTGCATGAGCATGGTCATAATTCTTGATGATTAAGTTACGACAAGTTCGAAGATAAGAAAACTGATTTTGATTAATTTCTTTGTACAGATATCGATCCAAAAGTGCGACAATGACGGTGACAATAGGCTTCGCGTGTGCCATTCAGCATGCCATTCATATAACTTAGCATGTGGGGCCTCACTTGACTGCTCAGACCAAACACTGTTTAGTAATGTGGGAGAGGGCGAAGGTCAGTGCACGGGCTCTGTTGAGATTCCATTGCCCTGGTATAGTGGCTTTAGGAGCTGGTTTTCTGGTAACAGTTCATAAGCACTAGTTCTGTAAATTCTAGGCAGCTTTTTCGATTTTCCCTTCCCTTGGGGGGTGGGTTAGTTTTTTATTTATAGGTTTTCTAGAGTAGGAAAATGGCACGAATTGCACGTGCAGTAGAAGTTAGGGTTTTCCTTTCACCATTCCGAAGTTCATTTAGAAAGGAATGGGTGGGAATGTTTACTAAATTTGGCTTTCACAATCGAAAGTCCAGATGTAGAGTAATTGCAACTGTATGGAAAATGGGGAAGGATCAAACAAAACAGAAAAAGATAAAAAAGGGTTTGTTGAGATGAGCAAACGATGAGTTTTGGCCTAAGGCCGAAATGAATGAGAAAAGGGCAGTTTTTGCTTTCTTTCTTTGTCTATAATGTTATGTTTGTTGTTCCTATTCCCTTTGAGTAGATATAGGTAGCATTTTTGTCATTGCTATTTCTCACTGCATTTCAAAATTTGTTGTTCATCCAAGGAGAGGTGTTGTGTACAGAAAGATGTATTAATAACTTGGACATTTCCCATCCGGACCCTGGAATTGGCAAAACAAGGGGGAGTTGAATCATGATGGTGGCTGTAGTTTAAAACTTCGAACAATGTATCCTAAGGTTTTGAGGTATTCTGAGATTGATGGAGCTGTCTGTTTCGTAGAATCATGTCCCGAAGGCTTTGCAAAGAACAGTCCTCGGCATGCATTCTCATTTCTAAAAGTCTGTTGTGGTGACCTTGATGTGAATGTTGTAGGCATACTGGGCTACGAAAGCATTGGCGATGTCATGGAAGGAACTGTTAATGTACTATATGTTCAGAGGGCTTGAGCAGCAAAGCCCAGGGGGGTTCTGCAGCATTGCCTTGTTCAGACTTCAGAGGGTATGTTTTCAAGATTGGTCAGCACATGTACATTTATGGAGTAATCTGGTTACTCCATATATACATGTGCTTCGCTTGGGGCTTCTGTTTTGGATTGAAATGAGAAAGATATAAACATCTTGGTTGCATCGCATTGTTTTGTACAATAATTCTTTGTAAAGACAGCTCTCCTAGGCCTCGTTTGATACACGTAGGTTGGAGGGACTCGGTAGTGAGGAGAGGATTGGAATTTTGAGATTGGTAGTGAAGAGGGATTGATAGTGAAGTTGGGTCATGAAAACTCGCTTTGATGCCCATAATGCTGTCATGGACTCATGGCGACTTTTTCCATCTCATATTAAGTATTGACTTGCACATTTCAGTAGCTGGTTTTTTGCCCTTATTAATTTTTTATCAGTACGAAAATTCAATTTGGATGACGAATTACGATGATTTTCTCACCAAACTAACCCAAAATTGATCTTTAAAGCACCCAAGAAACCATTTATTCTTCCTGGAACACAATCGCGTAATGTGCTGAATAAATAGCGAGCGAGTGATATAATCACGTACTCCTATTTTGTTGAACGAAATAGCGAATGGTCATTTGGCTTTGGGCACACCATGTGACCGTGTTCGTGAACGACTAACTAATTTCTCAGAACACGGCAAACATTTTAATGCAAACAACAAATCCTCAAAACCCAAATCAATTGTAAACATCAAAACAACAATCTCCCAAGTAATTAAACATAACTAGGAGTTTACTCTAATTAAATGATATCATAATGACTCATAATTATGATCCGGTGGGACAAAATGTGATCAAGTAATCGGATCCGGCACAAGTACAAGTACTTGAAGCATCGTCGTAAGCATAGCTATACGCAGTTGGGCATGCATTTTTGAACATCTCCGAATACTGAGTCGGCGAACAAGTGCCTGGCGTTGAGTGGTCGCCGGTGCAACAAAACTCCGGCGTGTCGAATGCTTCACACGCGCTCTTGCAAGCAACCACTGCACCGGAGCTCATGACCTGCAGCTCTTGTGGGCAGTTTCCGTTCAGGTCGGCAACACAGCCGGCATACTGGCAGTCGCCGTTGCCGTTGCCGGAGGGCCGTACGCCCATGCCTACATTGTACCTGTATGTTGGCATAATTTTATTTTCATGTGCTTTGACTGAGGAGGGTTTGAACTAAATTAATTATCCTTGGTATTCAGTTAATATATAGTATGAAGTATTTGTCTCAATGAACGGGAAAAAAAAAATGAATAGAAGTTTTAAAAAATTTAAGACACTAAAAATGCAATTTTTTTTTTCCCGTCATATGTGACCTTTTTTTTTTATTTGTAGGTCGTAATTTTATATTTTTTAGGATTACTCTAGTCACGGGAAATGATTAATCAAAGAATTTAATAAAAGTTTCAAAAAATACAAATGTAAAGACACTCGCCATAATTTAGGCCAAACTTATCTTGCTTCGTTGTTTGAATAATTTCTTTGACATTTTTATCAAAAGACCGTCTTAATCCATTCGTCTTGTTGAGAGAAATTAAGACATAGGAGTACAAATTCATTTTAAAAGAATTAACAAAAAAATAAAAACAAACTGATACGCATCAATTCTTTTTCCCGGAATCCGCTTTTTCAATACACATCAATTTTCTTTTTTAAAAATACTAAAGAAATAAAATGGAGGGTGTGTGTGTATATATATTCATTAAAAGACAAAAAGAATAAATATAAAAAAAGGAAGTTTATCCAATAAAATCAACGATAAATGAAGCAGTCGTACCCGTCGACGAGGCTCACATCGTAGAAGTCCTTGTCGTTCCTTCCACCGCTGGCGATGGTGAATTCCACCAGCGTAACCGGCGGAGCGCCGCCTCCAACGCAATTCAGGCCGCCACAGTCGCCGGTGAGGCAACTACCGTTGCCCGAGTGGTCGAACTTGCAGCCGGTTCGAGCCCAGAACCGACCCGACCATCCGGGTGGGGCAGGAAACTCGCTTGACCCGCCAGGTGCCAATTCGAAGCCGCCGCCTCCGAGGACGGCGGCGCCGTTGCCGGAAAGTGTGCCGGGCCAAACTGTGTAGGTGCAACGGTTTTGAAGCGTGAACACGACGGCTGAAACTGTGGACCCTACAATTTTTGTCACAAAATGAAATGTGGGGCCAGAATCCAGCAAATTAAGCAATTAATTTTGAACGGTAAATAGCATTTAATCTTCGTTTGGATGCCAAGAAAATTTTAATGATTTCAACAGAGTCAGAAATTTTCTGTGTGTTCAATTTTCAATAAAATGCCATAATTCATCCCCACTTTTAAATAACGACCATCGATTTATTAGGCATTCTACACTGTTACACTCTATTATAATTGTGACATCAAAATGTTTCGCTTATGTATCGTGCTACGTATTACTATCTGATTTCTTGTCCACTTCACGACTGCTAGCTACGACGCTTTGAATGCTCGCGCGCCAAACAAAATTCTTAGAATTTATGAACGCTAAACCCAATTCCCATTACATCATTCGTACTACACCCGCTACCTTCATGCCGCTGTTGTTATCGTTACGCATTCCGCTGCCTCTACTTAAAATCTTGAACGAACCAAATGTGATTAACCAACGAGGAAAAATGTTTGATTGTCGAATCGTATTGTTAGAATTTCGATGCAGCTGTGGCTTGGGTAGATGAAAAACTCAAAAAAGATGGAAAAATCGACAATGAAAAGCATGCATTTGAGAAACTTGGGGGAAAAAAAAGCCATGATTAAAAACAGGGGATTCTCATAACATTCATTTGTCTGACTTTTCAATTTTCATACATGTGTAAGGCAGGCAACATCAGTAAAAGAGAAAGGAAATTAAGGATGTGGGTAGTACCTAGGAAGAAGATTGCCAGGGGAACAAGGAGGAGGAGAGAGACACTGTGCTTAGACGCCATAGTCATTGAGAGAGAGAGAGAGAGAGAGAGAGAGAGAGAGAATTCAGTTTTACAGCAGAGGGAGGAGAGACATGTGAGAGTGGGTTGTCGTGGCTGGGGTTGTGGGTAGTTAATAGTACCAAGCAACCAAATTTATAGATTCACGGTTGGGTCCCACCACACTCTCACCATTTCTTGTTTGCTGGTAGTGCAGCCCGCACTCTAGGAGCTGGAGGACGGGCGATTCGGCCGTTTATTTCAATGCTGATTGTTTGAATTTAATTCAAACTTCTATTGATTTGGACTTTTTATTGTTTGAATTAAAATTTGAGCCGTTCATTGTCAAAATAGACAGTCGGATCAGCTGTCCTACAACCCTATAGGACACTCCGGTGGTTCGGGACTTCTTTATTTCCACGATTGAAAATGTAGTAATAGAATACTGATGTTTAGTTTAGGACCGGATTTGGGCATACGCGGTCCTCAAATTTTATTTGATGTCAGGTTACTTTAATTTTACACTCGTATATTATGCTTTTGTTTTTTTGTTTTTTTTGGGTAAAATATTATGCTTTTGTTGCTGAAAAACTGAGAAGAGTGATATGTCTACGAAAGGTTTTCAAATTAATAGAATCAATATTCAGTTTTTTCTACATATATATATATATATATATATATATATATATAGTATTTGTGAATAGTTGTAATTTTCTCTTTAAAGTTAATTTTACGTTCTTATAATTTTTAGTTGTAAATTATAAAGAGGACCCCAGTGTGAAAAAGCTCCCTTCTGACTGCTAAATATTTATAGCCAAAACCTCGGTTACAACGTACGAGTATGAAAGCGGATAAAAAAAAAAAAAAAAAAAAACGTACGAGTATGAAAGTGAATTTTTCGTAGCTACATTATGTACTCACGAAAGATAGCGAGGTTATTATGTTTTCAAAGTCAATTTTTTTTTTTGGTAATAAATCAGGTGTGACTGAAGATTTTGAACTTGAGATCTAATAGGAAGCAAATCATTAAATCTCAATTCTCGACAACTAGACCCTTTGCTTATAAAGTTGGTAAACATCAAAACGCTCCTATAAAGATTTTGAATTGGGAGATGGTGCTGTGCAATGGTGTGCGTGATACCGTGATGCGCACCTCCGAACCATCAGATCATGCATCCAACGACTTAGATCTTATCTTAGCAATGAACGCCTCTCGATCATAAAGATTTCTCATTGAATACTAACACTTACCGAGGTAATTGTTCACCATTATTAGGAAAGAAAGAAAGAAAAGTGCATATGCATATAAGTGAGACCACATGTTCTTTCTCTTCTACTTCTTACACTATGACTTCTTGAATCATCTTTCTTGTGTTTTTCAACTGTGGAATAGTTATATTGCTTTCCTATGCGAGTATTTTATCAAAGCTCATCTTTCCATTTAAGGCAAAATTGGCAAGAAAAAATCAGACAAGAACAATGCCAAGATTCCACTTACAATGCATGTGTTACCATACCAATTAAGAACTGAAACTCCACTGACGACCACTTGTTATCAGTAACTGCTGTATGGCTTGATCCGTATCTGGGTGATTTTTTGCAGATGCCGTACGGCTTGTTTGAAAGAATTGAATAGGTATGATTTTTCTGTTTTGTCAAAAAAAAAAGAAAAAAAAAACTTTGAGGGAATTATTGCTCTCTCTTTCAAGGAATATTTTTGCGTATCCACTTAGTGTGGTATACTCAGGCCATCTCCAATAACAACACTAATTAGCCCGCAAGGTTTAGTCTGGTTGGTTGGTGAATTTGCTCCTAAATAATTGACCAGGGTTTGATTCTTAGGGTCAGGTCACCAGAAAATAATTTTTTATGAATTTCCTAGTCCCAAGTACCAACGTGAATGACTTATTTTTGATGGAGCTAGGGAGGGAACTGGTGAATACGTATAGAAAGTTCATTTCTATGCATTTTTTTTCCTCGGAATATCCCTCTTGAGATCCATTGTAAATGAAAAAAAAAAAACCCACCAGTTAAAATCGATACTTTTGTATCTTCCTAGTTGTCGTGTAACACTGTCGAAATTATTTCTTAGAATTTTGATTATCTGTCGGTCTTGGTCGACAAAAGAAGTTTGTGCACTGCAACATTTCCCAATTTTATTTGATAGGAGTATATTTGTGGACTCAAGTGAAGGAAAGAGGAAAATGGCTTGATTCTGTGCCCTTGTGTTTCGATTGCAGAGAGCAGTCTGTACAATTCCAGACGTCGTCCAAAAGTGTTTTCAATGGTTACGTTTCTTCCCATAAATAATCTTTTTAAAATTTGAACTATTAATTACTGAGATGAATGGATGAGATGAGACTACAAAAAGCTTTTTTGCAGTCCAATTTCAGTCATGCAGAGAAGCTAGATCCAATAAAAGAAATCAATTCATGACCACCTATCACCTATTGAACCTAAAACCTCTTGATTCTGAATTGCATAACCATAGCCAAATTGTGCCAAATCCTTCTCGAGCGCGACGACGAATTCCCTTTAGAGCTGAATAAGAAGGGGCCTAAACTAAACGGACCGAAAGGCGACAACGCCACGTTGCCGCACACGAGGATCGTTAATTTATCAACTACACGACTCTTTTGTGCATGTACAACTGAATATTACTAACGAGATTCGAGTGCAAATTAAATAGACTGAATAGCTAATGTTTGAGTGAATATTAACGTTGTTTGCTTGTGCCAAATGCAGTAAAGATATAAAGATACCAAAGCCAACTGCTTTAAATTCTAAGCAAAAGACCAAACAAACCTAACACACGTACGTAAGGATAAATTCACGCGGTTTTCACCAGAAATGTTTTCCCAGTAAAGCCTAACTGGCCTGCAGAGATGACACCCCTTAATTACCCCCCCAAGGTGAGTACTGAGGAAGGATTACCAACCACTTCTCTCATTGGGAGAATGAGGTCAAGTTGGTTAGAATCCGTGTAGCTTGGCGGGTTTGCTCCCCACGCAATTATTAGGGTTCGATCTTGGTGGTATCCGTTCGGCGTGAATGATCTGTTTTTGACTAGATTGAGGAGGGGATTAGTTGAGGTGCGCGTAAGCTGGTCCGAACACCCTGACGATCGAATAAGAAAAAGAGAGAGAAGAATCCGTGGAGGATATAACCAAAACCCTGTCTGTTGTCAGTCATATACATGACATTTGCATATGGTAAGTTGGTAACCTAGCTTTTGAAAGCCTTCAAATTTCACCCACATTTGACCACACAAAAACAAAAATTGAACAATCTTTTACATTAACAAAGAATAGGCAAACATTCGGCTCTATGAATGTCGTACTAGTCATTTGGATGAGTGCAGTAAGTTTTTTTACAACTGTGCTATTCACACAGATGATATGTACACAGATCGCGCAAAGATTTTTATGTGGAGTCCACTACGGGTCCCGCAGAAACAATCCGAGCCGTTCATTAAATGTAAAACATGTTTTTAATGATCCTCGCAAAAAATCAGCTCAATTCAATACCTATAAGTGCTCGATCCAATTATTTAACTTTTCATTCAAATTTCAGGATAATGAAAAGTTAGATGATTGGATCGAGCACCTGTAGGTATTGGATTGAACTGTTTTTTGTGTGGGATCCATAGTAAGCCTCACAAACTTTTTTACTCAAGATCGTCATATGAGAGGATCTTGAGTTACCGGTCATGAGCCCCCCACAAACTTTTTACTCAAGATCGTCATATGAGAGGATCTTGAGTTATCCGTAGTGAGCTCCACACAAAAATCTGTGCACGATCTGTGTGCATATTATTTGTGTCAACAGACTTATTGGTTTTTTTAATCTTGTAGCCTGGTTGGATAACTCAAGATCCTCTCATATGACGATCTCTGATATGATAATAATTTAATGCAAAATAAGACCATCACAATCTCATTGTGACTATCCAATATGTACCTCCTGTAATGCTTGATTTCATAGGAAATGAACATGGAGAAAAACCACAGGCCTTTCAAACCCACTAAGCAAAGTTAAAGAAATTCATAAGACAATTCGAAAGGGCAAAACAATCAACAGGCAGCGAAAAATGATGCAATGGGAAAAAAACATAATTAGATTTTAAGGTTTTGAAAATCAATACTCCAAAGGTTACATGTCAAAGGACAATCGATCAGTAATGCACGAGAAAAAAATTATGCTCGAAAACTATCACGAAAGAAAGTTAAATAAGCATGCTTATTGGTATGTGAGTTTATAGGAACTCCAGGTCACCAAGTCCCCTTGAAAAATTTCCTTACCTGCATTAGATTTTAGAGTTGCATGAATTTGAGTCCAAGGAATCAGTTTATCTGCCAAAAATGGTGGACGTAAGCCGGCCTAATGCAGCGTAGTGTGCGGTGTATAGGGGTGTAAACGAGTCGAGCCGAGCCGAATATTGGCATGTTCGAGCTCGGCTCGATCAGAATTCGCCTGGCTCGAGCTCGGCTCGAGTTCGAATCGAGCCGAAAAAGTTCGGCTCGAGCTCGGCTCGATAAGCATGTACAAAGCTCGGCTCGGCTCGTTAGTATTCGGTTTGGAATAAATGAGTCGGCTCGGCTCGAATTCGTCAAATTTTTAGCCTTAATATTAAAAAATTGGCTAAACGAGCCGAGTCGAATCGAATATTGGCATGTTCGAGCCGAGCCGAGCCGAACCTATATATTTCGAGCCGAACAAACCTGTTCACGAATCTATATATTGGCATATTCGAGCCGAGCTGAGCCGAACCTATATATTTCGAGCCGAGACGAACCTGTTCGAGCCGAGCCCTGCTAGGTTCGAGCTCGGCTCGTTTATCAAACGAGCTGCGAAATCGAGCTCTAGCTCGGCTCGTTTATCCTTCGAACTGAGCCCTTACCGAACCGAGCCGAACTCGCGAGCTGCTCAGCTCATTTACAGCCCTAGCGCCGGTGTACCTACTATCCCGCTTATTGCCCTCAAACCCAAAACAGGGGCCTTGGGCACTTAGTAAAAACTTTAAGTTTATTATAAATCTGTAAAATCTCCCAAAAGATCCTCAGGGATATACAGGTATGCACCTTTGAAATGACCTAACGATTTCGTAAAACGGTAAAATCTCGTGAGAACCTAGGTGAGTAATCCTAGCAATGGTCTTGACTCTTGAGAGGCATGGCAGTAATTGCAACAGGCGAGCCTAAAAATGAGACTGAATCCCAATTAGTTAGTGATGAAATATTACCCTGCAAAATAAAACTTAAACTTGATAGCCATGTATCGGGGCAAGCCTCATTCATTACTTGCATATCAGGAAAGAATTGAAAAGAGTATAGAATCCCACGAGGCAAGAAATTTCAAATTAACATTAACCAACTGGGAAACTGGGCAATCAATGGTACAGAAACATTCAAAGATAATGATTTGGAGTAGTTATCAAGTCAAGGAGGTAAAAGTTATTCATTGTTTTCTCCAAGTGTTTCAGGGCAAGTTATAACTTCTTGGGTTTTTCATTACATAGCATCGGTTTACCAATTCCTAGGACTGGCAATGGTCGGAAATTGAGATATGTAGAAAAAGAAAGATATGCACAAGCTAAGCTTATGTATATTTTGAACCAGATAGACGAGCAAAAGGTAAGAAATACAAAAATGCCAGTCAAGGCGACAACCACCGAGAAATTTACCAAGCCTTTGAAGGTTGATAGTTCTCCTTCGGTCCCTTGTTGGGGAAAATGACCTTCAGCGACAAACTGCGAGAGCAACTCATCTTTGTGCTGGAATGCATTTATCAACCAAGTAGCAGCCTCACTTTCAGATAATGGCATATCCTTGATAGGAATACGCTGAACATGAATATGAACTTCTGAAGGATCCACGCCACATAGATTGTCCACAAAAGAAGGGCACCGATGTTTGTACGCGATAGTGATATCATAAACTGCCATAAAATGATAACAGGATTTTGATCAACTTTGGAGCTAATAAAAATACACCAATAATTCTAATACCACACCCATTTACACACCCATTCACACACCCACACTCACAATAAAGGTGGGCCCCACACACACTGGGTGTGTAGTGTGTGCAGGTTCCACCCTTATTGTGAGTATGGGTGTGTGAATGGGTGTGTAAATGAGTGTGGTAGTAGAAGGACTCAAAATACACTTACCAGATCAATCAAAAACCAAGGACTGCTCCCTAGTCCCTTTTCATAGGAAATGCCAGCATATAACTTAATCAGGTTTCCTACTGGAAACTCCACCCCACACCGTTCCCATGTTACCATTGCGGATATAACACTCGAGGTAACAGCTAGTGGTTTGTTGATGTTTTCATTCCCATGAATCCCATTAACCTCAAATTGTTTGGTTTCCCGCAAAATGCATTAGCATAGAAACAGATCTGTATACAACTACACATAAACCTACTAAATTCTATATAATACATTACTGAAATGTCCAATTAACAAAGTTGAGTTGAACCATGGACAATGCCAATACTATCTGAGAAGTAAATAGGAGTTCAGATTGGCAAGCAAAACAAACCAAGGAGTGCAGACTATGACAATGGTGGAGGTGCTACAAGCAGTGGTGGTAGTGACAATGGTCCAGATAATACGGAAGATGAAATCTCATGTTACTATATAAACTGGACAGAGATAAATGGCTTATGCAACTTTAATTTGCCTAATCCTATTTTTTCAAAGACATACATAGAGGCTTTTCAGTCACAAATTTTGTTAAACTGAATGTTATAAAATGAAAGTAATTCCTTACAGGGTCCACCCAATGATAGTTCCTAAACTTAGTTTCCAAGGTATTGACACCGTCACTGAAACTATACAGGGGAAAGGAGACCCTATTTCCACAACAGCTGCCAACTAAGGATGTATGACTGATGGAGTGAATTATAGTAAGTTGAGAGAGCGTTATAAGTAACACAAATTTGGTTTCGCAGACATGCTACAAAGGCAAAAGCATGACATACTTAGGACTTAAGGTCTCAAATATCAGCACAATGTGCTCAAACCAATGCATGACAGATTTGATGAACAAAAGAGTCGGTGAAAAATCTGAAACAATAGATGAGCCATATCTAAATGAAAGTCATGAAACAGAAACCTGGCAAAAAATTGGTCTTGTAAGTATGTATCAAGGTCCACAAAACTGATTGAACAGTGCTTGAATCCTCAAATATTTTCGGCACTATTTCACATTGTAATAACTAATAAGTAAAGGGAATGATTTTCACACTCCCTTTTCTTATATTCAAACTCTCTTTTTTTAGTGAAAAAATACATACACTTTCTGGTAAAGAGAATAATAAGCAAACTTCCTCCCAAACAGCAACGGGAGAAGGATATCTGCCCAATTAGCAGAAAATACATGGCAAGTGGCGGCAATACTTCAAACTAAACCTAGGCCCTAGAATGAATGCAATAAATCATACTGACAACATTAAAGACAGAATAACAACCTGCATCCAAGGACCCCCTCAGAATTTCCAAACATGTGTAGAAACCCTTGGTTTTAGGAAGCAAAACATTCTTCAATACAGGTAATCCATTTTCAGCTGCAAACTTTTGATTCCTTTTGCACTTTTGTTCACTGAGAAAAGGCAAGAAATTTCATTAGATGCAAGTATGACGATGGTCCGTTGTATTTACAATTCAACCGTACCAACAAACCATGCTAAGGGTTAAAAGATGCAGATAGCATTCATCAAACATAATCAATAAATGGACGCCATGACTTCCACATATCTTTCACAATTCTGTATTTGCTATCCAAAATCTGGTGTAATATCAGTTGCATCAATCAGGATATAAGGTTGCTTAAAAATAATAAAACAAAAGGTAACATTTGCTTTTAGAAGGATGCATATACAAAGAACAAGGTACAGAACTTGAGTAAGAGAACAAGGAATAAGAACTCACGTAAAATCAGTTCCTTCTGGGAAAACAGCAAGCCACAAGGGATCCAAAGGATTAGCAAAAGTCGAAAGCATTTGACGCAAAATTGGCTCATCAATTTCCCACTTTCTCTCCACTGGGATGAACTCCAGAATATGAAAACCCCAACCAAAGATGGGTAGTTTCATTAAACTGCTCTTAAGGACATATTTGATGTAGCCCAAGCACCCCTTTCGCAAAGCAAGATCCCACATATACATCCAATCAACCTCAGTTCTATGGTTGGCAATAAGTACAACACGTTCCATTGGTGGAACAGTTTCCCCAGAAAAGATAACTTTTGTTTTGTTAACCTTCTCAAATAAGAAGGGCCACAAAGACAGCCAAAGACCAAAAAGGAGAGACGTTGTCTTTCTACTTAAATGTATGCTTAAAAAGCGCAACAAAACTGCTGCAATAGGCCCAAAATATACTAGAAACATAAAAGCTGTAGAAAGAAGAAGCACTAAACATATCAAACCCCTAAAAACCCTAAAAGGAGTCAACTTGCGATGCTTTAAACCACCATTAGAACTGAGGGCTGGGCAAACTTCCATATTCGCCAACAAACACTTCAAGCTTCAAAGCTTACTCCTCATAGCTCCTACAAAATATTAAGCAAGATGATACATATCTTAGTTATTTGGGTAAAAAGGTGATGTTTCTTGGTATGAAAATCAAGAAGGAATGAAACCCTCCACCCCCCAAGTATGCAGGATTCTCTACAACTAGCTATATTAACCCAGAGATATGATGCAATGAGTGTTGCCAACAGACAAAAAATGGCCATTAATGACAATTGGGAATAGCCATATGTCTGTACTATTCTAAACATAGACAAGCGGCTTGAAATAACAATAGTTGAGGTAATACGATAAGTATCACAAACAGGACAGATTGTGGCCGTCCAAAGAACACAAACTTACACAACAACAACAACAGAACCATGCAGTCCCAAATCATTGGGGGTATGGGCAGGGGAGGATTAGAGACAGACCTAACCTTTGGCAATATGCACAAAGTAGTTGCTCTCAAAACACCATTGAAACAGTGGCCCATCTATACCTGTTTTGCTGCGGAACCATGCCCCAAATCAAAGAACGCAAACTTATGCCAAACAGAATTTAGCTGGTCTAAATATTTCATTTTAACAAAACGATACAGTAGACTCTTTAATGACCACCAATATAAGAGATCTTGGCCCAAAAAATGGAATAAATGATCTTTTGCCAACTGAGACACACAGTAATCACATGTCAAGCCCCTGTAAAGCTGGTCAATCATCATGTAAAAAATTTCACATGAAGACGCCTTTAATGTCCATCCCTATTTGTGATTTCAATAATTCTTACTTCCTTTAAAAAACTATATTTTCCCATGATGAACAACCGGAACAATTAATACTGTACTAATTACTAAACATTCTTCTACATTTTCCTTTGTACACCATACATTAGAACAAACAGACAACAGGAAACCCAAGGATGGAGAGAATCATGTGCCCGCCCATAGAATTCGTACAACTAAGAATGAGGTAACTTTTAATCAAAGATTCAAACTACACAGTACACACCATCAAAGCATTGACTTTCAATGAAACCCTTCTAAATTTAAACAAACAGATCAAGAATCTGACAATAAAGACAAAGACCCAAACCTACAAAGAAACAAAATTGCTCATGATACTATCTAATCATATCTATAAGATTCATCACCAGAATCAAACTACCTGATTGGAAAGAGTCAATGATAGAATGGCCAGTCCACACAACCTAGAAATTTCTCGACCTCCTAGAGAATAGATTTTCCAAAAAATTCCCGGCAATTTCTATAAGCGCAACCAAACAGACAAAACATCAAGAAAACAAAAGCAGAACCAAATCGACGGCACTTGCGGCCCGTTTGGATGGAGGATTTGTTTTGGGTGGATTTGTAATGAGGGGGGATTTGAAGGTTGATATGTAATGAGGGGTGATATGTTAAGAAGGGTGGTCCCACGTTTTAAGAAGGGTGGATTTGTAATGATGTGTTTGGATGAATTTTTGAGAAGGGGGATTTGGAAGGTGGATATGATGGGATAATGTGTTAAATGACTTAATTGCCCTCAGTTTAATTTTTTAATGCTCAAAATTGAATTATTTCATATTTGTTACAATAAATTGATATTTATCATCAATTTTAGAAAAATACTTTCATTTTAGTAGAATGCAAATGTTGTAAACATGTTTTGTATTAAAAAAACTATTATTTTCCGAAAAAGTTAGTAAAAAAAAAGCCCACCCCCCCAGGCCACCATTACTTCTTCCCATTCCCATACACTTTCCAAAAACCCCAGTTACCCCACGCCCACCATTCACCCACGCCGCCTGTACAGCCCTCAATCGTCTTCTCCGTCCGCCGCCTCCTTCCAGCCATTAAAGCCTCTTGCTCCGATTAATCTGGTACCTCTCTCTCTCTCCGCTCCCTGTCCTCGTCTCTCTCTCTCTCTCTGTGCAAGTGTTGTGTGCCACGTGGGCGTATCTATACATTATACGCATACATGCATATGTGATCGGCGAGGGAGAGGCTTTAACCGTTGGAAATGGAAGAGAAAAGGGGAGGGCAGAACAGTCAAATGGGAAGCCGGATATAGCAACGACAGCCCCAACCCAGTTCTTGGCAAATCCCCCTTCCCTCTGATTTGTAATCCCAACAGTAACAAATCCCCCTTCCAAATCAGGCGTCCCTTTTCTCTTCCAAACACCGGATATGGCGAAGAGGAGGAGTGGTAATCAGGGGGCCTCACAAATCCGGGAGCTTCTCCCCCATCCAAACAGGCCATTGGGTCCCACATGGATGGAGCCCACACATCGATATGTGTGTCTGGATCTGCGCACATTAGTCCGTATCATTATTGTGCACAATATTACTCATCAACAGATTCATTACTATCTAATCGATTTCAAAAGTCAAGACCAGAATTAACCTCCTCTTTCTGAATGAGATATTGCACATTAAAAAAGCTGAAAACACGAAACTAAAATACACCCTACCGAATGATACATTCTCGGTACGCCAGCCGATTCATTTCTCAACCTCTCAGATTCAAAAAAAAAAGAAAAAAGAATGACGGCAATATCTAAGCAACCAAACAGAGAATATAGGAAGCGTGGAATCAGGTTTAACAAATCCAGACAAAAATACACAAGCATGTATAGATACATTTGCACGAGGAAATCAACGCCATTTGTACCTGTTATTTGAAGTCGGAGTCCAGTCTCGTAAATCTGGAGAGAGAGAGAGAGAGAGAGAGAGAGAGAGAGCGGTTACATTTCCAAAGAATGCCAATAGAACAGTTGTTGTAGTTATCGGAGAAGCCGACAGGAGTAATGGTTGCGTGCGCTGAAGCCCACAGGATGGAATCATGTTCTTTGTCTGTTAGTGGGACCCACCGACCTACGAGATTGAGGCCACAAAGTTCTCCTGTAAACTTTATTGGTTGATGCGATTCTGATTTGGGTGTGAATCGGCAAGTGGAGTGGTTTATGAGCGGACACGACTACACCGAATAAGACGGGTTTGAGTTTGCTTTTAACTGGAATCTACCAGGTGGTGTTCCACATTTTAGGAGAGTACCTTTTTTTTCAAACGGTCCCGCTAATAAGTGCCCCTGGGGCATTAGTTTAGCCTTAATAAATATACTTAAGCCTTTGACTTATGTTTATGGGTATTCACATAATCTCACTTTTCACTACTATTTTCTAAACTAGTCATAAATGTTTTTAAAACTTTTTATAATGACAATATTACCCTCATTTTCTCTCAGAAATTAGATAGGTGAAAGATTTTTAATCCAAATAAAACATTGGAGGCCATGGAAACGGAGTAACTAATTTTTCTTTCGTTGTTCATCTAACTTGTTTAACAAACAGACAAAACAAAAATGAATTTTCTTAGTTTCAACAAGAATCATGATTCAATAGTACCCAAACGATTAAATGAAAATTCATGAGTTTCAAACGTCTAGGGGGGTTGGTTAACAATCCGTACAAAACTCAAATAAGATAATAACAATAAAAATTTAGCAAAACTTCAAATTTTAATACTTTACACAAAATATTGGAATTAATCCTCTGTCGCTTGAAGTGGTTTTCTTTTTCTTTTGTGAACTAGTGATGATGTTTTCCTTGTCCGGACACATAGTAAGACTCAAATTTTAACAAAACTCTTGCAAGCATTTGAAGTGAAGTGCTTGCCGTTCCAAAAAATATATACTGTATATATGAAGTGAAGTGCTCCGGATAAAATAAAAAATAAGTGAAGCGCTTGTTTGAACCTCAAGTGTTGTTGAAGTATAAGAGAAAATAAAAGAAACGGGTTCCATTTCCCCATTTTCCCTTCTTTTTATAATTATTTGAAAGATAGAGGAAGATAAAGAGTTATGGTCATTTTTGTCATTCAAAATACTTTTGAATTTCTTTTGATTGAATGATTTGTATTCTCAATGTGGTTATTAATTGATCTTGGAATGAGTATAACAAAATGCAATTAATGTACCTAAACTTGTGCCTAAGGTGTGCCCCAGGGGCACCCTTTAGAATTTGCCTTTTTCAAATGGTGTTCCACTATTTAGGAGAGTACCTTTTTTTCAAACGAAAATAATTTTAAATTTAAATATAATGAAAGTAAAAAATATTTTTTCAATTTTTTTTACACCTTTTAAAAGATCTTAATGAGATCTATCAAATAAGATCCATATTGACAGGAACATTATTTACGTAAACACATAATTTTTGAATTTGAAATTGCCTCCTTCAAAAAATTTCTTTTTTTACAAAAGTGGAACACCCCCTAGTCTCGAGATGGACCTTCCCAAAACCCCACCGCATGGCTTCTCCGTGGATGGGCGAGATACTGCCAAGCATATTCCTGTAGAGCGGCTAACCTGGTCGTTTATCTCAATAATTAATGGCTCGGTACTTAACTGAACAATAAACAATTCAGATTTGCATGCGTTTAGAATCAATCCGAGCCATTCGTGTCGAGATGAACGGTCGGATCAACCTTTATCGGCCAATTGTTGGGTGGCCCGAGTATCACGTGGTATGATACAATATACTTTTTGCAAATAAAAGATAGTAATCATACAGTGCGGTTCAATTCTTATTTCTTAATTATGTAGCAAAAATGAATGATAATGTTTCGGCCGTATAATTTATTGCTACATAAATGGTTGTGAATACTATAAAAGTAACAAGACATAGTACTTTGGGAATGCTAAATAATTACTCCCTCTGTCCCATTTTATATGGGACCTACGTAATTTTGTACCTATTTCCAAAAGTACTTTATTCTTTGAGATTAAAGTTACACGTTCTCCAATAGAAAGCATTTAAATTGGTACGGAGAGAGTAATTTTTTATTTTTATTTTTTATCGGTCTTAGGCTACCAACGATATAAACCATAAAATTAGTACCTTAATCTACGATTGGTTTGGCAAATTGAGTAAAGTTAAATATACAATAATCTCGTTTGACCTTGAGTATTAAAATGGTAGTACTAACAATGATCTATCCCGGGTGGAAATTGTGCAATCATAGCATACTAGAATTTCGCGTGGCGTTGGCGGAATCAACTGCCGACTGAAAAATTATATATCACATTGCCGACTTAAAAAATATCTAAATATCTGTCATAGATTAAAGTGCGTGCATATTTTAATTGGCTAAAACCTGAAGGAAAAGAACACATAAAGCTGTCTATTATCGGTACTATAATTGTTATGACATGTATTTGGGTCCATTTATGGATATCTCGATTAATCGTGGGCCCAATTTACTTTTGGATTGGTTCCAAAGGAATTGAAACCATTTGGGGAGAAATTCTTCAGTGTCAGCTGGGCACCGGCCAGCTGGTGCCGAGCACCATCTCCGCCGTCCAATGAAGTTTTGGAAGGCTTAGATCTGTTCGGCTGTTGAGGGGTATTTTAGTCATTTCACACTTTAAAATCAGTTGAACAGATCTGAGCCGACCAAAATTTCATTGGACGGCCGAGATCGGTGCTCGGCACCAGCTGGCCGGTACCCAGCTGGCACTAAAGAATTTTTCCCATTTGGGAGGTTTTGAGTGGATTAAAAAAAAAAAAAAAAACTGTAAGGGTTTAAACATGAGATGTTAGCAAGGAATAAATTCGAAAGTCTTAAGTCTTAACTATCGGGTCAACCCTTGTGGTGGAAGCGTAGTTGTTCTTTTAGCTTTATTAGTTTCCAGGTAAGTTAAATTTTGCTGCTATAGCTGATTTTTTTTACCGGTTGTTTAGGAATGATTGTCCATATATAATATTGTCACGCCTTTTAAGGGTTTATTATTTTTCTCCTTTGGTCTTACATGTTCTATGCGACTTTCCTGTTTCCGCACAAAAAAAAATTGGAGATCACTTTCTCAAACGCAGCGCGCGCATCAGATTTGCGCCCAAGCGCATACGAATTCTGCTCTCTCTGATGAAAATTTGTTGGACACCACCCGGCAACACCACACATTTCTGCGACTCGGTTTTTCTTATTTACTGTATTTTGTAGTAACGACTCGAATTTGTCCGATCCCTAACAGATATTTCCTCCTTTGGGTATATGATTGAGGACAAGATTTTCCGCGCCAGGCAAAGGGTCCGTTTCTTGTGGTTAAAAAATTTAAGCCCAAAAAGTGTGGGCTTATCTTGTAAGAGTCCAATCTAAAGGCCCACTACAATGAGGTTGATAGGCTGGTGTAAGTCCATGATGAGTTTGGGCTGGGTAAGTCCATGATGAGTTTGAATAGACTTGGGCTGAATTTTTTCCACTTGAGTTCACGTTCTCTTATATTTTCTGGTATTCTTGTTCGTCTTTTTTAAAATTATACATGTCGAGTTCAATTTTTTTTTTTTTTGGACGAATCACTCGTCTCAACCAGAGAAGTCTAAAAAATACAAAGTTATGACGAAAAGCAAAAAAAAAAAGTTCACTAAAGATGAAAAATACCAAACAAGCAGTATTTTTTTTTCCCCTATAGTGTCATCTTTCAAGTTTGATCCACATTTGTTTACTTTTCGGATTGCTCTTTTCAAGAAAAACATTTAATCCAAAAAATTACGACGAAGAGCAAAACAAAAACAACGAAAGTAAGTTTTTTTTTTAAAAAAAATACCGAACACAAATGTTAGCGTGAAATAGGATTTAACGCAAACTAAATCCATTATTAGGATTTAATGCAAAGGCCAAACTTGTTTCGGATAATTATAGGGGTCAGTGTAGTCACCAATTTTAATTGATCTTCATTATATTCTGCTCAATATGAAAATTTGAATTGTGGGCAATGTAAAGTCTGCCAATTGGTTTATATACTATAGCCACTCAAACTAATCTCTCTCTCTCTCTCTCTCTCTCTGTGTGTGTGTTAAATATAAGAAGAGATATTTTATTGACTTCAATAGTAACATGTATATAGGGTCTTGTATTTATACAAGAGTGAAATGCTAAACTATAGAAATAAAATCAAATCCTATACTGTGGAAAGGTAATCATATCATTGATCCTAATCAATTCTAAAAAACTATAATCAATCACAATATTTTCATTATTCTAACATTCCCCCCTCAAACTCAAGTAGATCTACCAACTTGAGTTTGAAAAGTTCAGAGAAATCAGGATCAGCTAAGAGAGAGAAAGAGTTAGGAGAGCCAAAAGCCAGGAGTCATGCGAACAGCCAAGGAGAAAACCAAGAGAAACTAAGTAAAACCAAAAAACAAAGAAGTCAGTAATCGAAAAGCCCGAGTGCTGGTGGTGAAGAGGCATGGTGGGTGCAGGCAACCGGACAAGTGTGAAGAAGATTGACAAAGTAACTAAATGCCCAATGGACGGTAGTGAGGCTCAGGCTGCCCGCTAGGAGGCGAATATCCACAGGGCCTAAATCTCCGAAGCAAATCTCCTGGTCAGCTCAACAAATCTAACATGGTATCAGAGCTAAGTCTTGGGTGGCCTCACCTCTCGTGGTTAAGTCTTTGTCACCTGAAGCAAATCTCTCCTGATTAGCTCAATTCGCACCTTCACGTGCATCTGGGCTACAGGTGAGGGGGAGTGTTAGACTTTATCCTACGTCGTTCATCTAAGCCACCCAAACTTAGTTAATATAATCTAGATGTTAGAGTATCCGCATTGTAATAAACAAATGATTGTGAATAAGCAAACTTAACAGCAATGCTAAAAAAATACCCTACAAGTCTTTTAGTAAATAACCAAATTTCACTCATTCCATAATCAAACTTAACAACTTTTACCAATAATCAAAATTCAATAACCAAACTCAATAACTAAACTCAAAACTCAATAATTCAAAAACACCTCACATTGGAATCGTCTCATCGAGACAAATAATTTGGTGTGGTCGGGTGCGTGATTGAAACTCGTTTGCGATTAGACATATGTGCATTGTGTATTATGGGGGTTTGTTTTGTTCAGGGTGCTAAAATAACCAATGTAGAGGTAGAAGTTGTTAAGTTTGATTATAAATTAAATAGATAATCAAATGCTGACGTGACACATTTTGATTATTGGTTTTGATTATTCCCATTGTGGATGCTCTTACACCACCTATTGACAATTAATTTTAGATTGAAACCTTTCAAGAAATCTAACACTTAAAAGCACAAGATTCACCCATGGACGCAAAAAAGGATGTTTGCATGTTTTACTGGCTTACTTTGGGTATGAATTTGGACACAATTCCAATAGGCATGAGACACATAAGAACTCGTGAATGGACGTAGAAATGTCCTTCGAAAATGGTAAGATCTTTGGCGAAAAAGCCAAAAGTAGTAATGGGAAAATTCCAGCGATGAAATTTCACTCTGAAAGGAGATGTTGTAGGGGCCGATAAAGTCGGAGGAAATATTCCTACCATTATGTCCGGTTTCCGATTCAAATACGATAATATGACATAATAAAAGAATTGTAATAGATCTTTGTAACAGTTGTATTAGTTGAATACGGTAACTTGTAATTCTCATATTTATTAATGCATTTCTCACATGTTCCAAAAGCAAAAGAATTGGACGAAATAAATAAACGACCATCTTGTAGGAGTTGGGGGAGTTGTTGTCCCTTAGTCTGCTGTCTCGGCGAAGGGGGCTATGCTCACGTTTCGCTTCAATGATCGGAAACGTTCACTTCGTAGAGCTCGTCGAGTTGAACAATTATGTAAAAAATCAGTTCGATCGGATATCATTAAGTGCCTAATCGAAACCTTTTTGTCTTGAGAAGAATGGATCCAAAATATTAGATTAAATCTACTAGAACCCATTATTGATATATGTGTTCCGATCAAGTACTTAATGATATCCGATCAAACTGTTTTTTTGCATATTTGTTCAACTTGACAAATTCTACGAAGTGAACATTTTTAATTATCAGAGTAAGATCAGAGCGGAGCCCCATCGGCTGAGACAGCAAGCTGCTGTCCCTTCGAGGGACAACAACTCCCCCAATCCCATCTTGTGGCGGATTGAAAGTCATGACGATTGTACAATCAGAAGAAAAAGAAAGTAATGACACAAGGCTGGCAGCCTAAAAATGATTACATCTGGAGTCCGACTGGCGAATGTGGGAAGTTGCCAAGCATCTATCAGTAGAGCAGGTGCAAAGTGACCAATTCGGTCGTTCATCTTAGCAACCGACCTTTCAAATCTTACTTAAGTAATAGACGGTATAAATTTGCATGTGTTCATATTTAATCCGAACCATCCATGCTGACATAAACGACCGCTCGACAATGCTCCACAAAGATCGTCGCCAACATCCTGATCCGGACTGGGATATCCCTATTTATTACGTTTGAAAAGAGTTCAGAGAAAGTCATCTTTGGTAGGCTGAGGTCCATAGCCTGCATTAAATTCTGGTCGTTGCATTAATTTTCTACACAATTTGACCATCCTTGCACGGACAACCGCGTACTGAAAACCCAAGCTGTACGGACTTATCCAATAATGCTGGACTTTAGACTACTGCTGACCAGCTGGACAAAATTATTCGACACAGGGATCGGATCCTTTCCCGAGCTTTGGACCGGAGGAAACAGTATAAATCTGAAAATCAATGGTGCGGACCTGCTTTAAAATTTTTTCCGCTAAGAATTCAGTTACTTCCAGCGAAAAGTCATAGAACATGTATTTATTGCCAATATATCGTTAAAAAAAATTGGGTTCTCTTCATACAAAATGAAATGAAACCGGGGAAGTATGACGGTTTATTTAGAAAAAAGAAAAGCTGTAAAAAAGAGGGAGATTAGACCTTGCGGTGGGGGTTGCCGACTTTTACCGAAATTTTTTTGGTTGCAAATCGGATACCACGTGGTATCTGTGTAATACATTCGAGCTGTCCAAACAATGTGATTGACTGCTCGGTTGAAACACTCCTTTTCTTTTCTTCTTTATTTTTTAAATTCGTTCGGCACCTTTCAATCTGAGCTATCGGTTGCATTTTTAGACGACTCGAATGTGCTACACAAGTACTACGTCAACCGTACCCTATCTGCCCCGGAAATTTCTCGACTTTTACCACCCTTGTGGCCCAGTCCATTTGGGTTGTTGCATGGCCCATCCGTCGGTGACCATTTAAAAAAAGAGAAAGAAATTTACACTATTTTCAAAAGGAAGGATGTGATGAGAGTAAAAGAATAGGAAGTGTCGATAAGAGAGGATTCAGTAGTCATGTACGTCAAACTGAATCAATTCAAAAGAATACTATCTCAATATCAAGTTATTCGTTAGGTCCCGTTTGACTAAATAAGTAAAATGATTTTTTTTATTTTTAATCAAAATTTTTTTTTTGTATTTATTAATTTTTTGAAGATTATTGCATCGTCATGACGATAGAAATTTAAAAAGTTAAAAATTATGATCGAAATCCAATTTTTTTGTATAAAGATGAAAAAATTGACTTATTGGCTTATTTTTATCTTTATTCAAAAAAATGAGGTTTCGATCGTAATTTTTTACTTTTTAGATTTCTCTTGTCATGACGATGCAATAATCCCTGAAAAATTGACGAAAAACTAACAAATACAAAAAAAATTGAATAAGAATAAAAAATAAGTCAGTTGGCTTATTTAACTGAACGGAGCCTCAATCACGTCTCATACCCGGCTCATCGCGGTCCGACAGGCCTAGCCGTCGCATAAAATTAACCACGATCCCGTACACTAGTCGAAGTTATTCCATGAACTCGGTCGATCGAGCTCGTTAATGAACCAATCAAATCCACGGTTGCTGGCCTGTATCCCGATTTCGAACAAAAGTTGAAAATCTCTCTCGCTCTCCCACTCTCTCTCTCTCTCATGAATGCTGTAAGCATGACAGAATGTACGGCATGGCACAGTGATGGTTTGAGGAGAGAGAAAACAGTGGGAGTAATCCATGCGCATTTTCTAGTACAGATAATCTATCCCATGGTGCATTGAAAACAATCATATGGGTATGCTAGATTTCTTAGGTGCATTGATTTTGGTGCTCTCTACACGGAACTTTCCTCCTCCAGCTACCTACATGATTATAGTAACTAGAAGCCATCAATGCTTCTTCCCCCCCTGACGTCGATCCAAAGTTTCTTTAGACGCACAAATGTCCGTTGTGTTATATTATGTCAAAATGAAGAAGTTACATCGTCGCCGTACTAATAAGAATATTGTTCTTCTGACAATATCTTAATTAGTTTTTGGATTGATCGACTAGCTAGAGCTCTCAAACTAATAGATTGACAATGTCCGAACCCTAGGATGACGATGATCCTACATTCGGGTAAAATGAATGATTGACTGTCTTATAAATGAGAATTGTACTTGTAAAGTCACACTAGGGATATTCTTGAGTGTTGTCTACGCTCAAGTTCTATCTCAGATCGATGCATGTAACATGTGTTTTATTTACGTTATTGAGATTGATTTGATTTGTTCTGCATGTATAATTAAAGTTTCCTTTGATTTTTTTTTTCCCATTTATATGTAGGTTTCTCCGTATAAAGTTTTCTTCAATAACCTTTTTTTTGTTTTTTTTGTGTGTGTGTATTGTTTCATATTCTGGTTGAAGCTAGAAATGAGTTTTCATGATTAGTAAGCATGAATTAATGTCTTTTTACACTTTTCGGGTCTTTGAAGGTTTCTTTGGTTTGGTTGCTCTGGTGTTATTTTCATTGAGTTTGATATGTCAACATTGAGAGACGGCCGGAGAGAGAAAAGCATTAAACAATTAATCATACGTTTGACTAATTAAATTCCCCATTCATGTCTCGGGGTTAGGGCTAACAAACGGATGAAGCTAGCTACTCGAGTTTGAGTTTGTGTGCTTGCTAAAGTCGTTTTGATATTGATCTCTCACATAACTAAACAAAGCTTGAACATTTTTTTAAAACTCCTTTAAATTTCAAAGCACGTTCGAACAAGTTACGATTCGGCTCATTTAGTTTTTCATGTTCAAAATATTCAAATTACTTGAAATCGACTTGTGATTGTCTCGAGCTTAATATGGGAGATGGAGTTGCATGATGAAAAATTACGTTTGAACATAGCTCTTTAAGTTTTAAAATTGAATCTTAATAATCCACTATTCGCTCATTCATCGCCCTATACCGGGCCGGCCATGATGTTTTGGGGGCCTTTTGGCAAATTCCAAAGAAGGGGCTCCAATGTTTTTTTGGGTCATTAAAATTTATTTGAAACTTATATGTTGGGTACAAAAAATATATAGTTGGAACCTAATTTTTACACCTTTTTAGGGGGCTAAGGGGGCCGCCTCTTGTGCCATTAACTCAAGGCCGGCTCTGTCCAACACTTGTCATGTGTGCCCTAATCTGTCTATATTAGAAAAAACGAGTGTGGTAAATTTCTTGACTTTTAGGATTTCTTAATTCGGTCGACAGAAAACTAAAGCTACCCACCTTTTTTTAGACCGCTGACTAATTTACAGTAATTTTAAAAACTTTGCTAGGTTAATTAATCCTCACTTTTCTAATTTCGGGTTGATAAATATTTTGTTAGGTTAATTATCACTTCTCGTACCCCGTTGACAAAAGGATCCAATACAGCTGGACTTGGTGGATTAAAGGGGAAGGAAACTGATTTACCCAAAAAAAAGGGGAAGGAAACTGTGTGTATACATGAGTCATTTATGATCCCCCTTGAATTTCTAAATTTGTAAAAGTCGATACCAATTTGATTTAAAATCATTTACGGAGCAATATTATTCCAAAATTTGTGCACTAATTTATTTTTAGGGTTGGGATCCTCTCCCGTCCCTTCAAACGATATCCAGTTAGCATGATTTCTTATGTGCTTAATGTTCTCGACAATATTTAAAATATCAACGAGCCCAATCACCGAAGAAGACCCAAGAAGGGGCCCGAAAACAACCTGGACAGAACAGTGTAGGGAGGAGATATCCCATTTGATCATTAAAATCAAAATCTACTCATTCCAAATTCATAATTTCACATGCCTCTTAATGAGTTTGTACAAAAGCCAGTGCCGCAAAAGACAAAGCAAACCACTTTAATGTCACGACACTGCTTTAATCCCCATGCAATTCGGTTCCTCCTCTACATAATTTGAAAACCTATGCACCCCCAGGGTAGTCGGGTTGGTTGAGAGGTTTATTTTTCACACAATTTAAGGTCTGAAAGTAATTTCTTGTTAATTTTTTAGTCTTGGAATAGAAGGTCTGACTGCATTTAACTGAACGGGAGAGATGATTAATTGAAATTCGTACAAGCTGATCCAGACACATTTGCCGGAAAAAAAGGAAAAGAAAAGTTGAAGGGGGTCCCGGCAAATAAAAAGGCTACTAGAACAAGATGGGTGGGTCTTAGGAATACTAAAGTATGATTAATGATGAATCCAACAAAACTTGTCTCTGAATTTTGTTGACTTATAACCACCTCTTTGTCTCTGAAGATCTGCAGCCTGGCCAACCAGCTAAGGAGAATATGCACAATCCCCTTGCTTTATTACCATACTTTAAATTCGTATCTTAGAAGTACCATAGGTAATAATTTGGATTTTACGTACTCTGTTTGACATTCTGAAAATTCATTTTTTTTAAGAACATCGTTGTCATTGATAGTAGTATAAATTAAAGAAGATCAAATGATCGAATTATAGAGACACAATATACTGAAAAACACAGATGGGCATGCACCTGACTCAACCTATTAACTCCGTAAACAATCCCAGAAATACTACTAAAGCACACTCAACTACAACAGAAGCGATTGTCTACACGACGGTGAATGTTCGTAAACCGTTACGAGCCAATTGCCATTTCTGATATGAAACTATCAAAACTAAGGAGACATCCCGAATGTGCCTTGGGTCACAACAAACTAATGCGCCCTCCATATAGGTCTCCTCTTCAGGTAAAAAATGTGATTCAAAGCGTTAATTTTGTAGATCTCAATGCCTAGACGAGTTCTACAAAAAATCAAGTCATTCGGATATCGATGATCAATAAATGGATCACGTTTGCCTCTAATAAATGTACCACAAGTACAATTTCCAAACCACACCTCAGACTAACTTGGGTCGATCACTCAAATATCCATGTCTGATAAATTGATTTTTTCCAAAACTATTTTACGCGTCGAAATCCATAAAGTAAAAAAAGGTTCTAAACACATGCTCAGAGTCTTTGGACTCATTATGAGACCCATATGGAGGAAATTATTTTCCATATTTATTTTGTAATCAGTTTCTGTGTTTGCAAAATTATTGGTAGCCTTTTATGCTTCCAACCCAATGGACCAACCCAGGCTCCCTATTTAAAACCCAACATACCCTTTTCTCCCACTACCAATTCTTACACCACCTTCACATGGGATGATGCTTAAACAAGTACTCCTCCAATTCCTCCTCCTCCTCCTCTCCCTCTTTGTTTCCTCCTTCACTACCACCATCACCACCGTCGTCGCTGCTGCCACCGCCACTTCAATTCTAAATTCAAAAACCTATCTCCCTCCTCAATTTAGAGAAGCCCCAGAATTCTACAACTCCCCAACCTGTCCCTCTCTAACCGACGGCGATACTAACTTCATCGGTATCAAGGAAAATGAAAAGAATTCTACTATTATTTGCTCCGAAAAGGCGGTCCATGTGGCAATGACGCTCGACGCCGCCTACCTCCGTGGCTCGATGGCGGCGATCCTCTCGGTCCTCCAACACTCCTCCTGCCCCCAAAACATAATCTTCCACTTTGTCGTCTCTGCCTCCGCCGCCGCCTCGACCACCGCATCCCACCCACGCGCCATCATCTCCTCCTCCTTCCCCTACCTGAAATTCCAAATCTACCCCTTCGATGATTCCGCAGCCGCAGGTCTCATCTCCACCTCCATCCGCTCCGCCCTCGACTGCCCGTTAAACTACGCCCGCTCCTACCTCCCGGCCCTCCTCCCCACATGCGTCCGCAAGGTCGTCTACCTCGACTCCGACCTTGTCCTCGTCGACGACATCGCCCACCTCGCCGCCACCCCACTCCCCGGCGCAGCCGTCCTCGCCGCGCCGGAATACTGCGACGCGAATTTCACCGCCTACTTCACCCCCACATTCTGGTCCAACCCATCTCTCTCAGTCAGATTCGCCAACCGCAAGGCATGCTACTTCAACACCGGAGTAATGGTGATCGACCTCGCGCGGTGGCGCGACGGCGGTTACACGACGGAGATCGAGGAATGGATGGAGCTTCAGAAGAGGATGAGGATTTACGAGCTGGGTTCGCTGCCGCCGTTCTTGCTGGTGTTCGCCGGAAACATAGCGCCGGTGGACCACCGGTGGAACCAGCACGGGTTGGGAGGGGATAACTTTCGTGGGCTTTGCAGGGATTTGCATCCCGGTCCGGTTAGCCTTTTGCATTGGAGCGGGAAAGGGAAGCCGTGGGTGAGGCTGGACTCGAACCGGCCGTGCCCGTTGGATGCTCTGTGGGCACCTTATGATCTGTTGAAAACTCCATATTCGTTCGAATCTTGATGGAATTGGAATTCGAATTGAATTGGGTGAGGGCAAATGATGAAGCAAAAATGGTGAGGTCCGAGATGTTTGGACACAGATTCAGATACTTACTGTGTCTAGAGCCGTTAGATGTATGTAAGTTTTAATTGGATGTGTCGGTGCGGAATCCAAGTGCACAAATGCCCAACACAACTGTATGTGAATCCAGGCACACGATACAGAACACAACTGTATCTGAATCTGTGGCCGAAGACAAATATATAGAAAGGTGGGAAGTGTATAGATTTTGTGGATGATGATAACAGTTACTAATATACTGTTGATTAGGAAGATGACTAAAAAAAACAGGAGTTTTTTTACTCTGTAAATTACTTCGACGGATGAAATTTTTTTTTTTCGGTATTTGGTATTTTTGCGAATATTTTTCATTTAGTAAGCATGGATTCGTTACCGAAGAAAAAGTAGTTACCGTGAAATATCTCATATAGTTTCATATCTTAACTAGTTTCATGACTTGATCAAAATATTTAGACTATAAGTTTCTGTGTTTATCAATAGTATTGTTTTCATTGCCAACCCTGTAATCTTTCGGTCGTGGGTGTCAGATGATTGTTGAGAGAATACGGTGTCAACATCGTTGGGATGTCATTTTCTTGCTGTGATGTTTTTTGCTCTTGTCCAGTTTTTATCTTTGTACAACTTTAATTTGCAATTGATTAATAAAATTTATTTTTTGTTGTTCAAAGAAATTATTACGTATTGTTTTCATATGTTAGGGAGAATTTTCTCGACCACAAACTCTGATTTTGTTGTTTTTTTTATGTTGCATTGTTTGGTGGACAATTATTGTTTTCCAAAGATTGACAAATTTTTCACAAAATATTTGAGACCCCGTTTCCATTAACAAAAAAACACTAAAAATTTAACACATTTTACCATCTCGTTTCTACTAACAAAAAAGTTTCAGCATGTTACTATCTCGTTTCCACTAACAAAAAAGGTATCAACAAGAATTTTTTTGCTACAGTAACTCTACTTACAAACCCATCAACAACTTATTCACTACCGAAAATGTTTGACATTTTTCAACAACTTATCCACTACCAGAAACACCTAACAATTTCTCAATCACAAATAAAAATCTATAAATTTTTCACCACCGGAACACCTCTTAGTATGAGAAATTGTTAGTTGAAATTTTTTTTGTTTGGTTGCTTTCGTGAAATGAATTCGAAAGTAGAGTAATAAAACTCAACTTGGAGTATAAGTAGAAACTGTAGAAAGCATGCAAGTACTGTTTGGGTACAAGAGAAGTGGCTAGAAAGCTACTAGCTTGCCAGCTGATTAGATTTCTTTTAGAAAAAGGAACAATCCTTAAAGTAAAAATTTTAAAAGCCAAAAATCAGGGTTTGAACTTTGAACAATACGAAAGTGAAACGAATTACTCTATCCGTCCTTTCTTAAATGTTCATCACGATTTTGCGTACCATTTTCAATTATCTATATCTTTCCATGTATGGTGTTAAAAATATGCATCACCACCACCACCACTGCCTTCTTCCTATATTAGAAAACCATCACCACCACCACTGTTCGAATTTAAATGGATAGGAGATGCCGAGGGAAAGGGAAACATGGGATAACACAAAGAAACTCTCATATCAAAAATCGAGAGAGAAAATTATTAATGAAAATAAGGGGTTATTGAAAGCGAGAAAAACCATAATTGTGGAGAAAATGAAACACTCATCAAAGGAAAAACTCTCTCCTCCCGCTACCTTGTAAAGGTGGTGAAAACCCTGACAGCCTGTTTGTCAAGTGGAGAAGGAATGGGGAGGATAAGAGCTTGAGAGGGATAAGCTAATCCGGACCCATCCAAATTTGGTGTTTGGTTTTTATTTTGCACCCGAATTACTTATCCCACCCGGATTGCTAGGATCCCTATATGGTTCTTAGCTTACCCCACCCCACCCCCTAGGATAAGCTTATCCGGGTAGGCATAATGAATCTTTTGCCCCTCAAATCTGTTCAAACTCTTTTTGTACTCTAACTACAAGGGACTATTAAGTAAATTTTCACACTATTTCTTGATCCACTCAGGACCCGTTCCGCTTTTGGTCCTTAAAAAATAAGTATTTATTTGCAATTTTCAAGCATAAAAATAGTAGGCTTATCGAAATCAAAAAATACATAATATGGATTTTGTTTGATAAATTTCATTGCGATCTATCAAACCCTGCCAAAAAATTAAAAAATTATTTATGTAAGTCTATTATTTGTAAGCTTGAAAATAAGTCCTTATTTGAGAAAGAGGAACAGAGCTTGACTCTTATCCATTTATTTCGACTACCAAACAAATTTCTTCTTAGCCAACACTAATCCTCATTATAACATATCCACCTCTTATCCACTATTCTTCTCTATCCACCTAGAACCTTATCCGCCTATAAATTTTAAAATAATGTCTTATGGGGTCCTACAAAAAATCAATTTCAACAAATACCGGGTAGTATTATTTCTGCACTCGTAGGGGCGAAACTGCGCAGTTGAACAATTTTGCCTCTACGAATCAAGAAATAATACTTCTCTATATCCGTTAAAGTTGATTTTATACACGACCTCATAAAATACTATTTTAAAATTTATGGGCATTTTTATGTATTTTTGTGAGATCCAGGGTGATCCCCACAAAAAATATAATGGATGGTGTTGTGGTTTGGTGTGGTGTGGTGTGGTGTATGTAACATCTCTATCAAATTTTAGAAATTGGCGCTTACTATTTGATTGGCTATTCAAAATTTCAAATTCACCCTTTTGACGCTTTGATTGGGCTATTCTTCTTCTTTTGTGTGTAGTGCAATAGTCCACGTGTAAGAGTGGAGGTATTCTGTGTACTGCTTTCACGACTTTTCGTTTTATCATTGGACCATGTTTTCCGATTGTAGTGGGCCATAATGAATTTTACTTCCTCCATCAGTCCATTTATTGACTACATTTCACTATTTACAATTTTAAAAAAATCGTTTATAGCTTTTAATTTTGTACTAATGTGTTAGTATATAATTTGAAAATCACTGCACAAAAAAAACTAAATGAAATTTAGCATACAATATTCCTATTGTATACCAAAATATCTTAAATTTAAAAACACAGTTATTTTTTAAAAGGTCTAAATAGTAAAATGTGGATAATTATTTTGGGACAGATCGAGTGAGTAGTACAGTATGGACCTTAGGGGTGTAAACCTTAAAAATATCTTGGCTCTCACTTTATCTTCTCAAACTTCTCTCAAATATGCTCAAGATTTACACGGTGCGACCACTTCAGAAATTGTATCTAGCTAATAGAGTAATTAAAAGATGCACACATCTTTTAAATTATACGTGACTAATTAACCTCTATTGAGATAAATTGTTCATAAAAAATCATACGTTTTGAATCATCAATTTAGTTTTTTTGCCATTCGTTGGCCGTTCATTTGATTTTCATCCAAATTGATGGACATACCAGGAGCAATTTCACCGGAAACATAAAAGTACAACATGCTTTTTTGCTACGTTGATTACGACATGTGAGCGGTCGCGATTCTAAATGAGTACCTATGGTGTACGTCCATTGACACTGTGAAATTCATGCTTAATCCAAAGGACAGTTTTGTATATTTGCCTCTAACATTGTGATAGCGATTAGTTACAACACTGGATGTTGCTCCATCGGGTGATCATCAAACCTGAGACCTCTTTCATGAGCCCTTAGGCCCCATCCATATGACCACTTGGGCTAGAAGACCCTTGCGTTTGAGTATAGCACATCTTCTTATTATATTGAAATGATTTTTTTTTTTTGAGAAATGATATTGCCATACCCTTTTTTGATAATGTCACACCCTGCAAGTGTATTTTTGCACCAAAAAATACACTTTCAGGGTACAAAAATATACTTGCAGGGTGTGGTATTATCAAAAAATGGTGTGGCAAAATCACTACCTTTTTCTATTTAATACAAGTAATTAGTAATAACACATCTTCTAATTATTATATTGAAAAAATGCTAGAAAAGGTCGCAGCAATATCGAATTTGTTAGACGCGTTTTAGCTACATATGGATTGATTTAAAGTCTATGAGAAGACCTGTCAAAAGAATTCCTTTTTCTGGTTTTAGCAAACCATGCATTAATAATTTGCCAACTTTTAGATAATCGAAAACAACTCAGAGAGAGAGAGAGAGAGAGAGAGAGAGAGAGAGAGAGAGAGAGAGAGAGAGAGCGAGAGAGAGAGAGAGAGATTTCCTGTCGGTGGCTAGTGACGTGGGTGTGGAGGAAGGCCGGGGGAAGGAGGTGACCAGAGAGATTTCCTGTCGGTGGCCTGTGACGTGGGTGTGTGGAGGAAGGCCGAGGGAAGGAGGTGTGGTCACCGACACTGCATGCAGCTTCTCCCCGCAATAATAATGCTTTGGGACGTCAATTTGAATGCAAATCGGACACAAATTCAAACACAAATGAACGAGATCACGTGTATCAAACGTGTGTGAATCTAAATTAAATTAAGGTGATGTGTCCAACATTCGACCTTGAATGTCTTGCTCTCGGTCAGTACTTTGAATTGCCCGATCGACCAAGAGTGATCATACAATACTGGAAGGCAAATATTGTCTTAGACATCAGCTATTTATTTTACTAAACGAACTATGACATGTTCAGATACTACTTATTGATATCTTATCAAACTGATTTTTAAGGAGATGCAAACTTTTTCATCGCCTCCTATATGGATTTTATCACTATCGTGAAATCAAAAAAAAAAAAGGAAAAAAAAAATTCTAACAATGATGCAGAGGAATGTAAAAACTGAAAAGATAATTGGCGTTTGGAGTGGAGCTGATGGGGCTTGATTGACATTTTAGCAATTAAAAGGCGTTTTGTACGGTATATTTGATTAGGAGCGTTTTTACTCCTTAAAAGTAGGGATCCTTCATACGGTGAGATTGATTCTTCAAAATTAATCAAGTTGCGTACAAACTGGCTGACACAATAGCTATTTTTATACTATTAAAAATGGGCATTTCAATATCATATCAAACGATGTCCGATCAAATTAATTTTTAGTGTAATTAATGTTCTCAACGATAACTAAAAAGTAAACGGTTCCGAGCCCAAAAAGACCCACAAATGATCCATAACTCAACCAACCCTTGCCCGTAGTTTATGGGCATCATTCTTTTAGGCCCCTTTCATTTATGCCATTTGGTACGTTCTAGGCTAGTACTTGTCACATATAATTATGTGGTTATGCATATTGCATATGGTACTGTACTCACCGACTTCCCTTCAATCGGTGTTCAAAAGCAGTTAGAAATAGAAACTTTAGTTTTAATTAATTGGTTTTGATTCAGGTTTTGAATTTGACGAGACAGTTTTCATATGGACCATACATATGTATAACAAATAATAAGTAAGAGCCTTTGAGCAAATTTGAACCTTTAATTTTAGTGATGGACGGTCTAGATTTGGATAGTTCTGTCCAACTTAAGGACCGAAGAGGATCCAGTTTCTTAGCTAATATATAGAAAAATATAATAAGACAATTTAAAAATGACCATTCGCAACAAGCTAGTGGTTATTATTATTATTATTATTATATAAAAGAAAAGAAAAAAGAAGTGTGATTGTTCCTTACAAATGAACAAATTCCCATTTCATCAACAAATCCACGGTAAAAGATCGACTCTCAAGAAATCGAGGAGGTGATCATATCATATTTTATTAAAATAGGGTGGTCTTTATGAGAGACTGATTGTGTGTATATATATATAGGACGGTTCCGAAAACAACTAATTAGACACCTAAAAAAATACTTCATAGTTTCCGATCAAATTTTGATGATCTGAATCGCTCAATGTGATCAGAACGTGATTTTAGGGGCACTCGAGAGAAATCAGCAAAAAAAAAAAAGAACCAAGAAGGGCTTGATCTGAGCAGTTTTTAGCTCACATTTGATGAATGGTTCAATTAAAAACTACACAAAACAAGCACTTTCCGGTCATATTTTTTGCTAATTTTTCACGAACACCCTTAAAATCACATTCTGCACACATTGAACGGTTCGGATCATAAAAATTTGATCGGAAACTATGAGATTGAGATTTGGAGTATTTTTTTTAGATGTTTTTTTGGTTGTCTCTTGAACCCTCCATATATATATATATATATATGACATTTAAAAGCTAATTTTTCAAACAATAATGCTACGTAAACTCCTTCTGATCTCTTTTCGACCACTCATCTCTTACATATGTGTCGGTCATACACATATGTGAGAGATGAGTGGTCAGGGAGTAATCGATAGAAGTGTACATAGATTTATTGTTTTTCAAATTATATCGTATCCCTTGACTGGACCAAAGAGGTGATTAATTGAGCAAGAAAGAAATTTCTTGTGAATTTCCTAGCTAGTCCCGGCTTATGAATGGCATGGCTTGACCGGACCAAAAAGGTGATTAATTGAGGTGCACGTAAGTTAGTCCAAACACTCCTGACCGTCGCTAAATAAAAATAGTACAACATCATTAAGGATAATGACATATAGGAGACTCTACTTTGATTGAAACAGCTCTAATAATCCGGCAAATGGTTTTTGGAGCCATATATATGTTTGATAGTATATTCAGATGATCCTTGCCACAGAGGGACGTACCCCACTGTTTGGACCATTATTTGAGAGTGGACGATCGTGTTCAAGACTTCAAGTCGTCACTATGCATTGAGGTTTGTTAATTCACGATGAAATTAGAATTTGGCCGATAGCTTTGAGTGCTTTAATTTGAAAGATTTTTGCAAAACAAGTTCAAGAACCGGTAGTATTGTTGAACAAGCGTAGAGACCCTCTGTTTAACTGGGGAGCCTAACTAGGGATGGCAATTACCTCTGATGTGTCCCCGCCTCCGACCTCCCCACTCCGATCTAAGCGGGTATTCTCCGATCCGATAGGCAATTGGGGCGGGTATGATATTTGCTTCCCCTATCCCGTTTTAACCCGGCCCGAACCCGATTATAGATATTTATATTTTTGTATGTATATGTCTAAATAAATTTCATTGTTTTGATATAATAAAAGTAATATACCAATTAATAAAACATTAATTTATGTCTTTGTTTTTTTATTTCTATTTTTTTTTAAAACTTTCATCAATCATCAATATCTTGTTTTTTTTCACAACACTCTAAAAAGAACAAAATTAGTCAAATTATTATGGTGAATGGGGACCCGATTTTCCCCCGACCCCGACACCTCCCCGATTTCCCCAGCTCCGATTCCGATCCGATAAACAACGGGACGGGTTTGGAGGATGCTAAATCTGACTCCGATCCGCCCCATTGCCATCCCTAAGCCTAACCGATCTAGAATGTTTGGATTGTAGTCATAGCTGACCTGGCCGGGGTATCAAGTATTGATCCAGCACCACACGTTGCGAGCTAGCTACGTCTCCAGATCCCCACCGGAGTGAAAGTTAAATTAGGGTCACCTCGATCTCCCAATCATTTGTTCCCAAGTATCCAGCTCAAGACCGATGGGAGAAGAGCAACCTTATGTTAGCTACTCCAACAGCTTGAACTATCACCATGGTGGTATCTAGTATCATTACGTTCTCTCTACGTACATGCTTGTGCTTCTACGTACCTTTTCGTCTTTTATATATTTTACATCTAAAACGACAAAAATATATTCTGTTATTCTTTTTTGGTGTTTAGCCACGCATTGAAAGTACAAGTTTAGTCCAGTTTAGACCTTGCCATATCAAGGGTGCCTATAATCATTCAATCTATGCAGCTTTCAGGTGTGTTACTAAGATTTGTTCCCACCAACCATTCAGCTGTTGTTGCTGTTGCTGTTGTTTTTTCCCTTTCATTTAGGGAAAATCAAAACTTCGAGAGCGGAGAGTTCGGTCGAGATTTTGTGAGCAGCAGTTGTAAGAGGGTATCGTGCACTCTTCAAAGCTCTATAAATGCTTTTCTTAGCTTATCTTCTAATTTCATTTTTCTCCTTGTGATGAAAGAAATTCCTTTACCGATAAAAAAAATAAAAAATGAGAACATTCAGTTGTGACACCCTTTCCATATAATCTTCTCATTATATGTATGCAATGGACCATATATTGCCTACATTAAAAGTTTGGACCCTCTCATGTGAGTTGGTGATCCGTCTTCTATGTATAGAATAGTGCCGAAGGAGTTGATAGCATCTGAGAGAGGTTTCGAACCTAATACCTAAATATGGAGCAAATCTTGAGATCCTAAGCCTTGACCACTGGGCCAGCTCATCAAGATTAGGCAGCAGGCTCACCTCTCTCTCTATCTCTCTAATGGGAGAAGTTTCTATTCACATCACAATGCAGCAGAGTTAACTCGATGGGAAAATGACGGTCCAGGACGTGTTTTGATAATTAATACCTGCTAAGGACATTTTCAGTATTAACAAATATTAAGAGCGTGTCTTTGGCGAGTATTAATTATCAAAACACGTCATTGACTTTTATTTTCCCTTGCTCTCCATAGGTGGTTGCTTTCGTACATTTTGTTAGGCGAAAGTTAACTGTTGCTTAGAAACTACTCCAGCATTTTATGTTAGGATGTCCAAGGCATGAAAATTAAGTCCAGCCAACAAATGGAGGGTTCAAAAATTTAAAAAAAAAAAAAAAAAAGTAAAGAAAAAAACAGACAAAATGAAAAAGGAGATATAAACTTCTATTCACATCACAACGCGGCAGAGTTAACTTCATGGGAAAATGACGATCCAAGACGTGTTTTGATATTAATATTCGCTAAGGACATTTTTTAGTATTAAAAAATGTTATCAGCATGTCCTTGGTGGGTATTAATTATCAAAACACGTCATTGACCGTCATTTTCCCTTACTCTCCATAGGTGGTTGCTTTGTACATTTTGTTAGGCCAAAGTTAACTGTTGCTTAGAACCTACTCCAGCACTTTAGGTTAGGATGTCCAAGGCATGAAAATTAAGTCCAGCCAACAAATGGAGGGTTCAAAAATTCCAAAATTAGAAAAAGAAAAAAACAGACAAAATGAAAAAGGAGACATCGGATGATTTGTTGTTTTCATCAACACATGCGAGGTTTGTTGACAGTATTCTTAATCTCACTTTCATGGGGTCGATCGAATGTCTCTTAACATTTAGAAAACCGACTAGACTCTAGTAAAATATAGCGATTTGTCCATCTGTGGCCTTAAATAAACTACAACAATCTCTACCCACGTTTTCCTTAGGGTGTTTTTGGCATTTCGTTTGGTTTTTTGGTGCGGTTAGCTTCTTGCCTTCTTTTTCTTTTGGCTTTGATTCTCGGGTGGTATTTTGCCGGCCCGAGATCCTTTTAATCTTTGTTCTCTTCTCCAAAGATTAAATCTTTTTGCTGGCGCGCGCGCCCCCCCCCCCCCCCCCCCCCATTACTCTCATAGTTTTTTTGGTAAATGTCATTTTCGCAATGTTTTAGCTGGGGGCTATGAAAATCACTCCCCTTAACTTAAATAATTAATCTGATCAACAAGACTCAAATCTTTATGCAATTATTTCAAAAGGACAATTTGAATCTTTTAGATGCAATACTATGCTAATCATAAACTTACAAATAAATATTCCGAAGTACCAAAAACGGAAAAAAAAAACTTATAACTCAATTTAAATCTTCGATTTGTGTTCTTCCGCGAGAGTATTTCCTGTTAGATCAAGCTTTTACTTCAATTTTGCCGAGAGGTGTTCGGCCCAACAACATCAGGGGTGCCTTAGGTGCCATGAGAAAGTAGGTTAGAAATTGACTTCACTTCCAATGTGCTAATTTAAAAATTCTAACAATATTAACTTTCGTAGATTAAAAAAAGAGAGGCTTACTTCAACTTTTAGTAGAATTTAGAAACGTGGGCCCCCAAGACGCCTGGGCCAGATTTCTGTTCAGGCCTACAGAACGGGCCCTGTTTTTGGAGTTGGACTGTCCTCTTGCTCTCCTTTTGTGGGCCCAACGGCCACTAACCCAAATAATTTAGAGTGGTATATGAGTACGTTTCGGCCCATTGGTCCTGTGGACCCATCATATGATTCCAATCGTAACCCATACACAAATTCAGGTTGATCCAATCTCGGTAGCTGCTCGATCGAATGCAAGAGAAATGGTATTCGATTGATTAGCTACCAAAGCCCAATCAAAAAGAATTCTTTGGAATCTACGATTCATTGTGTTCAGAAAAAGAAAGGCAAAAAAGAATACGTGATTTGCTCGGCTACGCCTCCACTAATGGATGATTCAGACCATCGAAGAAGATGGTGGTAAGCCCACTTTACCCCAACTAAATGGTGCAATCCTTTTTAAGAGCAGCAGAGAAAATTCATTGCAATTGCACATTCAAATAGTTAGATCACGTAATAATTGTCGCCATTCGATCTCCTCTTCGAAAATTCGCTCAGATAAACCGATAATACTACAAATTATTAAACTTCTACAAATACGTACCCGAGGGGGGAAAAAAAGGGAAATGAAAAAAGTCTTAAAAGTCGAGAATACGTTACACAAAAGCTTTAATTAGATTTGTCCATAATATGACTGAACCTTCTTAGTCTTGATGTACCTGTAGTAAACATATTGAAGGATGATCTGCGTTGTTGCTTGTTAAGGTGAAACAGTTTACAGCAAGTGATGATCTGTTTTTGGGTGCCGAGCGGGTACCACGTGGCAGTACCCGTTGGCTATCCCAACTCTTCCAACGTGTTTTGGCCGGCCAAGATTTATTTCCTTTCTCCCCTCACCCAACCACGTACTCTCTCTTCTCTTTTTTTCTCTCTCAAATTCGGACCGTCTAAAACACATTTTGATAGCTAAGATCGCCGACACGTGGTACCCGCCGACACCCAAAAACTTCTCCTTCTTTTCACTATTTTCTCCTTTCTTACATTCATCTGAAATTACAACAGTGCCTTTTATGCTTAAAATTAAATTGGACATGTAAATGACAATGTTGTAATTTTATGTGAATAACGAAACAAATTAAGAGTGAGATGTTACTAAATACCCTTTGATTAATTTGTTGTTAATGACTAATTGATTAATAGTAAGAGCAAAGGATACAAAGAGATCAAGCACCACGCAAACTACAGCATCCAGCAACCAAGGCATGTTAGTTTTTATCTTCTCCCATTCAGTGCTTCTCACTAGGATACTGCATTTGTCCAGTTCAAGATATACTACATGAGAGAGAGAGAGAGAGAGAGAGAGAGAGAGAGAGAGAGAGAGAGAGATTGGACCTTCCAGTGTAAGTGGCATTGGCAATGAGGGCAAGGATGAACATGAAAGGATTCATTCCCTATAAAATACGTAAAAGTTATAATGAGGAAATTCAGTAATCATGCAAATAGTTGCATCAAAACACAACATAAATTCGTAAATAATTATCCAAAAAGTTTACACCATTAAAATGTTTTAACAAAAAAATAACATACATTCGTGAATGACGTTTCCAAACTTTTTTACACCGTTCAAAAGTTCTAATTTTTCAAAAAAATACATCTACTTGGACCCAAAATGCGGAGGGAGTTACTTATTGTTCATAATCTAACATAGAAGAACAAGAAAAAGGACTTTTTACCTCCACACTCCCTCTTTTGATCTGGCCATCCAGCACCATACATGCAATTCAATTCAGAAAAAAAAAACCACAAATCAAACTCCACTCGTGGCGACATACGTATTTCGAACATAAAACATTCCCAAATGAGAAAATATAAACTCACATTCAGCCAAATCTGTGGGATTCGGCCGCCCATGTATATAGCAGCCATCATCCATCCTAGCCATTCCCCCAATGCGTTTTCTTGATCAAATTCATGCTCCTGTCAGAAGAATATTATTTGCAAGCTAAATGAAGGCCAAGATTATTCGCTACGCACATAATCTCTAGCTCAATATACTCCTAGTCCCTGTCGCGACTCTCGAAATTTACTATGTGTTTTGAGATTCCAATCACATCCATTGTGTCACGGGACAAGAAGACAGAAGCTGGAGGGGTCACATAGCGTTTTAACTAAAATCCTGAGTCCGCCCATGATTTGAGAGCTGGGATGCTTGCGAACGATGGAGTAATTTTCTAGAGTAAAGCACAAAAGTACCTGCAATAATCTCCTGCCAGATGATTTCAAGTATGCTTCTGTCAAAGCCCTGCTTAGGAAAGGCAAGTTGGCTGAAGTAGCCAGAAAGGTTCCATACCCCACCTAATGAGCAATACAATGTTACACAATTTATTGGTAAATTTGGTTGAACAATTACAAGGGAGAGATATATAGGCAGTGCTTGTGCTCATAATTAATCAACTCTGTATTTTGTACTAGGAAATATTACCGAACGGGGAATTCTCCAAGGCTGAGAGTATTTCTTGGAGGGAGCTAGCGCCGTTTCGTCTTCCGATGATGAATCGCTGTTAACCTCCAGAGCAGAAGGACCACTTTTAGGCTTTATGTACGATTTGAACGGCGGTGTGTTGCTTCCGGCCATTGATCTTGCCGACCTGATCAACCATCCAATTTGAAAATTGTATCAATTTTATTTAATTAGTTCCGGTACTTTAAAGTTCAATTTCATTGATTTAAGACGATCTTTTCGTTTATTAAAATAGATTTTTTTTATAACCGGATGTCTAAACCAATCTTATGTGCACGATGACTAATTCAGGGTCACCAGCGTTTGAATTTAGATTTTGTTTTCAAATTATAAATTACGAATTCAATAAAAAAGTGTAAATTTATTCATTATAGATGTGAAATTTATGGCATACCAGGTTGCAACTTACGTATAGTAGAACTTCCTCTGATGAGGCACTTGAACAGGGGAGTTTCCTGCAGCTCTGCTCGGATCCACAGAATTGAATTTCAGAGGTGTTGACTCTTCTTTAACCTAACAAATTTTCAAAGCCCATGTCAATATTTGATTTCCTAAGTGCATTGCATATGAGAGAGAGAGAGAGAGAGAGAGAGAGAGAGAGAGAGAGAGAGAGAGATGTCGTGTAACCAGATTGGCTTCATTGTTTGGAAATTTCCACCACTGGAGAAGATGATCGTAATATATGCACTGCAACACCAATACTACTGTGGTGGCTGTGTATAGCTGCAGTCAAAGATGGTAAGATAACACAAATTTTAATCAATAAGCTGCAGCAGAGCCAATACTACTAGTTTTCCTAATATAGCCGAGGGCAGAGCCAGGATTATTCCGAATACCTAAGCATTATGTGGAAAAATGACAAATGTTATAATCTTGGCGAGTTCCTTGGTGCAATTATTTAGTATCTGTGGCCTCAATTTCATGGAAAGTAAATTAAAACGTATACCAATATTTGAAAGAAAAAAATATTTGAAAGAAAAAAAAAAAATCGCATACGAATGGTCTCAAGTGACCCACTTCTGCCCTTGCATATAGTAACACACAGAGAGAGAGAGAGAGAGAGAGAGAGAGAGAGAGGATTTACCAAAGCAGTGTAGAATTGGGTCGGTAGCTGCATCAAAACAAGAGATTTCTTTCAGCTATAATATGAACGAGGAGTAGTGATAGTACTGAATCATTTTGTTCATCAACATTGTATACATCAGCGGGAATGAGAGTAAATAGATTAACAACCGAAGAGTATTTTTAATTCATTCCATTTCTAAACCCAGGAAAATGCTGATTTGGAGTCAATTATGGTGATACGAAAAGAAAACCTATAGTTCTAATGGGCCGGGTAGGTTCATGTACACTTTGAGAGATCAAGGCAGGCCAGGATCTGACCTTTTCTGATATGGTTTGTCTATGGATATGTATCCAATTTAAAGACACGTAATAATAATTGGCGATGTTGAAAATTTTCTTCTCTCATAAAAGTACTAGGGTTTGTCCATGCCTGATAGTACGGCACAACGTGAGATTTAATTAGTAATAATTGTGCAGTTAATATTATTTGAGAGAGAGAAAAAAAAAGAGTCGTAAAATTTATGGAGCAAATTAATAGACTAATAGTTACGATTTATAATGAGATAAGATTCAAAACTCTTCTCCCTTAACTAAATTTCTAGTTTATTTTGTGTATTAATGACAAGGAAGTAGGAGTACATGTTTTTAACTTTTTACCAAGTATTGCAGTAATTGGCCCACCATCAGTATCTATCAACAAAGCTCGAATCAGATAGGAATTAGCAAAATGGACCTGTCACTCACACAGTCACACTCACCTCTGTTTTCCACGTCTCAGAGCCACTAACACAAGTGATTATTTAGGAGAAAATGACAGTTTGATAATTAATACCCGTTAAGGATATTTTCAGTATTAACAAATATTCTTAGCATGTTTTTTACGGGTATTAATTATCAAAATACCTCATAGGCTGTCATTTTTCCATTATTTAGTTCTCTCATAGAGCACCGTCATGTGATGCTCCAGAGGCCTCTATCATCACACATTTACGTGGAGTCTCGAACTAAGTGTATGAATTCTGTGTCAGAGTGTGGTGGTAGCTAGAGGCCGTAAAATACTGCATGACGGTGCTCCAAGAGCGAGTAATAATTCCTCCCCCCATCCACGTGGTGGTAGCTAGAGGCCTTAAAACACTGTATGACGGTGCTCCAAGAGCGAGTAATAATTCCCCACCTCCCCGCACCCAAAAGTGATCGACAGTGTTGTTTCACTGTGCATTAATAAAATATGCGTGCCACTTATAAAAAATGATGTAAAATATAAGTGAAAGTTAGCAACTAAGCACTTTAAAAGTACCATGATATATGTAGGACTATAAAATTGGTCAGTTTACTCAAATAAATTTGATTTTAACACTTGGCATGGTGAAATTCTTATTCAAATTAATTTCATCATTATTAAAAGTTAGACCATAATTATTAACAAACTGTACTCGAGTTAAGCTCGAGCAGCTTCAGTTCTTGTACCACATAAATTAACGACACGTGTCCAAGCCAAGTTAAGGAAAATTAATAGTTCTAAGTTTTAGAATATATCCATACTATAGAGACGCTTGGTTCTTTTAGATTTCATATCGAACAAGTATTCAGCCAAGTAGTGCGTACCCGAGTCGAGCTCAAATGATTTAAAGCATAATGAACCCTCGTGATTTGGAAGCAGAATGTATATATGGGGCTCAAAACGGCTATTTTGCCTAGTCAAATGTGCAAAAATTTTACCGTGGCTGGCTCGAGAACGCAGCCCACGAGGTTGAAGATGTCTCTGCATAGCATAATCAACGTTACAGGTTAATTGAGATACTGTAAAACGTAAGTAAAAGTCTGCGTACAAAGACTTATGTGGACAGATCTAGATATAGATATGTTCGGAGCAGTCCGATGCACAACAATGTCTCACTTTTTGTGAAGCTTGCGTGCATTGGACGACTCCGGACGGAGATGTTTTTCGAAACTGCTCATATATACGTACCCAACAATCCAAGTGAAGAGAAATGCCAGAGACACTCCGCTTCCTGATTTGTTACCGAAGTTGGTGATTATTTGAGGTATTTCAGCCACTCCCCAGCTGACTAAACTCACTAAGCCCAGACCAAATGAAATCTCATCGTTGAGATTACACAGGCAGTCCTTGAAGTACTTCTCAACCCATCCAATGCAACCCCTTCTCTCTTTGTGACAGTAGGAAATGAGTTCTTCCATGGGCTTCATTTCTCTCTCTCTCTCTTTCTCTCTCTCTCTCTCTGTCTCTCTCTCTCTCTCTCAATTTGGACGATGCTAATAAGTGATACGGAAAGTGTGAGAGTGCCCTCAAAGCTTTTATAGCCAAGGGTGAGGAGGTGAACGTGACCCACGATCAATTTTTTAATAGGAATGAAGGAAATAAGATAAACTCAAAGGTTTGGTCTGATGGTCAAGACCTAATACTTAGGGGGTTTGCTCCCTCCTAAGTTGTTAGGTTTGAAACCTTTCAAGTATTATCAATTTTTTTTGAAGCCAGTCCATATGGAGCTCTGTTTTGGCTTTAATTGGAGGTGGGCAGTGGAACTTGTTGAGTCCAGAGCGCCTCCATGGATTTAGTTACACAATATCACTACCTGCGATCGTTCTAAAAACAGACTTGCGGGTGTGATGTCGGATGTCATAAAAGACTTAATTGAAGGCCTCTCTAACACCAATTGATTTTATAAGAGATGGTGAAAAAGCGGTCCAATAGAATTGAGCTCTCGAGATGTGCTCAAACTGATCCCGACATATAAAAAAAATTGACCATACAGGGAAAATCCATTTTATGCCCCTAAAGTATTGCTACTACTTGATCCCCATTTTGAACAATAATAGTAATCATTATAATGGCTAGAGCGGCCAAAATACACATTGGATATTCTCCTTCAAAGAGTTTATTATGTCCGTGGGAGAAAAAACAAATAACAAAAAAAAAAAACCGACGCAGGTGTGTAGTACGCATATTCGATTGCCAGATGCTTTTTCTTCCTCGACAGTACAATTATTGGAAGCCAGCGCTACATAATACTAGTACATACCAAGGTTTTATAGCAGTAGCGCGAGTGTCGAATGATACGTAGCGAAAATCAAGTGTAGCGATTGGGAATTATTTTTTGGCGCTAGAGCACCTGAAACGGCCATGACGATCATATAGCAGCCGTGAAGCGAACAAAATCAGATAAAAAGTGGTACATAGCGAAAATCGGCCGATACGATTGTGAATTTTGGATAGCACCGGTATAGCAGGGTGTAGTGGTGCTAGAGCACTGAAAGACTGCTACATAGCAATCGATACAATACGTGGCGGTCAATATATATAAGATTTAGCTGAAGTTTTAAATCCTTGCTACATACATACGTTCTCGTAGATAAATTGGGTCTAATATTTATCCAAAGTCATTCAATGCACGGGGACTCCAAAAACTCCTGAAGGTGTTGCTTACATGGATGTTTGTAGATAAATTTGTGCACAGAGAGGAATAATACCCTTCTCTCTCTCTATCATAATTAAGGAAAAGAAAATCCTACATGAACGAGATAATAATAAGTAAGAAATTGATCTTGATAGAATGTAAACGTGTACGGATTAGAGTGGTAGGGCGAGTTGTCTTTGGAAGAGATTAATTAAAGAATGGAAGGACAAAAGGAGAGGGAAAAGACACAAATCGGGGTGGTTTTCTTTGGATAACTCAGAGCATTCATCCGGACCAATTTACATGCACCTCGATTAATTCTTTACTCGGTCCGGTTAAATGCAGATCATTTACGTCGAGACTAAAAAATTCACAATAATTGTTTTTTTTTTGCGATCTGATTTCAAGATTCGAATTAGCTCTTGACCAATTGAGTGACACCTAAGCCCGCTAATCAGTCGGGCTAACCTCGGTGCTATGTATATCTTCTCATTTGATAGTGTCACCATGATGAACTAAGGGATGGTGACATCGATCTGAGGTACCTGGTCCGCAAAATAGTGCTACTCGTCCAAATTCAATGACCAGTGACCAAAATGAGCCTTCAGTATTTTTTTTTGTTTTGTTCTTGGCATGTCAATTACAACATTACCCTTTTGTGTTTCTAAATATGGAAGGAAATATTAATTGTTACTGTAATTTACAATGTCAAGTGAATAAAACGCTGCAAAAATAATGTCGGCAGATGATGACATCCTAGGATATTTTTTTTGGTACTAATTTACAATGTCAAGTTGCTGCATGACATTAATAATTTGAACCTCCACTAACATTTTTAGAAAAAGTGTAATTTTATACTTATTTAAATTTTTTTTCGCATTTGTTTATTTTGGCACCTGTGATATTTGAAACTGGAAAAAACACTACTCGATTATCAAAAAAAAGAAAAAACACTACTCGCAATACGACACAACTATCTACAAGAGACTCAATCACGCAAATGTTAGGCCGAAGCTTCGGACCCGTGTGCTCTGAGCAGTAAAGAGTAGTGTAGGAGGCCAAATTTTCCTCAGTTCATAAGGTCCAAATGGGGTACCATCATATCTCGGAAGGACCATGAGGTGTTATCTTTGTTCTTATTTCTTGGGACTTTTATTTATTATCTTACCAAAAACACATCATTACAGCCAAACGATTTCAACAAGTAAAGTATTATCCCACAAGTATTGCCGAACATTTGTCTTAAGTACATTCGGGGGCTCTTTGTCTCGCTCGGCAATTCTTATCGTCGCTCGGCCGTTATTATCGTCATTCGGCCGTTATTATCGTCGTTCGGCCGGTATTATCGTCGTTCGGCAGTTATTATTGTCGTTCGGCAGTTATTATTGTCGTTCGGCAGCTCTTCTTATCGCTCGGCAGCTCTTCTTATCGCTCGGCAGCTCTTTGACCGCTCGAAGGTTCTTTATGTTGCTCGGAGTATTTCACCAGCTCGACGGACATCTTTATTGTTCGGTAAAATATATGGTCGCTCGCTATTGCTCGGAACGTACTGCCATTGCTCGGTACGTGGACGCGGCAAGTTGTGACCTTCTAGAAGTTTCTAGAAGCTTTCTTTGCACTTTTTACCTAACTTACTCCTTAAGTTTCCTAACTTTCCATTTATAGAAACTTTCTACTAATAGCCTTTACTTAGTCATTAAGTTTCATTCACTTTTCTCTATATAAGCAAGGGCTCTCCCCCTCACCTAAGGTACACACAACTCTCCTCTCCTACATAACTCTCCTCTCCTACATAAACGGCTTCTATTCCTTGCTTTATGTTTCGATTTATCTTCCCCGGGTACTAACTAGCTCGTCGGAGGCTCTACCCGGAGGAACCCCCCTCCGGTTTGCAGGTGCGATGTACTACGCCGACGATGGGGTTCAAGCAGGAGCTATGCTATGGGATAAATCATCGGAGAACGCCAAAGTCAGATTTTCACGCCCCCACAATTAGCGACTCTGCTGGGGAAAAAACATGGCATATATTGGTGGGCTCGTCTTGATCTAACTTCAAGCTTCTCAATTTCTGACAGCGGCGGTTCTCTCTTCTTTTTCTGCTTTTGGGTCCTCATCTAGGACCCTCCGTCTTTCTCTTCCGTGGAACAGGTTTTTTAACCTTTTTATTAAAGAGCAAATTAAAGTACAAGACTCTTTCATTGCGATTTATATTTTACAACTACTTGACATTTTGCCCAATTGTTCGGATAAGTGCTCTACTTGTTTTGCATTTCATTTGCTTCCTGAAAGTTTGTCTCGGTAATCTATTTGTTCGGGCGAAATCCTCGTAGCCCTCGGTAATCTACTTGTTCGGGCGAAAACCTCGTAGCCCTCGGTAATCTACTTGTTCGGGCGAAAACCTCGTAGCCCTCGGTAATCTATTTGTTTGGGCGAAATCCTCGTAGCCCTCGAAAATCTACTCGTTCGGACATCTAAAAAACTTTCAGAATGGCAAGCTCTTTCTATACAACTCTGCCGTTCGGTGAGGCATTCACTCCCGGCGGCAGACGCTTCTGCCTTTTCCTGCAACTCTGCCGTTCGGTGAGGCATTCACTCCCGGCAGCAGACGTTTCTGCCTTCCTATGCAACTTCGTCATTCGGTGAGGCATTCACTCCCAACGGCGGACGCTTCTGCCTTTCTATGCAACTTCGTCGTTCGGTGAGGCATTCACTCCCGGCGGCGGACGCTTCTGCCGATCTATGCAACTCCTTCATTCGATGAGGAATTTACTTCAGACAGCGGACTCTTCCACCGAACATTGGGGCTCACTCCTAGTCTCACATCCAGATGGTCCTACTTTCCATCACCGACTCTTCCAGTCCGAAGTAGAGGTTCACAAGTTGAAGATGGCCCAAATTCGCCGAGCAATGAAGACTCAGCGCTCCAACCTCAGCTCGTCCCTCCTGGTTGGAGGCCTTCCTCGTTCGGTTGGGCCTCTTCCACGGGTCTGAGGTGAAAAGCCACAAGATCAACCGAATATTGAAGATTCAGCACTCCAACCTCAGCCCGTCCCTCTGGATTGAAGGCTTCCCACGTTCGGTGAGCCTTCCCTGCGGGTCTGAGGTGAAGAGTCATGCAGCCACGCCGAGGTTTACGAAGAATCCTTACGTTCGGACTAAGCCCTCCCCCTAGGTCGCAGGTCTCCTACGCTCGTTTGAGCCTTCCCTGCGGGTCGAGGTCTCTCGCGTCCGGTTGAGACTTCCCTACGGATCGAAGGATCCTCACGACTAGACTAAACCCTCCCTACGGGTTGTAGGCCTCCAGCGTTCGGGCGATGAAGAAGACGAAGACAGCTTTGATTTGTTACCATCTCGGATACTCTTTTGGTCACTATCTTGGTTGCTCGGCACAAAACCCAATGCATACCTTTGACACTTTTTGCCCGAGTGTTCAATTCTCTGGGATACCGAGTAGCATGTATCGTCAGTTGTTCACTCTCGGTTCATTTCATACTCATCATTTCATACTTGTCATTTCATATGCATCATCTCATAAAAATTCAGGTTTCAAGAGCGTTCAAAATTTCGTATTATTATCGCATTTGGATTTCATTACCTTTGGACAATTCGGCCGAATTTGGCCGTGGTGCTTCCTCTCACTCTAGCCTAATCTGGCTGTGGTGCTTCCTCTCACTCTAGCCGAATCTGGCTGTGGGGCTTTCTCTTACTCCGGCTGAATCTGGCCGTGGGGCTTTCTCTTACTCCGGCTGAATCTGGCCGTGGAGCTCTCTCTCATTCCGGCTGAATCCAGCCGAGGACAGGACTTCTATTAGCATTCTGGGGCTCGGCTTCATCACCTCGGCTTGGGTTATTATGCTAAAGTCTATTCGAAGCGCAATTATGGTCTATTTTGTATCTTGCAAAGGAATTCACTTCGGTCATTCGGCCACACCTGGGTTCAACTCCTCCTTCATCTAAGCGATAAAGAAGAAGTTGAGGGGCTATTGTAGGAGGCCAAATTTTCCTCAGTTCATAAGGTCCAAAGGGGGTACCATCATATCTCGGAAGGACCATGAGGTGTTATCTTTGTTCTTATTTCTTGGGACTTTTATTTATTATCTTACCAAAAACACATCATTACAGCCAAACGATTTCAACAAGTAAAGTATTATCCCACAAGTATTGCCGAACATTTGTCTTAAGTACATTCGGGGGCTCTTTGTCTCGCTCGGCAATTCTTATCGTCGCTCGGCCGTTATTATCGTCATTCGGCCGTTATTATCGTCATTCGGCCGTTATTATCGTCGTTCGGCCGGTATTATCGTCGTTCGGCAGTTATTATTGTCGTTCGGCAGTTATTATTGTCGTTCGGCAGCTCTTCTTATCGCTCGGCAGCTCTTCTTATCGCTCGGCAGCTCTTTGACCGCTCGAAGGTTCTTTATGTTGCTCGGAGTATTTCACCAGCTCGACGGACATCTTTATTGTTCGGTAAAATATATGGTCGCTCGCTATTGCTCGGAACGTACTGCCATTGCTCGGTACGTGGACGCGGCAAGTTGTGACCTTCTAGAAGTTTCTAGAAGCTTCCTTTGCACTTTTTACCTAACTTACTCCTTAAGTTTCCTAACTTTCCATTTATAGAAACTTTCTACTAATAGCCTTTACTTAGTCATTAAGTTTCATTCACTTTTCTCTATATAAGCAAGGGCTCTCCCCCTCACCTAAGGTACACACAACTCTCCTCTCCTACATAACTCTCCTCTCCTACATAAACGGCTTCTATTCCTTGCTTTATGTTTCGATTTATCTTCCCCGGGTACTAACTAGCTCGTCGGAGGCTCTACCCGGAGGAACCCCCCTCCGGTTTGCAGGTGCGATGTACTACGCCGACGATGTGGTTCAAGCAGGAGCTATGCTATGGGATAAATCATCGGAGAACGCCAAAGTCAGATTTTCACGCCCCCACAAGTAGGTTTAGCTAGCCCCACCAACTCCAAGTGCCTAGAAAGAGTAGGTTCAACCAATGAGCTAAGATCGGTGACGAGAAGGTGATTGACTTGGTGGTCTTGGTCTGAGATTTAGAGGTTTGCTCTCTCCGAAGATCTCATATTCAATTTTGCTCTAGCCAACAACTTTTGGAGTCATTTCATCTCACTTTTAAGCGTCTGTAAGAGAAGCTATAAGAATAAATCCGAGGTGCGCGCAAGCTAGCTTGATACACCGTGCTTTACCCTCAAAAAAGAAAAATAAAGAAAAAAGCCAGACATGAAAGTTAAGCTAAGGTGATGCTCTGACATGGATCCGAATATTCTGGTTATTTTACTGGTAACCATTTTTTTAATTTCCAAACATAAAGATTCAAAATAATTGGTTAACTCGGCATTTTACTTTGAATACAAAAAATTGTCAAGCAGAAGTCTCGAAGGATATACTTGCTTTTTTAATGCCCGTGCTTAATTTTTCATAATTTTACAAAGAAAAAAACCTCTTTAGTACTGAGCAACACGTAATAAAAGTTTACAGCGCTTAATCGCGCGTGTCCAAGAGTGTTTTGGACTGTCCGGATTGAAAACCAATTTAGACCAGTAAAAATTACTAATTGTTATCAGTCAAAATTGAAAAACAGATCTCAATCATTGATTATTGAAATGGACGATCAAGATTGTGCGGAACTGCGAATAAGTTATCCACGACAAGTCGTAAATAAGTTTCTCTCAATTATAAATATCTAAAGTATTTAATGTTGTAGTTTGATTAGGACCGGATGCATAATTTCAAGATTGGGTATGTAGGTGAACATATAAGAAAGAAGGGGATATTAACTTTAAAAAATTGGCCTAGGGTCCACTATAGCATGTTTCTAACCCATTAGGTCCACTGATCAAGTTTCTAACCCACTAGGTCCACTAATATGTATTTGATAAGGCATAAAGTCCACTATATTTAAAAAGGAAAATAGTGCCTGACAAAATTACCCTTTCCATTCAAATCCCATACTTTTAGCCCATTATCCCCCATTATCCGTTCTACTTTTGAAATCCCGACAGTTACGTTGGAATAGAGCAACAAAAGATTCTCGTTTTCTGATATACTGTATATAACGTTATTGTACATATATAACGTTATATACTCGTTCATCACAGTTTATGCCCTTCTGTGAAAAAGACGATGACGGCAAAGTCCACTTCATAAGTCCACTTCTTGATTTCGATGGCAAAGTCCACTTCTTAGGCCAATTTTTTTATAGATTATATGTGAATGTTATTGGTATGTAATTGAGTCTAAAAGTTGATAAATGATCATATATGTTAGCTATGTTGGCATGATTTCATCTTGATCTCGACTGCTTTGTTGATTTTTTTTTGAGTTTCGCTGCACAAAAACTCCCATATAACAATATATTTTCATTTTATTGAATTAGTGTGTGCAGCGGCCTCAATGACTTGCTTATAGTAACAATAATACACATAACAAAACGTACATAATACATGTGACAAAAAATAAACATATAACCTTATAACGTTATATATGAGATTTTGTCCTTTCTAAATCTAAAAAAAGAAAAAGAGATCTTGTAACTTCTTTTCCCTTCGTCCCCGTCGCACTTCACAGGTAACTTAATACTCTTCACCCCTTGAATAACTGCACAAATAATAAGAAGTCTATTCACACACAGTTTACATTCGTAGCCTTTAACAAAATTAGTATATAATCAACATTGATATAACCATATATACTATCAAAAAAACCAAGAAGTTAACATTGATATAACCATATATACTATCAATTTTGTATATAACCAAAAAATTGGTTATATACCATCTATTCACACACAGTTTACATTCGCAGTCTTTAACAAAATTCATAAATAACCAACATTGTTATAACCATATATACTATCAATTTTGTATATAACCAAAAAATTGAACACTTATGTAACCATTATAATGGGCTGCTCAGAAGAAATTGAAACGCATAGATTAGCCACGATACAGGATTACATGAATCACCAAATACAACTAGTACTACTTTGCCCAGCCATGAATCACCAAATCCTTGTTGGTTTACTATACATCAAAAATTGCTTTCAAAAGCCCTAACTACTAGTGCAAAGCATGTTCAAGGGAAATATAGAACATAACTAATCTCCCAGCTTTCCATATTCTCCATTCTCCTTGCCCAAAAACTAGCAGTTATAAGAGCATGTATACCAGTTTACATTCGCAGTCTTTAACAAAATTCGTATATAACCAACATTGATATAACCATATATACTATCAATAACTTGATATAAGCACATTGAATCCCTAACTTAATTCAACAATACCATACCAGATCAAAGATTGATATAAGCACATGCCCATGTCGATCTGTTACACAATCAAAATCCTAACTTTACCAAACACCAACCTAGCAAATATATATAACCATATATACCCATAGTTCACTTTTAGTTTTCTAAGAAACATATTGAATGGATCGAAGCAAACGGAAGAGATTGACGGCAATGGGGATGAGCCGAAGGGTTTTGACGGCGACGAGGATGCAAAATGACGGAGATAAATCGAACGAAATCGGAAAACGAGAATATATAACGTTAAGGTCCGATGAACGGGCGAAGAACGACCACTGGCACCAGAATAAAACGGGTGACGAACGGAGACAAACAGCGACGAACTACGAAGAAGGTCCGACTGAAACTGGGGCGACGAACGGCAACGACCGGCGACGGATATTTGCAACGATCGTACCTTGGGCTAGGTCGACGATCGACAACGGAGGAAGTCTGGGACATGGGTTGATCTTTGCTTTTCGTCTGTTCATCTCGTTGTTGGAGTGACGACAGCAATCGAGTGCTTGACGACGGCAACGAAGACGACACCGGTATTTGAGTGCTTGAGGACAACGACGGCAATCAAGTGCTTCTTGCCGATTGAGTGTTTGAAGATGAACCGACTGGCTGGGATCGAGCTGGTTCCTTCCTCTGAAAAGGGATGAAAAATATGAAAATGGGGGGGGGGGGGGGGGGGGGGGGAAGGGAGGGGGAGGGGGGGATGGGGGTGGGGTTTTATAATCTTTTGAATCGGAAGAATTTTGAAATGGATGAGATGGGGCAAAATGTTTTTTTAAATCAGGGGTATATTGGTCTTGTAGGGTTCATTTAATCCCTAATAATAGGTTAGTGGACTTAAGAGGTTATGAAATTTAGAAGTGGACTAGATGGGTTTGGAAAGTGCTATAGTGGACTTATGAAAAATTCTCCCAACTATTAACTTTGCCAATAGAAAGTTGTAAAAATATTATCAAACGTATTGGGAGTAGAATAATTTGATCAAAGTCATTTTTTTAAAAAGGGGTACTGCTATGAGTACATATACAATGTACGTACCATGAATGTACGGATTTTGTGGGGTCCATCGCGGGTTTCACAAAGATGATTCAAATCGCCCATTATTTTTAGGGAAAATGACGGCCAAGGACGTATTTTGATAATTAATACATGTCAAGGACATTTCAGCATTAATAAATGTTCTCAGCGGGTATTAATTATCAAAACACGTCCTGGGCCGTCATTTTCCCTTATTTTTAAAACAATTTTTTATGAAGCCCTGTAAAAATTTAGCTCAACTCAATATCGCCAAGGGTTTTTTCTAAATTTGTAGGAGCGAAATTGAGCGGTTAAGTAGTTTCCCCCCATAAATTCAAAAAAAATCCTTACCGATATCGGGTTAAGCTGATTTTTAACAAGGCTCTATAAAAAATGTTTTAAAAATAATAGACAGTTCAAATCATCTTATCTTTGTTAGACCTGATGTGAGCCCCACAAAACTCATATGTACGCATAGCTTTATTGTTTTAAAAGGGTAATATTATTTATTTTTTCCGAAACTGTTGGTCTAGTCTGCCGGATTTGAGATTCTTTAAAATAAAATAATGTTGGGTGGGCGAATACATATGATTTTTAATGGGAAATGATATTGGCACTCCAAAAATTGATGCAGGCACTCCAAAATCAGTGTAATTCCAAAGTCATTTTCCTTTGTTTTTTGGAGTGCCTGCATCAATTTTTGGAGTGCCAATATCATTTCCCTTTTTAATTCATGGTAAAAATTTGAAACGTGAGTCCACGGTCCGGATTGGATCGGGTTCTTATGAATCCAATCTTAATCCGTATCTCATGGCTTTTAGAAAATGCAATCCAATCATAATTCAAAAGTCTTACAGTTCGTTTTCAATCCGAACCGTGAGTTACGGTTCGGGTCCCGATTTTATCTACGGATTTCTTTCCATAAAAATAAAATGATGCTACTGCCAACTACAAATGCAAATTGTAAACATTTATTAGTTATGACATTCCATAACATTACACTTATTACCCCTTAAGTTTTATATAAGGTCACAGTAATGTAAAATTGTTAAAAAGATTCATAACATTCGTAAAGTTAAAATTATTTATAAATATTACACATACACATGTATATTATTTTATTTTTAAATATCTCACGGTTCGGTTCGGTTAATCCACGGTTTTGAAATAAAAATCTAATCCTAATCCGTATTTCACGGTTTTTTAATTTTTAAATTCGTGTCCAGACCATTAATCCACGGACAAAATCCATAAGGCACGAATCAATTCAGTCCGAACCAGTTTCACGATTTTCGATTTTTTTTGACAGCCCTACTCATAAGAGTGTACAATAAGGTGAAAAAATTCGCTCGTAACTCATGCCCCCCATGTCTAGATTCAATGTACCGATTTGTTTTCTGTGATTCTCGAATCGCAACATGGCTAGATTCAACCAACCGATTTCGTTTTCCATTTATATTTGGAATGATCACCACAATATCATGTAATATTGCTTATAATAACTAAAGTGAGATCCAAGATTTTTAGGGTCAGAAAAAAAATCAGACAAAAATAGAAATCCAGTACTTATCTATCGTGTTGGCTCCGTTCAGATGTCGAGAAAGTTGTGTGGGAAATTGGTTCCCAGAAAAAGTGAAGTGAGGTGAAGTAAAAGAAAAAGAAAATTATTTTCCTGTGAGTGTTCATTTGACAAAAGAATTTTGCAAGAAAAATTAAGGTTTAGTTGTTCATTTGTCAGGAAAAAGAAACTTTCGGGAAAATTTTATGAGTGTTCACTCATTTTCCTTTTCCCGCGATGCAAAATCCTGTGTTTTTTGTAGGATCACTTTTGCAGGAAAGTAATTCCTGCAGGAAAACTTAAATTGGTAAGTCCCAGAATTTTCCTGCCAACTGAACATTCGGAAAGTTATGGGAAAATTGATTTTCCCATCATTTTCTGTACTTTCCTGGCAACTGAACGGGGCCTTAATGATTGCTAAATCAGAAAGTTTTTTATTTTCCTAAAAAGGGAAATGAGGAGGGAAAAAAAAATCTTACACTCCACCCACGTAGCTAGATAAGCATTCAAATTGGAATATCATTCCCGATTGCCTCATAGGACGGCTAGATACATTGTACCAAAAATTCTAGGAGAATTTTAGTACGTTTTAAAAAATTGCATATTGTTAGTGTTTGTCGTGTTTGTCTGTCGAAACTCTTATCAACAAAATTTTGGTTTCTAGGGATTCCTAGAAGCTGAAAAAAGCTGTAAAATCTGATTCTAGAGAAGCTGTGGTTTGGGATGCTTTTCGGGTCAAATTTTAAATTTTTAGTGTTTCAAAACTGATTTTTAGTCTTTTGCAGTAAATAGAACCGGTTTTTATTGCACTTTACGGTTATGATAAACGTGTTTGTCTAATTCTAATAAAATCTAAAATTTGTAACAGAGTTTTAATCTTTAATCTATAATTTGTATATACAACTATCGCACTATGTTTTGTGGGGTTTGCAAAATAAGAGAACGCATTTGGTGAAAAACCTAAAGAGAGCCTTGATGATTAGTGAAGTGGCAGTTGTGGCAATCCTTTGATTCCTTGTGGCTCATACAACGGGAGGCTCAAGAGTTAGTGAGATGTTAGTTAATGGGAGGCTCAGATACTATTCATAGCTCTAAAATTTCAAACCCCGTCCCTCGTGGAGCTCAAACCTAGGCCACAATGGAGGGGGACGTGAACTTTACCAACTGTGCTAGCATGACAGTTTATTTGACCCCTTCAAAGCCGTCAAGAACACGATGAGAAGTTGATTCCAAATCTTTTTTGGATTTTTTTTAACCATAATGTCAAAATTATTTTTATTTGTATCAAAACTCTAGTCCATAAAAGTCAATTTTGCCCATGGCACAAAGTTTTTATGCACTACAATTTTAGCACAACTAAAAATGATTTTGGCATTAGCAACACCCCTCTGAAGTTCTTTCTTCCAGCTTGCTTCTTTGGCCGGCTTGAAGAAAGTGTCATCGTCAGCTCCTCGGCGGCTCGAATCGCCATCGGATTCTAATGAAGGAGATTTTGATCGTGAGTTTGACCCGAATGAAAATCCGTCCAAGAGTGTGGACGGGAATGTTTGCGTAGCTGTCGCCTTCTTCGATAATATTCGCTTCGTCCCATAATTTTAGTCTCCTATAAAAATATGTGTAATTTTGAAATTGAAAAAATAATAAAATAATTTTTCGATTTGCACCGTTCAAAAGATCATAATGAGACGTATCAAATAAGATTCATATTGTAGAAAAAATTATTCAATAATTATACTATTTTTAAGTTTAAAAATTGCACATACTTTCGTAGGGGACTAAAATTATGGAACAGAAGGAGTATATTTTCATCTCAAATTTGCTGGTGATAACTAGGATGATTCATAAGACACATCAAAACTATTCCATCCATCCCACTTTGTTGTGTCCATATATTTTTTTTTGACATCCCAAAATGATGTGTTTGTTTCAAAACTTTCAATTTTGGATATCCATATTACCATATTTTTCCTCATTTTTTCCTCCCAAATTCAAATTTTGAATTTAATTTAAAAGGAAAGTAGAGCAAATTAATTACATAACAAAAAAGTTACAAAAAGCCATAAGTTTACGAAGGGGTAAAATAGTAAAATTGACAAAAAGTCAACGTAGTGATGATCTTTAAATTACGTTAAAGTTAAAAAAGGCACAACAAATTAGAACCGATCGATAGAGCATAAACTTTAAATTTGCTTCTCTCTCTCTCTCTCTTTATGCCCTTCACAAGGACCAAACTTCATTTGGCTAGCACAGGAGGGACGCACACAGCACCATAAATTCACTACACTATAAACGTGTATTCCAAATTAAACATGTATTTTTACTAGGGCAATTGGCAAAGTCAACAAATGGAGGTCACTGTTGTGCCCATATACTTTTTTGAGATATTTCAAAATGATGTGCTTATTTCAAAATTTTCCAATTTTGAATGTCCATATTACCATATTACTTCTCATTTCTCCCTCCCAAATTCAAATTTTGAACTTGATTTGAAAAGAAAGTAGAGCAAATTAATAACATGACAAGAAAGTTGACAAAAAGTCATAAGTTTACAAAAGGGCAAAATAGTAAAATTGACACAAAATCAATGTAATGATGATCTTTCTTTAAATTACGTAAAAATCAAAATAGGCACAACAAATTAGTAGAACCGATGGAGTATAAACTTTAAAATTGCTTCTCTTTCTCTTTATGTCCTTCACAATGACCAAACTTTATTTGGCTAGCACAGGAGGGACCCACACAGCACCATAAATTCACTGCACTAATAAACGTGTATTCCAAATTAAACATGTATTTTTACTAGGGCAATTGGCCTATCAACATTAAAAGCGCTATGAGGTTTCGAGTTCAATTCCTACGAAGAAGAGTTTGATACTTATTGTGATTGGTTCTATAATGAAATTAACATAAAAATAAAATTTTGTAGTACGACGAAAAAGAATTAAACAAGTCAATTATATAGCAAAAATGTTACTATATGAATAAATAAACCTAAACCTCAATCCACACTTCAAAAAGAAAATCAAAATATTCCCAAAAAAAAGTTCAAAAAGTTCTCTCTAGATTTATACTCCTATTCCTTTTAACTTTTAAGCATTATGTAATTCCATCTTGCTGATGTTGTGCTCCTTGTTTCGCAGGTAATTGATAACATCCTGAAGCGCAGTTCTGGCCTTGCCATTCTTCATCAGTTGTCCGGCAATCTCAGCCGGCGTGGCTTCCACCTTCGCTAACAAGTCCTGGATCACGTCGAACAGAGGGTGTTCTCTGATTTTCAAGTAATTCATTGCGAGCGTCTTGAACCCGTGGAATGTGCAGTAAGACATGTGAATATGAACGTCCATGCGGCCAGGTCGCAGCAATGCTGGATCAAGGCGATCCTTGTGGTTGGTCGTGAACACTATTATCCGCTCGTCTCCACAGCTTGACCATAAACCGTCGATGAAGTTCAGCAGCCCGGACAGAGTAATCTGTACGCAATGGAAAAGTCAACAAATAGAGGTCACTGTTACAAATCGTATACGAAGTGCAGTAAAAAATGTTGGAGACAAGGACGGGCACAACGATTATACATTCGTAAATATCTACTTCAATTCAATTCATGCAAACCAAACATCTTTTTTCTAACGTTGGCACTACACATGCTCATTGACTAATCAAGGAGGCAAGGACGGGCACAACAATTATACATCCGAGTAATACTTATTTACAGCACAACCGTTCAAAAGTAACTTTTGAACGATCTGGATTAAAAATAATATATTATCTCTAATAGATAATCTATTACCGGTAACAGGTGAGGATCGCGACTGACATTGTTATCGATGTCTGGTGGATTTGGGTTCGGCCATGGGGTTTTCTGGTGGTGGCTCAGCTGCCGGAAGTAGGCTCTCAAAGTTTGGGTGTTCGGCGGCGTTAATCTACATAGGGTTAGGTTTTTATGAGTGTTGGGCTAGGTTTGGCTTTTGGGCTGGGCTTGGCCCGTATTTGAGCTAAATGTAATATATATTTGGATTTTTTTGACCCATATGGGTGTCGGGCTTCGGCCTTTTTAGGAGGGCTTCGTTCCATAAGGTGTCCTTGATTGGCTACTTGCCAATTTTTGGTTTAGATCTCGGATTGGGCAAACGATTGCTCTATGAGCATGATGTTTTCTTTCTCCTATTACTTTTGTAACAATTTCAAAATTACTGAAACTTATAAATTGTTTTCAATCCAGACAATCCAATACACTTTTGAAAGGCTTGGAAGGCTGAGATTGAGCTCCGTAAACTTTCTTTACGGACAAAAAGCTCCGTAAAGAAGTTTTTGTCTTATGGAGTACGTCCATGCAAACTTTCACAATTCAACAACGTATGTGTTTACTAACCTTGTCATCACCCTCGCCGGCCATCTTCCCTTCGCTCTCGGCCGCCTCCCGGTTCTGCAACCCAACAACACAATCAATGTCCTCAATCACAACAATCGACCGGTTCCCCATCCCGACCAACAACCTCCTCAAATCCGAATTGCACCTCACTTCCCTCAAATCCAAATCGTAAACATCAAACTTGAGGTAATTCGCCATAGCCGCAACCAAGCTCGATTTCCCCGTCCCTCTTCCAAGCCTTCCCAACTCTCCTATAATACTCCCTACTTCCAATAAACCTGTCCAAATCCTCCATGATGTCCTCCTTTATCTCCACCGTCTCCATCGCCACCGTCTCGAACGTCGACGGGTGGGTTAAGGCCACCGATCTCCAGTAATCCGTCCGGTCGTAATCCACTGTGTGTAATCTCACCGTCTTTCTCTCCTCCTTGATTTCCTTCGCTCTTTGTAGTGCGTACGGTAAGTACGAGTTCATCACCGTTTCTTTGTGTGTCTTGTAGAAAACCAACTCGAAGTATTTAACCTCAGTTTTGGAACCTGCTATTTTGGAAATATTCATTGGAATTTATGTAAACTATAATAAACAGGAGACACAAAATATTGAGATAACTATGCAAGTATAAAAGTAGAAGTTTAAGAGAAAATTAATAGGTATCGAGTTAAGAGAAAATTTATGGGTATCGAGTCATGCGTAAAGCGTTATTCTAAGAGAAGATACGTCGATTATCCTATGAGAAGATACGTCGGGACTAAGTTGTGTGACATTCTACCCCAAAATAAAACAATCCCCGAAAGGTTTTTTTTAGTTAAAATTTCCTTGCAAACCAAAAATCGCCCCATATGAAGTATATGAACCAAATAATGTTCCTCGCAAAACACATGTATGCCTGAATATATAATATAGTTCGTGGCACTCAACTCAATACTGAACATAATTCAATTCAATAAAGTCAAATAATAAAATCAATCATAAACTTCTTCGAATAATGTAATGAATTTTAAATTAGAAAACATTTAACACCTGCGTGGTTGTCGATGAATACAGTGCGTAAAGCCCACGAGAGCTTGACCTCGACGGCGCCGTTGTGGAAGGAATCGGGGATGTCCTGGTTTTTGTCGACGGAGACGGAGAGTTGTTGGTCTTTTTCGAGCTTGTGGGCTTCGATGCGGTGGATGGAAGGGGATAGCTTGGTGGACAAGTAAGTGTTGACGGCGTCGTACAGGTGGGGTGGTTGGGGGAGAGGCCGTCGGATTGTTTCACGACGACGGTGAGTCGGAAGGAGAGGCGGGTGGCGAGTTTTTTGAGGTAGGTTAGGAGGGGGGAGGACTCGACGGTGAAGGTGATGGTGCGGAGGCAGACGGCGGTGAAGGTGACGTCTCTTAACGCGCAGAAAAAGGTTCCCAAGGTTTCCTCGGACGGGAGTGATAACTTCATCTCTCTCTCTCTCTGCTCTCTCTCTCTCTCTCTCTCTGTATTTAATGCTTAGTTTGCTTGGGGAGGAATTCAACGGCGTTTTATTTTCTCAAAAATTCTATTGGCACAGCAAATCTTTTCACAGATTTTTATGTGGGATCCACTAAGGATCCAACACAATTAATTCTAGCCATTCATTATGTTTAAAATATTTTTTATGGGCCCCTGCAAAAAAATCAGCTCAATCCCGATAACTATAAGTATTTGATTTAATCGTCTAACTTTTCATTATCTAAAAACTTGAATGAAAAGTTAGATGATTAAATCAAACACATATAGGTATCGGATTGAGCTAATTTTTTTTCAAAGGCTCTTGAAATAATGTTTTAAACATAATAAACGACTCGGATCTCTCTCTCTCTCTCCCTCCCTCCCTCTCTGTATTTAATGCTTAGTTTGCTTGGGGAGGAATTCAACGGCGTTTTATTTTCTCAAAAAGTCTACTGGCACTAGGAGTGTGCAAAAAAAAAAAAAAAAACCGAGACCCGACCAACCAGATCCGACCCAACCCGAAGGGTTTCGGGCGGGTCCGAACATGGGGTTCGGTCGGGTACGGGTTGGTATTCCTAAAAAAAATCAATTTTCGGTTCGGGGCTCGGGGTGCTGTTTTTGTTACCCGACCTGACCAAAAAAATCGGGCACACGGACGGGTATATACCATCGTTCGGTTCGGGTTCGGTTTTAATTTTCCCTTACCCGACATGGTCGGGTCGGGTTCGGGTGGCGGGCCATACCCGACCCGCCCGACCCGTGCACACCCCTAACTGGCACAGCAAATCTTTTCACAGATTTTTATGTGGGATCCACTAAGGATCCCACACAATTAATTCGAGCCGTTCATTATGTTTAAAATATTTTTTTATGGGCCCCCGCAAAAAAATCAGCTCAATCCAATACCTATAAGTACTTGATTTAATCGTCTAACTTTTCATTCTCTAAAAACTTGAATGAAAAGTGAATGAAAAGTTAGATGATTAAATCAAGCACTTATAGGTATCGGATTAAGCTAATTTTTTTTCAAAGGCTTTTGAAAAAATGTTTTAAACATAATGAACGACTCGGATTACTTGTGTGGGACCCGTAGTGAACCCCACATAGAAATCTGTGTACAATCTACGCACAGATTGTAGTCTCCGTTTCGCAGACCGGACAAATATTATGGGACGGAGGGAGTAGTTCTTATTTCCTTCCTTTCTTGTCGGCCAGAGGGAAAACAGGGAAAAATTATCCAATGTCCAAGGGTCACAGTCACATTATACCTCAAACTCTTAATATTCACCTCATATTTGTGTGGTGTCTATCGCAAGTGTGTGTAAAGCCTACACCAATATGTGGTGCAAAAGAATTTGTGTCATCGCCGCGTGGAACCCCATGGCACTGAATAAATTACCTGGAAAACAGTTTGTACCTGCGCTGCTGTTCTGTTTAATTAAAATCTGCCTCGGGTTCTAAAAAATGTTCCATTTTGTTCATAAAAAATTTGATTTGCTGTTATTGAAAAAATTCAATAGCTTGAGACGGTGAGGAATCTAGGTCTAGATTTTGAGCAATGCTACGGACATAGCTTTACAGCACAATTCTGGACAGAATTTTTTCTAAAAAGACCGAAACCGTTGAATGTACGTAGACCCAAAACATTCAACCTAGACACAATTGTGTACGATGTTGTATTTTTGTTCCGAGACTTTTTCCTCGATTTCGCTATGAAATCAATCAGCTGTTTGAGATTGGGCCTTTTCCTTATCCAGCCCAGTTCTTTCTGGCCCAGGCACCCAAAGCCCATACGTGCACAAGCAAGTTAAATTCAACTCAACTGGTTCTTTAGATGCCCTATTGTGCTTTCTCAAATAAGTATTTAAAAAATAAGAATCTATTTTCAAACTTAAAAATAATGAGTTTATAAAAATAATTTTTTACTATTTTTTTTAGGGTTTGATAGATCTTATCGAAATCTATCAAATAAGATTCATATTGCATATTTTTTAATTTCAGTAAGTATTATTTTTAAACTTGAAAATTACAAATAAGTACTTATTTTTTAAGTACTAAAAGCGGAACAGGGCTAACTGTTTTTTTTTTTTTCCATTCTTGTCGTCATGATGGTTTGGAGAAGTAAGCAAAATTCGAGTTAACAAACATTAAAAAAGATCCGTTCAAAAAAAACATTAAAATAGATATTTATTAAAAGAAATAATACAAAAAGAACTTTTACTCCAAACTGGGCGCAGCAATTTACAGCCCATCAACTATAAGTCCTGTTGGCATGGTCACATTACGAGAATTGGGCATTTGGTATAAGGGTCCGATCTCATCTGTTTCGAAAATTCATATGCCTATATGTCGAGAGATTTTTCGGCCGTTAAATTGTGTGTTTTTTTTAATGTTTTAAACTCAACAGCCAAAAAACTCCTCTGCATAGAGGCAGAGGTTTTTGGCACACAAAAATTCTGTCTCGTTCTCCTCGGTATAATAGGCTTCTGACTACAAAGTACTTAATGGGCTTGTACCCCACACAAACCATACGGTGGACTTACCAAGCTTTGGTCCCGACATAGGTGCAGTGGAATTAGGGCTGTCCAAAAAACCGATCCGCCCGACCACCCGACCCGACCCGACCCGACCCGAAAACTCACCTTCGGACGGTTTCAAACAGGACAGTCGGTCGGGTTCGGATTGACTTATTCAGACCCGACTATTTGTCGGTCGGGTTTCGGGTGAAGAATAATTACTGTCGGGTGACCCGACCCGACCGAAGTTCAATTCACACCATATAAAACTTCTGTACTTCTGTTCTCACTTCAATCTTCTCCAGCCACAACCAGTCCTCTCGTTCTCTCCGCCGGTGCCCACCCCACGGTCCCCACCCCCAACCCCACCCAGCCCCACCCCACTCTCTCGTTCTCGATCTCCGACCGGCGACCAGATCTCCGGCCGTCCTCTCCTCTCCTGCTCTCCACAGTCCACTCTCCACCCAATCTCGCAGCCGATCGACGACGACGACGACTAACTCTGCTACTTCTCTCTCTCTCTCTCTCTCTTCTCTCTCTCTCTCTGGTATGGCTAACCAGTAACCACTCTCTCGTTCTCTCCGATAATTAATTTTTTTTTTTTGATTTAAAGATTGCTGTGTTGATTTTTGGCATATTGTGATATCGAAAAAGGAAAAGAGAGATGATGGATGATGAGGATTTCCCCAAATGATCGACAATGAAATCACTGAGATTTGCCCTTCTACGGTTCTACCTCTGCATTTATTTGCTCTTCTGAAATGTATTTCTATGATTTTTGAAATTCCAACCCGACGGAACCCGACCGAACCCGACCGACTCTACTCGACAATGTTTCGGTCGGAACCCGACCAATTATTCGGTCGGTTTCGGGTGATATTATCCACAACCCGACATTAGTCGGGTCGGGTCCAACCCGACCCGAACCCGACAGAACCCGACCGATGGACAGCCCTAAGTGGAATACTTAACACATAATACTAGTATGGTGTGGCGGGACAGTATTCCATGGCAAGACTAATCGGTTACCATACCTCCACTTCCATTTTATGTGAGATAAAAATAAAAACAAAAACTTGTAAAATTGTTGCACATCAAGGGATACATTAATAATCGTTTTCGAAAAATACTAATCAATCAATGGACCAATTACCCAAAAAACTTGAGAAGAAGAAAAGCAAAAGTGTTAGGCCTGCCTAATTTATTTCCAAACATGAAATTAGGTTATCTGAATCCCTGTTTAGTACCAGAAAAAAAAAATTGACATGGTAACAAACCTTGTTAGAACATCACAAAAGTTCCTTTGATTTCTTCCAATTCTAGCGTTAACATTATTTTCTCTCAAAACAATGTGCAATGTACGTACTTAGTGCATAGTAGATATCCAAAAATAAGTACAGGGTAAGTCTAGCGCCTTTACTAGCTGGCAGATGTTAGGCACAGACACGAGACATTTGAATTCGTTGTTAGTCTTACTAAGGTCATCCACAATGGTATAATCAAAAGTCAATTATTTTTAAAGTTAACAATGTTAGTATAAAAGATAACTCGCAATGGTATAATCAAACTTAGTAATATTCTTAGAAATAATCAAATTTTGGACTTTGGATAATCAAAAATAGCAACCTTTTTTAATAATCAAAATTTGTGAACCCCACACCACATAAGTTAACAAGTCATAAAATTTGTATACACGCGTGTTTCAACTGATATTTTCTTCTTCTCTTTTTCGCCTACTCTATATCTTTTCACTTCACCTACAAACTATTTCTCTTTATTTCTCTCAAAAAGTGAAGCTCATATCTCTCGATCATCTACAATTCAACCCATCGTCGCCGGATTATGGTATTTCACTCTTCTTTCCCGTTTCTATTTCCTTCCCAACCCAACCCAACCCCCCCCCCCCCCCCCCCCCCAAAACAAAAAAAAAAAATCATAATAGGAGGGAAGAAAGTCGCCAATTTTTGCCCAAAATTAAGAGAGGGAATCGATATATTTTGCCCAAAAAAAACCGTAAATGGAGGGAAGTGAATAACGGAAAATAGAGGGGGACAAAGAGAGAGTGAAATTGTAGTGGACACTTATTTTGGTTATGGACTAGAAGTGATCATTGTAAAACTCAACATTGTTAAGCTTAGTAATCTCTTAAGTGAATAATCAAATGCTGATGTGTAACTTTTGGTTATCCTTTTTTGATTATATCACTTTGGATGGCCTAACAAGTTAAAAACCCTAGGCTATCCTTGTAGTGTTATCAAACCCGAAATTGTGCTATTAACGAAATGATAATCGGGAAAAAAAAAAAACTCCGATCGATAACAATGTGCAGCAACCTCCAAGAACCTTCATGGAAAATTCATCTCTGATAATTGAGACGACGTTGATCAAATGATTCAAATGGTTCATGATCAACTTTCCAAAGCATATGCACTTTAATGGAAGCCCGTCACATTTGAGGTTGTTGGGTCCACCCCGGTGGGCCTATTTATTTTTGGTATTGGGCTGGTTTGGCCCAATTGGCTCTCCTTGTTTTGTAAGCTCTTGTATCCCTATTGTGTGTGTGTGCTGTGAGAGAGAAACGGAGAGAGCAGGAGACCGAAGGTCAGAGAGAGAGAGAGAGAGGAGAGTTTCATTGTATTGAGAGGAGAGAGTGAGTGATTGTGTAGAAAATCTCACCGGTGTAATTTCTCGATATAGTGAAAACCCCCCCTCCCCGTGGATGTAGGCCGGTTGTTTGGCCGAACCACGTAAGTTCTTGGTGTTGCTCTTCTTTTATTTTCGTGCTTGTGTTTGTGGTGTGGATTGGGGTCGACCTGCTTCCCCAACAGTGGTATCAGAGCCAGGTTCGAGCTTGGTTGGAGCACACACCGGAGGAACACAGCACTTGGGAAAATAGCACCGGAACAGCACAATTTGCTGGGTTCTTTATCAAGTTGGTAGAGGACTTGATTGGAGCAGCAAGGGTTGTTCATCTCACGCATACGAACTCAGAGGTGGTGTCGGGGTTGTGTATCGTCACCGGAGGAGATCGTACGAGCGTTTCGATAGGCGGCGGACGGAGGCGCGTGGAAGCTCTACAGTCGATCGTTGGAGGCTTGATTGGAAACGAGATTTGAGCACAGGGGTTTGTTCGTCTCGAGGAGACGATTCTGGATCTGTAAAGCTCGTCGCCGGAAGTTACGAAGGTGGCCCACACGCGCCGGTAGAGGGCGGCGCGTGGCTGACGGTAACTGGACAGAGCAGCGGCTGGCAATCCAGACCGGTTCGGGGTGTTTTTGGCCGGTTCAGGGGGATTCGGACCGGTTCAGCCCCGGTTCAAGGTGTTTTGGCCCGGTTCAGACCGGTTCCTGACAGGATTTTTCATTCCGGATCTGATTTCAGCCTCGGTTTGGAGTGATTCAACTCGGAAATTGCCGGTACGTTATTTTACAGCTTTGAAACGTTTTTTTGGCATTGGTTGAGTTGATCGGGAGTACTAAGGGTCGGATTTAAGTGATTATCTTGTTTTTGGGGTTGATAAAACAAGATGTCAGATTTTAGTATGAATACCATGGTTCTTTTGTCGGCAACAAATTATTCAATTTGGAAGCCGCGGATGGAGGACATGCTTTCATGGAAAGACTTGTATGACCCTCTGGAGTACAAGGGAATTAAACCGAATGATACGAAAACGGAGGATTGGAAGAAGTTGAATAGAAAAGCTGTAGGTTTGATCCGTCAGTGTATTGGGCAGGAGGTGTTTCACCATGTGGCGCAAGAGACAGACGCTTACGCTCTGTGGACGAAGCTTGAGTCGATGTATCAATCGAAAACATCGCGGAATAAAGCGTTATTGATGAGAAGACTTGTGAATTTAAAACTCCGAAGTGGTGATTCTGTTGCCGTTCATTCAAGTGAGTTTCAAAATTTGGTAAATCAATTAGATTCTGTTGGTTTGAAGTTCGATGATGAGTTACAAGCCCTGCTGTTGCTTAGTTCCCTACCAGATAATTGGGAAACACTGGTGGTTTCTCTGAGTAACTCAGCGCCGGACGGAAAGTTGAGCATGAGCATAGTAAAGGATGCTTTGTTTAACGAGGAGGCTAGGCGGAAGGAGATGGGGACAGATTGTGAGGATGAGTCGCGGGCACTAGTTTCGGATGGAAACAGAGGGAGAAACCAAACGAGAGGAAATAGGAGAGGTGGCGGCAGTCGTTCTAGGCCGAGAGGGGGGACACCTATTCCTGGGTCTTTTACTTGTTATCATTGCCAGGAGGAGGGGCACATCAAACGAAATTGTCCCAAGTATAAGGCAGAAAAAGGTAAAGGAAAAGACCAATCAAAGGATGCAGCGGTTGTGGTTCATGAATCCGATGGGGAGCTTATGATAGCCGTGTCAGACACTACGGACGCAGGAAAATCAGATTGGGTACTGGATTCTGGGTGCTCATATCATTTTTGCGGGGATAAACGACAGTTTTGGAGTTACGAGGCATTTGATGGAGGGTTTATCCGGATGGCTAATAATTCGAGGTGTCGGGTTGTTGGCAAGGGGATAGTGAAATTTCAGATGCCGAGTGGAAAAACTGTGAGGCTTGAGGGAGTGCGACACGTGCTAGGTTTGAAGAAGAACTTGATATCTCTCGGGATGCTTGATGAGAGAGGTTTTAGTTTTCAGCGGGTAGTGGAGTCCTTCGGGTTTGCAAAGGAGAAAGAGAGATGTTGCAGGGGAAGATGATTGGTGGGCTATACAGGCTTGTGGGATCTGTTGTGACAGGAGGAGCTGCTGTCAAGCATGGGACAAGCGGTATAGGCTGTTCGGTTGGACAGGGGGTACATCAATTGCCGATACGCACATGGAGAGATCGCGGGAGTACACGGAGGTGTCACGGTTCTTCGGAGAGTGTGCGGGATTCAGGCCTGAAAGTGAGAAAGCAATTGATGCAGGATGTTCATCGGGAAGCTCAGAGGAAAGGGACAGGAATTCTAAGGAAGGGAGCTCCAAAAACGAAGAAAAGAGTCTCTTTCGCTCTTGATTTGGTTAGTGGTGGTGATCTCTCCGGGGTTGTCGACACAGGAGGAGGGAAAGACCCACCGCGGACGGCGAGGTGGTGAGTCTTGCGAAGCACCCGGTGAGGGGGTGCGGGCGCTCAAGCAATGGAGGAGCGTGGATTAAAAATGGACTCTGTTGCGGGTTGGAGACATCTCGGTTGGAGATGGAGGCGTTCCGGTTGGTGAGCGCGGATACCTTGGGAGGGGGTGCATCCTACGCAAGGGGGTGTGGTTTTTCTCTTGCTCGGTCGGTGATTACCCACTCGGGGTGGAGGGGGTGATTGTTGGGTCCACCCCGGTGGGCCTATTTATTTTTGGTATTGGGCTGGTTTGGCCCAATTGGCTCTCCTTGTTTTGTAAGCTCTTGTATCCCTATTGTGTGTGTGTGCTGTGAGAGAGAAACGGAGAGAGCAGGAGACCGAAGGTCAGAGAGAGAGAGAGAGAGGAGAGTTTCATTGTATTGAGAGGAGAGAGTGAGTGATTGTGTAGAAAATCTCACCGGTGTAATTTCTCGATATAGTGAAAACCCCCCCTCCCCGTGGATGTAGGCCGGATTGTTTGGCCGAACCACGTAAGTTCTTGGTGTTGCTCTTCTTTTATTTTCGTGCTTGTGTTTGTGGTGTGGATTGGGGTCGACCTGCTTCCCCAACAGAGGTAACCCCAAGAAGCTGCTTTGCACCTTCACCAAATGCTGGCTGTTAGGTAATTAATTTCTTTGCAACTTTCCCTTGGCCTTTTGTTCTGATCAACTAGTTGCATGATCATATCCAATTGGAGAGTACGATTTCAGTTCGAAAATGATTCTTTCTAGGCTCACCTTGATGATCGGGACCATTCATTTTGTTTAGCTCTCGGAAAAAGATGAAGAATACCCGAAAATCAAGTCGATTGTACATCATTTGATACGAGTTTGGAACTTATTTTGCAGAAAATAAGATTTTTATATATCATTTGATATGAGTTTGGAACACATTTATTTTTCAAGAAATAAGATTGTAACGCCGGATCTAAACCAATTTCAACCATTTTTCGCAATATAAATTTATTCCAAAATCATATCAACTTATATGCGATCAACTTGATTTTGGCATGCTTGATGCTCTTAATGAGTCAAAAAAATGAATGGCCCCGGTCATTGAGATGGGCTCGTAAAAAACCTTTTCAGGCTGCAATGGTTATCTCCAATATTCCATCAACTCCCAATTTTGGGTAATGATCCGGCTTCCGGTATGGAACCTACTACAGTACTACTCTCTAACATGACCATTAAGTGTTCTTAACTAACTATCTGGAGGGACGGAACCAGAATTTCGTAAATGTGGGGACCAAACGATGAAGAACAAGATTTTGAAATTTCAAGATTCGGGAATCTAATAGTTTGTCGGTTTAGATTTTGAGAGAGGTTTTTTGGATAATGAGTGAAAAGAGATAGAAAGAGATATGAGATTAATAATTGAAGAAAAGACTTATGGAAGACCATGTGCAGAGAGAAAATTTGGGTTTTGGGACCCAAAAATGAACACATTCTTATAGAATTTAAATGTTTAAATGACGCACAAAACAAATTACAATATCTAAGTGTTTTTAACCAAAAAAAACTAATATTAATATTAAATCTTTAAAATTAAAAAAAAAAACCCGAAACCATGCAGGGGCCGTGACCCACCTATGCCCTAACCTAAATCCGTCTCTGAGTCTGTCTATCTGTACTTATGATAGAGTAGCACTTTCCCGTTAGTTTCCTATGTTGAATTTCTGCTATATAACTCTCTTCCTTGTCATGTTTTTTGCACACAAACTAGTTCTCCAATGGCACTAGCCAGCATTGCCAAGGGATCCAAATGGCTCTTCAACAAGAGTCTCAAGCTAACTCTTCCTCACCTCCATCAACCTAAACCTAATACTCCAACACCAGTACATTCTCTCCCCCCTACCAGAAGCCAGCACAAACGACAAGTTCCTACTAGTTTTTCGCTACCTGGACACCGATGGCAATGGCAAAATTTCGAGCAATGAACTCCAGGCCTACTTCGCGTCAATGGGTGAGTCCATGTCGAGCGATGAGGCACAAAGGGTTGTAACCGAATTCGATGAAGATGGAGACAATTTGTTAGAATTCGCGGAATTCGTTAAGCTAATGGAAAGAGAGAGTGAGGGGGAAGATGATGATATTAGGAGGGCTTTCGAGATGTTTGAAGTTGAAAAGGGTAGTGGTTGCATTACGCCAAGAGGGCTGCAGCAAGTTTTGAATCGCTTGGGGAAAGAGAAATCTGGTGAAGATTGTGAGGCCATGATTCAAGCCTTTGATCTTGATGGCAATGGAGTTCTTGATTTCTATGAGTTCAACAAGATGATGACCCCAAGGGCTTGAATCTCATGCTTATATGTGTTTGTAATTCTTCGCAATGTAAGTATCGTTAATTATTACTCCAATAAGATCATGGGTTTATTTTGGACATTTGCTCTTCTGAAAGATCCTAAAAGATGTAAATTGCGACTAATAGATCGATTAAAATCGTTTGCTCATACATTAAACTCACTTAATTGTGAAATGCACTTCAGATCGATGTAGTTATGGTTTAAGTGGTACCATTTCATGGAATGAGGAGTCTCTCATGTGATGATCACTCATGGGATCCTTAGTGGGACTCATCAGATCTCATTTGACGATTCCAGTAGTTCAATTTGTAAGTCTCAATATGTATGCGCTATCCTTCGTTGAAGAAAAAAAAATCATGTTATCTGTGTTAAGCTAGAGTGGACCCCTCGTACCGGTATGTGCACAATCAGTCCCCATTTTGGTCGGTGTCCATGGCTTTTTCGATATAAACTTCAGATAAAATCATGGCCAACAAGTATAACAAACGAGGGCAAAAGTTGGTACCAGAGGATTCAGATGTCAATTGATGTTGCTAATAGGTTCAACTACCATCACAGTTCCACAAAGCCAGTGTATGAGCGCAAGGATGTTGAGAGCAGTAAGGTGCTGGTACTGGATGATATCTCAGGGGCGAAAATCGCCAATTACACACTTGCAAAAACAGAAAGTGAAGGGGAGATATAGTTCATCGACAGTTGTTGCATGGACTAGATGCTGTTTCACGCCTGAGTATGTACAAACAAGGGTTGTGACTCCTACTATTGATGTTTATGCTTCTGGAGTTGTGAATGTTGGAATCGGTCACGGGAATGGAAGCGGCAATTGCAAATGAAGGTCAGGAATTGCTGCTTTCCACGGTAGCAGGTTCGACTATGGAGCTAGAAGATGAAGAATCTGAGATGGGTATCATGGGTTCGATGACTGATCAGAGGCTTTTCGGATATGGACGAACGTAACATGCAATGAGTTGTGAGATTATGTTGTTTGATGAAAGATCCATAAAGTGGGCTGATCATGGCTGCTACTATGGTGAAGATTCGAGTCGAGTTACAGAATATGTCTAAAAACTATTAACCAGAAGAGTAAATAGAACAGAAATCAATCGAAAAACAATAAATGATTTTATTAATTTTCTTTCAAAGTATGCAGAAGGACTGCATCTACAATGTGTAGAAAAAAAAAAAAAAAAAAGGTTCTATAACTACTCTATTGCATTTTAACGTAGAGAGGCCAAACTTCACCCAGTCATTGCAATCACAAGGGTCGTCCAAATCCAGACCAAAAACTTTAATAAGGAAAACCTCCTGTAAGGCGAATGTGGTTCAGGGTCATCGGGAGACCATATTTGAGGACAGCGTGGTTACCGGCTCTAAACCCGTTTCCGTAAACCGGAGAGGCGTCCGATTCAATCTGGTGTTTGAAAAAATCCCCTAGTTTCCTCTCGAACGGAGATCTTGTCCCCTGCTTCGCCGATCTTGAAACAGCAGCAGATGATGAGGTTGAAGCACCGTTGCTGCCTGATGTGGACATGATCTGAGATTCTAACCACAAGTGAGCTAATACCTGACAGATACCTTCTTCGACATCTTGGCTTAGTGTTCGGTAACCTTACATGTAAGTACAAACTGTATATCAGCACATCAGAAAATATAACAAATATTGCGAAAACTTAGAAATCTCACATTCATATGTGTAATGCTAAGCTACCAATCTTTAGGTTGTGGTTTCGGATATGAGGAAAGCTACTTTGTGCATGCGACGCCAAAGGGTAGTTCTGTACCCAATCTACCATCTCAGACACTCGTTAATGGCTATTTTCTGGCCATGCGTTTTTCTCTCAATTATATGATATATGCAGAACTCATCAACCCAGTTTCTAGAAGGAAGCAACACAGATCATGAAACTGAATTTTCTTTTTTGTTTCAAGATAAGCAGGGATCTTGACCATCAACATGAATATTGTCCTTTTTAAGAATAATGTGAGATTTTCTTTAATTAAGAAAAAGAACAAACATTGTTATTGTTCTAATGCAGTAATGAATTAAAATGGAGCTCTATACTAAAAGCCAACAAAATAAACTTGGCATTGCAATGAAACATTCGAAAAGTTACATGCATGCTATGAGGAAGCACCTTGAAGTCGAAGCCATGCGTGCATCATCTCATGGGCTAGGATAGAACCAGTCAGCAACCTGTATGAGGAGAGTTTGAGAGTCATAGAAAAACAAAATCTCAGCAGTACAAGGATGATAAAGTGAAGAGGTCGGCTCAACATCTGATGCTCGATGTATCATTGTTTGATTCCAAGAGGCCAAGATTGACACTACCACCAGATGCTGAAGTCAAATGCAGTAGTTATGAATTTGCCTTGCCAAGAGAAAAATCTCTCTCCAATCTCCACTATATCGGCAAAACTTCCAATATACACAATCACTCTAATAAAATCTCACGGAGCAAGAGAATCTGTCAAGTCTCCTTTATTTCATAAATTCTTCTCAATCTTGCACGTAAACCTATTTTTGGAATTCCCTCGTATTGTAAAGCAGGACCACTGCCGATATGCCGCAACTGTGGTACTTGAACATATATGTTACTATGTTAGCCTCTATGTGAATGGATAAAACGTGCTCTACAAATACTTTGGTATCCTTCATGCATGAATTTTCACTATCTATATCACCAGCAATTACTTCAAATTCTAGCTCCATGAAATGGCATCCTAAGGATATATTCCTTCGTCCGTGTCACGCAAGAAATGTTTCCGTCACGGAAGTATTCTCTGAACATGATCAGAATCAGAAATAACCAAACTCAGATCAACATTTATAACCCCAAAACAAACTTGTGCTTGCCATTATTTCCAACCCCTATTCATTTCTTATCAAGATTGTTCAATGTGGCATCACTACGAAATATGCATGTTAACATCTCATTGTGATGCATATATTCTTTTCTTCGCGTCTGTTGCAAAAGACTGAGAAGTTGCCAACCACTCAAGTCTTATAAAATGTAACAGCATGAGAGAGAGAGAGAGAGAGAGAGAGAGAGAGAGTACCTAGGAAGGCCATATAAAATCAGGATTGCAGTCACCTCACAACGACGGACGAGTTTATAAGGCTCAGTTATCATATTCATGACCCTGTTTCCTGCCCCAATTTTTGGGCGCCTCAAAATCTGTTCATGCAACAATAATATACAAGAAAATGGGCTATTGATCATGACAAACTCACTGGTTATATGGAAAGGAAGAAACATAAATGACACAAACTGGCAAAACATCCTTACAGTGCTAACAGTTTGCTCCTCGGAAAGGCAGAGTCCTCTGGTCTCAGGCATGTGATGATGACCCTGGCCACGAGAAAGAACCACTGTAAGCTTTTTGGCACTGCAAAAGATTAATTCACCCAAGAGAAACAAGAAATCCAACAAACTATCATTAGTCATTTGACTATGAATTTTCCTTACACTCTTTTCACCATCCATGGCTTCATTCAATGCTTGCCTCTCCACCAAGAGTAGGGGAACCTGCTGCTCCCACTTTCATATTCAATCTTTCATAAAATTCTTGTATATCAAGATAGAGGGGTTGGCACTGATTAGTGTCCATGATTGCAGAGTCCAGACACTCAAGACAGAGCTTTCGACCGTCCTCCAGTGCAACATATTTTGTTTCCCTTGGCTGCATATGAAGAGCAAAATCAACATTTATTCTGAAAAGACATGATTGAATAGGCTTTTCTTGGACAGCATGAAGGGGTATGTGTGGTTGTCTGGAATGCAGATCCACGAGTTGGCATCTAAACCCAATATGGCATCAAGAAAATATTGGGGAAGTATCAAACTTTACCAACTCACATGTTCGGACATCTTCACAATATCTCTTGGAATGGAGAGTTCATTGTTATTCCTGTGGCTCGCTCAGTCATATATAGAGAAGAAACACTCAAATTCTCAGTAACTATAAAAACTTCCGGATAATAGTGTGACTTTAGCTATATATTGAATGTACATTATCTACCCATTTATAGTAAATTTGTTATCAGCAATACATACTTTAGTTTAGTACTATGCTTATATAGACGTCTTCAATAAGGAGAGACATACTAGTATTTCCTTTCAGATAATTTATAGACACATTGATCATCGTCACCAAGTTCTAATGTAAAATGAACAAACCGTTGGGATGAGCATGCACATTCAGGCTCTTGAATAGTTAACTATTGAGCAGTTTTTTCCTAAGTAATCTCAATCTGTATGGCCACTCAGACTGACTTCCATGCTTTAATTTGACAGGAAGGGAATAAAATCCCTTTCTTTCTGCTACAAATAAGGTACACACTTGAAATTAAAATTTAGCAAGAACGAAAAAAGGGAATCACAGGGAATGGCATTGAGATGCCCATTCGCACACATGTAATTTAAGTTAAACTAACCTCCATTCGCTCACAGCTACAGCACCGAGGAGTCCCATCGTGTTCATGAAAGGGGCAGTACTTCTGGACCCAGAAAGGATGTGCTCTATATTCTATAAGACCAGCAGCATTTGTCGGTATCTGAAAAAACTAAAAAAGAGTCATAAAACTTCTTAAGGACCAGTACGAATTGATAAGAAATGGAACTTGGAAGATAAGTATAATAGTTTCACACTACAAAAGATGCCAATTCACAAACCTTTTTAGTGTTTCCGAGATTTCCTTACATAAGATGGACCTAGGTGCCCAGGTTAGAATAGAGGTTAAAATGTCCAAGACACGCAATACTTGAAGTCAAAGATGTTTAAGACATCGCAAAACATTATCCTGACTGAAACCCAGGTAAAAATTTGCATGGCATTTAAAGCTATGTTAGACCAACTATAAAGTAGCCTTGTGGAGGATATGGGCTTGCTGAGTTTATTTAGAATGATATTGGATTATGTTTACCTGGTATCATCATTATAAATTGGTTGAGAGTTTGGCTAATCCAACTCTAGGCGTTCTCGGCATTTTTGATGTGAGCAAAGCGTGAAGGCCCCATTGCAACAAGAAGCTAACATTTGGGTTGAAAATTTGTCCACTTATAAGAAAGCTTCCCTGGATTTCTCTAGTCTCCAGAAGCCAAATAGAGGAGCATGGCAGAGAATTTGTCGAACCAAAAGAAAACAGAAGAAACAATTGCCCTTTCCAGGACATGTTGCCGCAGTTGTTTAGCCTACAGATTGAAGGCATGTGTGCCGTGATACCAACTGCTCCAAGGAACTAGGGCAACGATTGAATTTCAAGGTAATCCACCTGGGTACTTGGGTTAGTATGTGACCCCAGAAACAGGATTTTGATCTCAGGATAGTATTTGATGCCAAAACAGGATTTTTGATCTCTTCATTTAACATCCCTCAACCTTTTTCAGAGACATCAAAATGACGGGGGGTTGTTTGGTTGTGTTCAAAATTACAGTTACTTTTTTCTGGCTTTAAAAGGGGCGTAAAGTCACGGAAGAAAGGAAAACAGTCCAGCTGCTTTTTTTTCCCTTTTAAGTTCCAACTATAATCCATATCATTAAAGCTCAAGTGGATTTCACAAGAATGTACAACAACAATTCTGGCCAGTGGCCACCACAACATACAATTTTTTTTCATATATTTAAAGCACTGTAATTTGAAACAGCAAAGTACTACAAAATATATGGACATCAATTCATTGCTTTGTATGATATGACATTCAAAGGCACGAACATGTACTCCACGTGTTTCGAAAAGAAAACATTATTGACATGGCCACAAAAAATTTCAGCATGATTCAGTCCAAGAAAAACAACAATTTCAATGCAGTAAATGTTGCACTGTGAAGAATTAAAATTTTCCCATTGGCACTAGAACCTGATTATGCAAGATAGAATCAACAGGTTATTTCTTGACACTTGAACGGTACTTACAAAATGTTTGCAAACGTCGCATTTTGGGTGATACTGCTCCTTGTAGCAAAACTTGTGATAAGGATAATTCCCAGACAACGAAAACTACAGAAGAAGCAATATGCAAAAACCTCAGCACAACAAAATCACAGGAATTATTATTCTACATCAGTTATCGACTAGTAAAGTACACTGATGGTCCAACGTTCAAATCAGAATAGAACTAGAGTATTTTGGCAGCATAGACAGTAGTTTTTGTACCTCATAATCACAAATTGGTTGGTTGCAGGCGTGGCATCTGAAACATTCGGGATGCCAAACTGCATTCATGCAATTGAGAAATCTTCCATAGCCAATCTCAGTGTTACAACCAGCACATACTCTATCACAAAGAAAAAGAAGAGAAAACATAGCTTGATTACATTGACAGTAAGTCATCGTCCAAATGACAGATGGTGCATGTGACCTCAGTAGTTGTTTTAGGTTACATAGCTAATTATGCTATAAGGTACTGCAACAGGAAGTTTATGCACTGTACTACCGACCAATAGTCAATAACTTACATTTACCACATTCGTGGGGTTAGAATAGAAACTGAAGAACCAGAAAACACAAAGCATATTTATCACAGTTGAACACACAGGACAAGGAGATGAAGTTTTTTTACTGTTCTTGTAGAAGTGTAACGTGAACAAAATCTTTTATCTTATTCAATATTGTAACAGTAGAACAATTTCAAAATTGAAATTTTACCGAAAGTTGATCAAATAAGCCTCCCTTAAGTATTATTGACAGGAAGGATCGTACCTGAACCCTGTTGAATAGGGGTAAGACATAGGTTGATAAATATTTCCATTCCCATTCCAACTCCCACTGCCACTCACATTCCCATTTCCATTTCCATTCGCATTTCCACGGCCATTTCCATTTCCATTTGCATTTCCACGGCCGTGGCCGTGGCCATTGCCATTTCCAGGTCCATATTGTGGTGGAGGTTCAATGTTCAAGCTTTCCTGTAGAGCTTTGGCAAGTTGTTCATCTTCTTTCAATTGGGATTCATAATCTGGACAGTCATATGAGGAACTTAATCTCGCAATGCAGGATATAGGCCAAGGAAAGAAAATCACTATATTTCGTATATGCTTAATCCCTCAATGCAGAAAATATACTCGAAGCACAGATCTGAGAAAATTGAATTGCTAAATTTCGTATATGCTTAATTACCACCACCAGGCAAGTCCAAAAGGCAAAGCTCTTACACTTTGTGACATCGATTGAGAAAAACCAACAGAAGTAAAGCAAGGAAGTCAAGGATAACTCCAAACATAGAACTACATATTAAAGTACCATGGACACTGTCTATTGTAATGATCTATATCGTTAGCCTGTCTCTTTGCACCAACTATAAAATTCTACCAACCCTATTATTCCAAAAGGCAATTATGAGTCCAGACTTGCAACTGATTTTACAAATATTTTCCCATGCCTATGAGTATGGTATTCTAGCAATTTGCATGGGATATAACAAATTAGTTAACAGTGGTCGACGATTACTGGATGATGAACAACTTTGAAAATTCAAGACTCTTAATGATTACGTCGGACCCATAAAAGTAGATCATATCATTATCACCATGAATTACTGTGTTTTCCCTGTCAACCCCATTACATAATTTCGCTATTACCAACCAACAATGAATGAGTTTCCACAAAATTTCTTGCATTAAGAGTTTGAAAGAAGTTATAGGACGATATAAGTAGATCATGGTTAGCATTGGATTGCTGCCCTATATTTTGAGAATGTATGTTTCTGCAAGGGAGCAATGCATAGGGATATTGTGCCTCTAAAGTTAAACTAAATCCTTACATGAACATTGCACAAAAAGGAAATCACTTTTTCCACTTCTAGGCATGTCTAAGATTGGCAGCTAAAAAAAATAAACTAGTTGACGTATATTTCCACAACAACCTATAGTTTTAATTCAAGAAGCAAACATGGATCACATAGGAAAGTTTCACTCACCAACAACGTTTTTCCTTTCATGATCTACTTCCAAAAGGGAGAGTGCAATGGCATGATCTATGTCTTTCGGTCTCTGAACCCGCATCCTGTAGTCCCACAATCTAGTAGGTCAACATAGACGGAGCAAAAGAACTTGCTAACAACACTTAAATATGCCGCCATTTTACTAAAGGCATAAAGGCCAAAACGATGACTACGAAAAGAATGATTTGACTTATCTCCTCGGCTCTTTCATTTGCCTTGAGATTAAACATGACAGAAAACTCTAAACTAGCTCAAAGGGATTGTTCAAAGTAGCAACTAAAGTACCCCTGAAGTCGAAGGTTCATTCCCGACTGTTTCTTCTTCACTATATCTATCATTCCAGTCATATTGCCCCTCTGAAACTTTGTGGCTTGAGCCCTTGAAAATTTTGCTAAGCCAGCCCATAAGTCGAAATGCTATCTGTGCGTGATCAAGGAAGTTTTTACCTGCTCACACATCATTTTCAAACAAAAGAAGCATCATGAATGAAATAAAATGCAGAAGGTCAGATTTTCAGTCTGCAATAATCCTCCCAAGTCACAACCATATAGAAAAAACTTGAGAATTCACAGCTAATCCTACATCAAATTTATCATATTGCAAAACATGTATTACGAGGACAGACGACCGTTGAACTGTAAATTCCATTGGAATTTCTGATTAAAATTCACGAACTAAAAGGTGACTTGTACATTGATTGAATCTGTTCTTACACAACGACAAGAACGTAAATATGTTCATGTCAACTACGAGTTCCCATTACTTTTCAAAAACGAGTGACAGTGTGCAATGTGAGAGGGGCCAATCACCATGAGAGTATCGACAAGATGAAGACGGTGTAAGCTTCAAAATTTTAAAGGTACAGCTCTACTGGAATGACTCATCTCTCTCACACAGCATATTCAACAGAGATCACAATTAAACAAAACAAGGTAAACATGCAATTATCTCCTTTCAAATTGTTTTTGACGTAAAAGTTACAAAAAAGACAGGAAGGGTATCGCGAAAACTGAATGGACCCCAAACCAAACCAAAATTACATCAGGAGAATTAACACAAAGTGTATGCAAATGTCAAATTCAAAAACTGATCATCCAAACCAAAATTTATCCTCCACTATTAGCATATCAAACTACGAATCAAGATTTACAAGAATAACACCACAACAATTATCAACACTCGTAAAGAGCGACACCGATTAGACAAACCAGCCATAATGCTGCTTCCCAATATGCATCAGTTCCAACAACAAAATTGCTTTGAGAAGTCATCAAAAAGCTGTTATTTAGCTCATCTGAATATAAATAAGACCCCTAAATACATAAAGAAAAAAATAAAGGAAAGAAAGAAAGATTCTTCCAGCTCATTGTGCCCCTAATATCCATAACAATTAACCTGTGGTTCCAGATTAATTAAAGATTAGAAGAGATTATTTTATTGGATGAGTGACTCACCTCAAAGCAGACCAAGAATCAGCAAGAATGGTGGGAAGCAGAAAAAACCCAGATCAGATAAGAACCTAATCAGCCCAAAAGCAACATCACCCACGACAATTCCAGCCGCGTAAAGATATTCTCAGCATACCCTTTTAATTTTCTTTCAATCCAAACAAGAATCTACCAAACCCAAAACACTACTATGGACTCCACCTGAAATCTCTACGGAAACCTCCTGGGAAAAATGTAAAGAGAGAGAAAAATCGCAGAGGCTGAGCAGATGGAGGGAGACTTGAAAATTACGCAAAATTCAAAGGTCAAAGAAGGCGAAGACGTGGAAATCAGGAGGAGGAGTTGTTGTGTCGGGTATATAACGCGAAGGGCTTGAAGAAAAGAATATCAAACCCGGTTGGGGGGTTTTGGGTGGTTTGAATATACTCCGTATTTGAAAGGCATGTGGCTTATGTGGCATGTAGTGTAGCTTAATGGTTAGTCCGGTTGGTTAGTAAATTTGCTCTCAAACAAATACTCTTATTTTCTATAGTTCGATTCTTGTAGTGAGATCGCAAGAAAGAAATTTCTGACATAACTCATGGTCTCTTTGTGAATGGCCTGCTCTTGACGGAATTAACAAAGAAATTAATCGAGGTGTACGTAAACAAACACAATAAATCAGTTAAAAAAAATTGGCATGTGGGGTTTTCTTTTTTCTTTCTTTAATCCGCCCATGTGGGGCCGAATTAGCTCTTTATTGCAAAAAGACCCACAAAAGCTTCTCGAATAAAGAGTAAAAGCAAAGTCTATGAAACTGAGGAAGAGAGTTGAAATTGGGACAGAGAAAGGAACGAATTTCTTGATTGAGGGGGAAAAAAACAAGAAGGAAATTAGACTTTAACGATTGATAAGATAAGGGTGTAGGCAGGCTCGCATTGATCGTTTCCAAGATCTTTCACCTTCTATTGAGTAACACTGTGTATAATATATTCGATAGGTCCATTATAATACTCATAATTGTAACTTAAGAAGAAATATAATGATGAAAACGATTAAATTTTTTTTTTATTCAAGCAATAGAATAATACAAGTATAAGAATTAGATGAAACTGAAAATAACTCCACAATTATATTATGAGTCAAACTCAATTGCTAGCAGTGTTAGGAGGAGAAATAATCTCAAGCAATTCTACAATTACTGTAAATTCAACCCAATTACTAATCGTATTAGTGGGAGAAATAATTCCAAGAAAATATAGGGGGAAGAACAACCACACGAAAGTGTGAAGATTCGAACAATTGAACTTGTAATAATATACAAGAGTTTTGACAAACTGAACTAGCTCTAATTAGTAACGATTTAATAATGTACACAGAGTATTGATATATCACTGTAACTATCAACTTATCGTGTGGACATGACTTCTCTGTCATTAAGGATTCAACTTGAGGGGGTGCAAATTCACCCATTTCAGTCCCGACATCGGCCTTAATTTTGAAAATAAAAATATTTTATCACGTCGAGATGTTTATCGACATCGTCATCAAAAATTGTCCCAATCGGATATCCATAAGTAACCCTTTTCCGCCACACATTCCTAAGTTCCACAGAAACGTGCGGTGAAGGGGTATTGGGTATTACGTGACGGTACCGTAAGAGCATTGAATAATTACTCGTTCCTTGCACCCAAGCTAAACCCAATTTTTGCATCTAATTTTCTTGAATGTTGTACTTGTAGATGTTGGATTAAAATAATTTTTTGGTGAAGATAAGCATCGTGACGTGATCGGAAATACGAACGGTTTTGATTTTTGATATTTTGAGCAAGCAAAATATAGGACTTGACATGGGTGGATTGCACCCCTCAAGTTGGGCTTCGGATCCCCCTGTTACCAATCTCTGTTGCAAGCCAAAAATGCTACTACCAAAATAAGCCATCTGTCCACTGCTCTTCAACCAACCCTCATCTCTTTTAACGTCTATTACCCTCCGTTAGTCTATTTAGTGAATTAATAACAAATCAAATAGTAAGCCAATTTTGGCTTATTGATTTCCCACCTTCTAATTAGTGTTGTGAATCTTGTACTGTACCGGTATGTACCATATTGGTCATAAAACGGTACATATATCTTGGTATTTTGCCCCAGTCAAAATACCAAGTGTACCAGCCTGTATCGACATGTGTCGGGCTTGTACCGAGATCTTAGCCGGTACACAAAAACTAGTGTACAGTAGTGTGAAGGAATATGGCCTGACTTTGTTTAAAACTACCATGTACTTAGGTGGGTTTACTATAAAAAAAAGTAGTGGGTTTTCCTTAAAAAGTTTGTCTATAGCTAATGGACTTTATACAAGTTATTTCTGTTATTTGGACTTTTATTTGATGTATATAAGAAAAAATAATCTATCTCAAAATTTGTGTTTTTTGTATGTTTTCTTCTGTTTAGACAACAAGGGAAACCTAGCCTTAAGTCACATAATTCTTTAAGTAGCCCCTCCACTACTAGCCTACTAACTTTGCGCCTGCGCTCTCATCCACGCTCTTGCAAAATTTTAATAGTTTGACGTATTTCTAAAAAACGATTTTTTTGCTCATGTTTCTGCTCGCACACACAAATTGTGAGTCTTAAAATATACCACATATTTCTTTGTTGAGATGGACAACAAGATTGTGAACTGTTAACTGTAATCCAAATTCAAAAGTGGGGAGGATCCGATTCTTCTTGATCACCACCACTCACTCTCTCTCTCTCTCTCTCTCTCTCTCTCTCTCTCTCTCCAATATCATCATCATATTACTTCTTTTCGCAGGACAAAAATGGAGCGAAATGTCAAGGTAGGATGTGTATTTTGCTTTCAATTTTGTTTTTGATCTTCGTATTTTGCTTTCTTTGGTTTTCAGATAAAATGAAAGGAACAAAGTAATTTGGGGACAACTCATTTACTAGTACTAATTTGAAGACGGAATTCTAAGAATTCTTCGTTACAACTCTCCATACTCGTCAAATCCTTGAGACTCTTCACAAGCTTAACATTAAAAACCATTGCAGCAGAAATGACAAACATGTTCTGGGCAACGTTTTGTTTCAAAAAAAAAAAAGGAGATGATTCACTATACACACCCTTTTCAATAACCTCTACCTGGAAAACATTTTGCAAAAGAAAATAAACAATAAACAACTATGAAATAAAAATAAAAACATAAACAAGCAATTAGAAGACCGTACTTATCCTGGCAGAAGACCGTTTATCAACTCTTAAAGTGAGCCAATTTTGGCTTTCAAGTTGCAGAACATTGTAGATATTTTCAGAACCAAAATATCCAATAACTCTCTATAATATTCTTGAACTATGGACAGTAAGTATTCTGAGGCAGGAAATACAAGCAGTGCTTCATGCTGGAAACCCCCAAAGATGAATTGCGTCCAATAACAATATCAACCATAGAAACCCCCAAAGATGAATTGAGAGTCCAATAACAATATCAACAGTAATAGAGATAATGTCATACCGCTACAAGATCAAGAAGCTTTGCAAGCAGTATTGGCCCAACCCTCACGCAGCCTGGGAGCAGAGTTTTTTGATCTCATAGACCGGTTGGAGCACAGACTTGTGTCCAGCAACCATATATGCTATTGATTCAGGGGAAAGTCTACAATACACACTCCTTAAAAGTGTGTTTCATATGCACTTATTTTATGGTTCATTCATAACATTTTAGTGCATTTCATAACTTTTGTTTTAGAACTCATAAAATTCCAGCTATAAGATTCGTAACATTTTTATTATGATTCATAACATTTTGATGCATCTTGTAACGTTTATACCAAAAAAATTCGTAATTTTTTAGCATGGCCAAAATCGTAACATGGCTACAATCTTACAGGTTATATCAAATGACCCCTTTATTGGCAGTCGAGTTGGAGGAGAGAAAATGAGCACTGTCTGCACTAAGTTCCTTCCCTAGATCATGCCATCATGGTTATCTCTGAGTGTCGCAGCAAAACATGCATGTTCTTTAAATAATAGTTGACTCGATTCTTTTTTTGCAGCACAATTCCAAACGAGTGGTATTTGACTCATGAGGATGGTCAATCTTCGAGGCCTTTTGAGAGTTTGAGTGATGACATTTTGAAACATGTCTTGTCACTGCTCCCACATAAAAATAGAAATTAACAACCAAATCAAAAGTGAATCCTTACTAGTTTGCTTCCTGATTTGTGGTTTGAATGTGAATTGTATATTGTAGTTCCTCCCACGATGATGATGATTATTTGGAACTACATCCAAACACACAAGTTTATGTTACGAGACTGCCGAATGATATTACTTTGGATGAGGTAGTAGGGCTTCAGTTCTTGTTTCTGAACTTCCGTTCCTGTATTGCGCCTATTATGCATGACTTGGTTGGAGTATCTACAAATCAAACTGATATAACAAAATTGATTGCAACTTGTGGGAGTCTTTTCCAAGATCGGGAAAATACCAAAGGTACGAAATCTATCGTCTGTTGGCCATGAGCGGGTTTTCTATTGTTTGTTAGATCATATCTCTCTCTCTCCCTTCTATTGTTTGTTATATCATCTCTCTCGTGATCGTGAAAGAACTGCATGTTATCCATGGAAAATCTCCAAATGAGCCTTTCCTTCCCTTTTATAACCTTCACTCATCAATGAACAACTATGATTATTTTCATCCAATGGCTCATGTTTTTCTTCCTTGACCCTCCAGAAAAATATCTTTTCCCCTCTTCATGTATCCACAATACTCTACAAATATCCACAGAAGCCTAGCATAGAGTCGAGTGTTTTATAGTCTTCTAGACTTGCATATAATGGAGTCTCTTGTCCATAGTTCTCTAGAACTCACAATGTTTTGTGACTTGGGAATGTGGGACTAGAGAAAACACAACGTTTTACAAATACACACCAAAGTTTCCAACAGATTAGAACTTAATTTTTGAAAGATTAAGATCCAAACTTGGATGCGCTTGGATTGGTATATTAGTCTAGATTCGCAAATGTGGAGTGCCAGCAAGGGCAAAATCAGCCCTTATAGCTATTGTGTCAACCAAGTGGCAACAAACTAAATGTACTTAATTGCCTCAGTGAAGTTTTGGTTCTTGATTGTTTATCTCTCAAGGAGTTTTTTTATTGAATGTGAGTTTAGTTTTGTCAAACGAGATTGTAATAGGGCCGTACATGTTCGTGCTAAACACGCCCTTTCTTGTGGTTTGTCCGACGTGTGGACTTTCATCTTGCTCCCGTGGAGTTCGTCACTTTCTGATGTATAGATGTTTCTGTCTATCAAATTAATAAAATCTTCTCACTGTTGTCAAGGGAAAAAAAATTACCTCAGTTAAGAGGATTTCCCTTTCTGGAGACTTCAATTTTGAACATTTCTATTGTAATTTTTGGGGAAAATGACGGTCAAGGACGTGTTTTGATAATTAATATCCGCCAATGACGTTTTGTTCATTAACAAATGTTCTTAGCATGTCCTTAAAATATATTAATTATCAAAACACATCATGGGCCGTCAATTTTCCCAATTTTTGTGACTCGTTTTATTAGGGTCTACGGTACACCCTTTACGAATTTGGTGGTTCATTCTTTTGAATTTTTGTGGCCGGACATATGAATTTTGGAGTTGAGTTTTGTTTACCCTTCACTTAAGATGGTAAACATTACTCTCTTTCCTATAGGTTGAAATTGTGTGGATCCCACCATAAAATGATGTCATGCTTACCAAAAAATGTATTGCATGGCAAGCATGATATTATTTTTGTGATAGAATCCACACCATTTCAACCAATAAGAGGGAGGATAATGTTCACCCTCTTTTAAGGGAGGTGAACAAAATTTTGTGGTGGTTTTTATTTTATGAATTTCTATGTTTACTTTTACAAATTTTATAGTGGCCTGTTTATAAATTTTGTGGTAAAAATGACGGTACCTATTGGTTTATCTACTACCTCTTTTGTGATTGGTTCTTATCTACTACCTCTTTTGATGATTTCTTCATTGCTTTCGGGCTTTGAATGATACATGATGGCATTGACCATTTAAAAAAAAAATGTGATCAAGTTATGAATTTTTGTGGTGTTGTTTACAATTTCTGTTATCCAATATAGAAATTTTTTTTTGCATATATTAAATACGGGATTTTATGTTGATTTATGAATTTTTGTGATTCAAAATACAGAAATACGTAACGTGTACCAATTTTAAGTGGTGTTTATGCTAAATATAAGAGGGTAGGCTCGCATTGATCGTTTCCAAAGATCTGTTATATTATCTTATCTAACAATCGATCTGTCATGATAATACTTATACTTATAACTTAAGAAAACGTATATAATTAAAAATACGTAACGTACACCAATTTTTTTACATGTGCTGACGCGGCGACGGCTGGCCCCAGGAAAAATTATTGGGTGGTCTTAGGGCATCGTCATGTGGTGCCCCAACAACTTTATTCATCGCGTAATTTTGTACTGTCAAAACTGAAGTATATGGATTCACATAAATGTATAATGGATAAAAAGTGTTGGATAAAAGCGTTGGACCCTACCACGTTCCGATGTCCTAAGACCACTGAATAAATATTTGGCCCCTGCGGCACGAACAGAGTTCGATTTTCTTCAACTACCTAAAAAGTAGGTGAACTCTATTCAAATTTGATCGAGATTTCAATAAGTACAGTATTATTTTTACATTAGGTTTTCAACTTGTAAAACCTGATGCAATTAGGTTTAACACAATTTAGGTTAAAAGTTTATATTATCTTAAAAGTTCTAGCCTTCTAGGTTTAACAATTTTTTTTTTTTAGAGATCATTTTTACATTAGATATGAAGTACAAATCCGGGACACTATATTAATTGTGATAGTCCACGAGCCAATCAAGCATAACAACTCAACTAATACAAGAAATAAGTCCATTATAGGGTAGAAACAAGAAAAGAAAAAAACCTTTACGAGAAGAACACGCATACGCATGTGGAAAAACTCGAACTATTGACTTTTTAGTAAGATGCAAGAGTCTTGGGCAAGTGAGCTGTCAATTAATTTTTTATTATACTACCCCGAACAAATGCCAATCCGTGTAATGTAAGGAGAACTTATTCTGACACATCATCGACCCCGTTAAATTTAGTTAAATTTTACTAAGAGACCCAACCCGAATTATTATTATTGGTTTCAAACCCGATCAGAACATGATTGTTTCCTAATAGTCTAATATAATAAAGTCAATCAGAACATGATCGATTGCAGGGCACGCCAATCTCCTTCCAACAAAAGAAAAAAAACTCTACGCAACAACTACAACAAGAAGAACCCTGTTGAACAATGACCATTGCTAGTGCAGTTGGTCGCCTCATTTTTTTTCCTCCATGGAGAGTTCAGTTTGAGTCCCATGAGAGGCGGACTTTGGGGGCTAAGGCTATGGATAGTCTCTGGACCTCTCTTTGCTAACTCTAACATCACACTAAGTCACTAACTCTCGCTAATGTATACAATATTGACAACAAAAAAAAAGAGACCCAATTTTGGGTTCTTAATTCTTGGTTCTATGCTATCGAGATCATTAGAAATTAGTCGTAGTTTCTTTAAAAGGTTACTTTTTGTCCTATATGCAAAATAAAATCACAACTACCCTTTGTCTCTTCTAATTATAATTTTTTAGACCATTCTCTCTTCTAATCTCCTCTCTCCAATCAAATTCATTTTTTTATCAGTCAATAGGATGGATCATTTACATCATATACAAAGTACAACTCAAAACACTACATCAATTGTCAGAGATCACGAGACAACCAAGCCTAAAACCAATATGTACAAGAAATAAGCCCATTATAAGGAAAAATAAAGAAAGGAAAAAACTTATCTAAGGGAAGAACACCCACACGCAGGTGGAGAGATTCGAACTCCTAACCCCTTAGTAAAATGCAAGAGTCCTGATTAACTGAGCTAGTCCTTTTGGTTTAGTCAAATCCATTTATCGATTACAAATTCATACAAATTAGTACTCCCTCCGTCCCTTTATTATAGTCCAGTATTCCATTTTAGGCTGTTCCTTAATAAGTGTCCATTTTGTAAAGTTAGTAGGTAAAAGTTGGTACATTGTCTATTTTGTCCCTAAAAGTAGATTCCATTTTGAAAAGTTAGTGAGTAAAAAGTGTAATGATGATAGGTAAGTAGGGAAAGTGGAGGAAAAAATTGATGTGAAAGGTATAATGATAATGTCTTTTTAATAAGTTGGAGTTACGAAGTAGGACATTTAAAAAGGGACGGAGGGAGTAGTAGTTTTATGGATCGAGAGGTGTGCGGAGAGGGTGGTGGCGAACATGGACCAAGAAAGCAAACAAAAAATGTGGGTAATTTTGATCTCATACAAATGTCAATTTTTCATGGTATGCTGCCGGATAATTTAGACAGAAAAACAAACATTCTTGCTCCAGTCGGGGGTGTCTATATCTAATAATGAAGTAGAGGGGGTATAACTGTGTAAGTTGAAGTACAAGAGGTGATAGTGCAATTTGACAATTTTGAAGCACAAGTACAGAAGTCCTAGAAGTGCAGTGGGTGTTGCTGCAAACCGAGGTGCTCGGCAGCCGTGCCGAGCATCCCATCTGGCTGTCCATCTCGGCAACGGACGGCTCGGATCTCGCATATAAGTTCCACAACATATAATGCAAGGACATAATTTCTGCAAATTGAAGCCATTAACTTCACGCATTCGTTTTTAAAAAACCCTCCAACCATGCCCTTCGGAGTCTCGCATTCTTCACCATAAACGCCTTCGCAACCTTTTCATTCTCAACCAAGTGGTCAAATGCTAATGCAAGTGTCGGTTCATCGAAACCTTCTGTCTTCATAACTTCCTCATAGAGGTCATTCACATTAAGTCGATCATCGGTAAGTTTCTTGATTGCTAAAGCAACTTCTTCAAGTTGTGTGGATAACTTGTTGTAACGCTCATCTTCGTCACGACTACTCTTCGAGTGAGATCTTGCTTGAGCTGGAACCTCACTTGGTGAAGCTGTGTCTTCCCCTTTTGATACCTCTTCAAAATCAGTCGAGTCTGATTCAGCAACGGTTTCTTCAACTATATCATCAAAAAGACTCTGCAAATTATAGCCTACGCAAATAATCAAACATTACGTGGGTACAAAACGATGAGACTTGAATATGCCATGTTTTCCTTTCAAAGGATATCCAACTGCATCGGAAGAATCAACCAAACCAATGCCAATAGAAAGAATGTAGTGTTTACACAGCTTCAACTGACTACACACATCCAAGCTAAACAGAAGAATGACTTCCCACAAAATTTAATGCCTAGCTTGAATTCTTGCATGGAAAGTGAATAGATATGAGTTCGATGTTCATTCTAGGTCTATAAACTACAACAAACCAAACAATTTTGAGAGCAAAAATTGGAACAAATCCACTTATGAGACCACTTTCCAAAACTCTAAAAGGACTTAAAAAGCAAAAAAGGAGGAATCCATGTAGCTCAAGTTCAGAAATCACATCATCCAAAATCGAAATCAAATGATTTGTAGATTGGAAGTTAATATCAGAAATGACATTGCTCTGGAGATGGTGAGTAAGATCCAAGAGACAGAGAGAAAGCGCGAGTACCTGTGTGTCAGAGTTTGAGGGTCGGGGCGTTGGAGTTTGAGTCGGGGTCTCTCAGAAAATGTTTTCCGGATCTAAATTCTGGAAATCCTATAGCCTAACACGATTGATTGATTTCCGTAGACTGGGGAAAAGATTTTAAGTTGATTTCTGTTTTCCTTTCTACCAAATGCAGGAAATATTTTCCAAGAAAAGAGTTTTTCTAGAAAACATTTTCCGCCCAAAACTACAATACAATCTTATGGCAAAACCCCATTGTATCCACTAACATTTCTTGTGGATGATCCCATCTATCTCCAGAGAAAAATTAGGGCACTCTCTTCTACAAATTGAGCTGGAAAATGATCCCATCTATCTTAAGAGAAACAATAGGGATTCTCTTCTACAATTCAGAAAATACATGTACAGATACATGACACACTAGACATTATATCACATTTAGCACAAGAGAATCTATACAAATAAAGCTAGTACAAAAAGAGAAACAAAAACAACAATCCAACTATACTAGTACTTACCTTTTGCAATAGGCTCTGCCGGCTTCTGAAGCACCGTCGGAAAAAATTCTCTCCGGCAACCTGGGTGTCAGAGCCCAACCATTCTGCCTTACGGCACGGATAGCATTAACAGCAAATCTAGCAGCATAAATGGTGGCCCCTAAACTTGGCGAGCTTCCGCTGCCTTTAGCCAATGCATCTTGCAACCTTTTTTCCTCTTTACTAAGAGACACTTCCATCTTCTTTTTGCGATATCGTCGCCATGTTGCTTGTATGAAACAAGCCGCCCAAGTCCTCCACTGCAGCGAGTAATATCTAAAAGTACTGCGGAGCCGCTTGTGGTATAACCGCCTGAAGTCAGAGGCGACAACCTTCAAATCGTCTGCCTTTAGGACAAATGCATCCACTTCTGAGAGGGCTTGAACCGTTCTGGTTGAGATTGGGAGGTTAGTTGAGGAACGGGGAGCTATAGACCAAACAAGAAGCTCTTCTCCACAAAAGTCTCCTCGTTTGAGATATTCCATGTTAAAGAACCCAATCCTTCCACCATTAGTGGTTGAAGAAGCTAATTTCCCGTCCATTACGAAGAGCATCTCATCAACTAGGTCCCCCTCCCGCACGATGAAGCTGCCTTCCGTGTAGAGAACCTGTTCTAGACGGCCACACAAAGAATCCAACAGTTGTTCATCCGTGCTTTCAAAAAAAGGCACCTGATAGATAATTCCAGAAGACTAGATAAGATTTAATCACAATCTAATAATCATTGTAAGAATCAAATATGGTCACCGGAAGTGGCCTTGAAACAATAAGCAAAAAACGTATAATAGGCAGTACAGTATGGCAGTATCCGTTAGATAAAGCCTTCAAACCTTCTCATTCGTATCTTCATTTGGGTTCTTTAAACTATAATTGATAGAGGTCAAGAATGTAATAGAGAATATACAGGGCCATTTGAAATCACCAATGGGACAACTGGGAACAGAAAAGGGAAAACAATAGTACTCCCTCCGTCACTTTTTTAGAGTCCAGTATTTCATTTTGGATTGTCCCTTAATAAGTGTCCATTTTGTAAAGTTAGTGGGAAAAAAAGGGTACATTTTCCATTTTGCTCTAAAAGTAGATTCAATTTTGAAAAGTTAGTGAGTAAAAGTGTAATGATGATGTCTTCATAGAGGATAAGTAGGGAAAATAGAGGTAAAAGTTGATATGAAAAGTGTAATGATGATGTTTTCTTAATAAATTGGAGTTACAAAACTGGACACTTAAAAAGGGACGGAGAGAGTAAAAGTTAACCAGAAAATTTCATCTACTAAATTTGAACTTGAAATCTCTTGAGACAGTATATGCAAGGCAGGTCAGCGGTCAAGGCGGCAAACAATGGAACTAGGATAAGTACTCTTACACCATTCACATGCCCTAAATGGATGAATTACATTGTGCAAAAGCAAAAGAACTCACTCGCATAAGCCAACCCAAACCAAGATGGCGCTTTATGTCCCTCCTGAGATCCTTTGGAAAATTACGGATCAGATTCTCTTCATCAACACCTCTAGTTTCCCGCCATTTGTACTGTTCATATCGTTTGATTCGCTCCCTCAGATCTGCAGGGAGCAAACGAGAGGACATCCATTGTTCTATGTCTCGCATTTTGACTCTCCACTCCTCCAATCTCGTTGTTGTGGACTGCAGCAGATACTTCTGTTACACCAAAAGAAATTAGATGCTGAAGATTTTACTAAGTAGACCCCAATGAGGATGGTCTTTGAGCACATAGACCAAGAAATATAACAGCAATTTTATCCTAACACTCACTTGAACGTAGGGCTACAAATGAACTGAGCCGTTCGCGAATTGTTCGGAGCTCGGCTCGGTAAAGGAACCAAACCCAAGCCTTATCTTTTAGCTCATACCATGAACGAGCTGAGCCCAAACCTAAGAGTATTCGGTTCGATTAGGATCACGAACTTGGGATCAAAACATATATAATAATTTTTTGAATGACTATTCATAAATACTATTTTAGCCGGGTATATAATATATGCATTGTTATAGAGATATAATATAAGGTTTCTGTTCATCATGTTCTTGAAGGATTTTATTATTTTAATTTTTGGCTTATGTAAGGGAATATTGATATATTGCAATGAAATCAAAATTATCAAACTTGAGCTTGAATTCTGCTCGTTTGAGTTTAATGAGCTCAAAAATTTTAAACGAGCCAAATCAATCCGAGCTTGAGCTTCGAAAATTTTAGATGAGCCGAACTCTAGCTCAACTGTTCAAGCTCGAACCGAACTCGAGCTAGACCAATATTTTATTGCACCGAGCCGAGCCTGACAGGGTTCAGACCGATTCAGTTCGTTTGCAACCCTACTTTAACATGCAATGACAGTACTGTATAGCAATCCCATGATGCACAGTAACACATGACTGCTGTTTTCTGAACAATATCCGGAAGAGAGCTGCATTAGCGATGTTGACAACACTGGGAAAAAGGGAACCCCCTATCTACCCATCACTGCTCAGCACCATTTTTAAAAAACAACTGGTCAAGTAGAAACTTCAGTTCAAAAGTTATGGAACCATCAATTAAGAAACATCATTCTGGTGTCCCAAAGACATTATGAAGGGCAGTTTCTTTGAACCATTATAATGGTTTAGAGTTAAAAGAAAAACATTTTCTTCAGCATTTGGAGAATATGTGATCACGCTTTCATCAAGACTAAAATGTTTGGTCTAAACAATCTGTTGTGAGCTAATGTGCCTTATGACTACTAGGCACTGTTAATTTAGCTGCCACAGATTCTCGTGCTCACATTAACAGACTAAGAGCAATGATAAAAGAATGTCCAAAACTAACCTGCATATTTCCGATGAGAAGTGAAAATAATACTAAGCCAGAGATGGAAATGAACACTGCAAAGAAAATTTCCCAGAAAAAGGTACTTGTCTTGAGGTCTTGACCAAGAGAACTGCAAAATTTGCCAATTTACAAATTATCAAATGTTAACTTCCGGTAACAATAATGCCACTCTTCCCATTAACAGTCAGTGGCGGAGGTGTATAGGGGCTGCCTTCTAAACTATGAATTTTATGATTTTGATAAGCATTACATGTTCTGACTTACAAAATTAGGAATTGAAGATTGTGCTTGTGAAATTTTTGAACATTGCTATTAAAGGAATCCACTACTTTGAGGTTTGATTTTTTTTTTTTTTCCTTGGGCCCCTCCCAAATGTAAATCCTAGCCTCAATATTGTGAACAGTATACATTGTACATCTATCAACTGGAAAGTTATCTCTTATAAAAAAAAAAAAAACGGAAAGTTATATGTCCTGTCAAATAGGAAAAGACCAACAATATAATTAATGCTGAAATTAAGAGAAACAGAAGCACCAGCTGAGCCATCATGGAAAATGTTGGAGTTTGTCTCACATTGGTTAAATTATCTTCTCCAAAACAAGTATATGAGTCTGGGCGGCTACTCCACTCATTGCCAATTGGTTTCGAGTTGGATGCTTTATAACATGGTATCAAAGCTAGGATTTCGGAGAATTTGTTCCCCCTTGTTTGTGTCATAAGTGCACTGTTGTTTGTTGTGATCCATGCGTTATGGATCCTTTGTTTACCTCTCCACGTGCGAGTCGGGGGTCGCACATGCGGAGGAGTGTTGGAGTTTGTCCCACATTGGTTAAGTTATCTTCTCCAAAACTAGTATATGAGCCTGGGTGACCTCTCTACTTATTGCCAATTGGTTTTGAATTGGATGCTTTGACAAAAAACATTCTTCAAAATAACCTAGCGTGTAAGTGCCACTACAATAAAATCATCAGGGCTCTCTCTCTCTCTCTCTCTCTCTCTAAACCTAGCGTGTAAGTGCCACTACAATAAAATCATCAGGGCTCTCTCTCTCTCTCTCTCTCTCTCTCTCACACACACACACACACACACACACACGCAGACACACGGACACAGAGAGAGACGGGTAGGCAAGCATGCAGACAGACAGCGAGACTCGGTTCCTGTACTAATTTGTGACACAACTTTATCTGCAAGGGTAAATAAGAAACGGCTCTAAGAAGCCAATAACCAATATTAAATCATGAAAAGGGAAAAAAAAAATCCAGAAAACAGGACTCCATAGTTGAAGGGGTGAGGAAGGTGTGGATTGGAGACAAACTCATAGTGAATTTGACATTAAAATAACATCAATGTTAAAATATTTTTGTTTCCTATTACTTAACCTATTTAAAGCAACATGATCAGGATCTGGTCAGCGAATTTCTCTTCAAGCATAAACGTCTAACTGTAACAAGTGAAAAGAAAGCTCTAGCTTCGCAGACAGTGAACAGCCAGCAAACATGTTTACATGACAAAACTACTGTGTATGCTACAGCATAATATTTGAATTTCTTGGCATTCTTTGATAACTTGCAATACTCAAAGCATACTTGTAGCTGAATATTTTGTAAGGTAGCCCAACCTATTTGCTGATGCAAAATTCTAACAGAGATGAATATGATCAATAGAGGATCTTATCTGTACTTACCTCAGATTTTGCAGGCCCCACCAAAAGCAGTAAAAGAACTTCTCTGGATAATTTATTGATCCAACAACACCGGACTGAAGTGCATCAAGGAAGATTCCAAATCAAAAAGAGCAGCATTTGGTGTCTGTATGGGGCAGGACTCATTCAGAAATACTAAAAAACCCTGGACTATGATCACAATACACTGAAGAGTTTACACACTCAGTCTGATTTCCACAGGCTTTCTCCCAGCACGCAGTTTCTCGTTCTATAGAAAGCAAGTACCAAAATGCTCCCAGTACCTAATAGATATCGGATCCTTGAATGATCAGAAAGGCTGGTGAAACCTGAGAGTAGAAAGAATAGAAGTCCATGTACATAGGTTTTTATTGGTAATGTACAGCCATAGAAACTTTATGGTACACAGCAAACTTAACGGGTCCGATGGATTCATTCAAACTTTCAACACCAAGAAGATCCACACAGAGTCTAATAGATGTATATTTTGATTAAGCTTAAAGTCTACAAAATTCGGACAGTAAAAATGTAAGATCAATTTTTGTGAGGAAACTTACATGACTGGCAAGCATGTAGAGAAAGAGATTAAATGCAGCTCCAGACCAAGCAGTTTCAGTGACATACCAGAAGTTATGGTTGCTTCTTTGTACAAAGGATGTACACGAAGAACCCTAGGTACAAATTGGAATAAAACAACAAACTTCAACAAGTTCTTTGTATTCAAAGATCTTGACCCTCCCATGCGTGGAATGATGGATAAAACAACCACCTGGACACATTACAATAGAGACAGAAATCAATATCGGAAACGTAAAGTGACGTGTTGTCCATTAACTTTTCTTCCAACTTGGAAATATTGTACAGAACAAAACAATACAAAAGCATCATCCCTAGAAACCGAATTTGCAGTAATTTACTTCCCCAAGTTCAAGATAGTGATGGTTAAAAAGAACAACTAATTATTGAAAAGGTCAAGAGGTCCATAGAACAAATGACCAATACCAAAAAGCAGCAGAACTTTGGTATCATAGGACGAAACTGAATTTTCCTATTGAAGGCTTGGTTATGACATAAATTCCCAGTGCATGTGAGGTCATGCACCAGGATGGAAGGTCTAATTTAACCATTGTAGAGTGATGTGTGTATAGGTCAACGACTCAAAGCAAAAAATAATAGTACTCCTTGGCAGGGGTTCAGAGCAACGTGGTGCACCCTATTCCTGAATCAGATAGTAGTACCCTGCCCTGGAACCAGCCATAATTGCTCCGGCAACAGGGTCACAATTATCTTTTCTCGAAATGATCACTATAGAACAATAGGGAAACACATTTTGGCAGCATGAAATGTCTTGTACCTGTGGCAGAGGAAGAACTGCAAGAATGTCAATGAAGAAGTACGAGCACAAATATCTCCTTGCAATTTTCGAAGCATCTTTTACCAACTCACCTCTTCCATATACTTCAGAAGAGGGAACAATAAAACCAGTTTGGAAATGAAAGATCATATGAATCATATAAAATATGTCAGAAAAGGAACGCAAAACAATTGCTGCAGTCTGCAGCTTTTTGTCCAACCCAAGACATTTCTTGTCATCAACAATCACAGGAATGTAAAAGAACAAAAGATCGAGAGAAGCTGCAAGCACACATGACCATACAAATATTTTATTCCACTTCTGAAGAAATGGACTTCGGGGGTCAAGGATTTTCTTCCTCAAGGCCAAGATATTTCCCACAATTCTTAAAAAACATGAATCCAATGACCTTTTTAAGCTTCTCATCCTTTCAGAACCGTAATCCTAGCTTCTTCGAAACTTATCAGGCCTGAATTTAAATGTGGCTCCAACAATCCCAAATGAACACCTTGTTCTCTAGAGAATTACTCCTCTATCTTTTTTCTGTTTTGAAGTCCTGAAAATTGAAGATAGACTAGTCAAAGATCAATGCCTAGCTATTTCAACTTACTGAGCGATATTGAAAACAACAACTCCAAAAAAAAAGTAAAATATGATCTATGGCATACAAAACCCCCCACAAGCTTATTGGAATACCTCAACAACATAAAGCTTAAGGAGACAATTGACAAAACTACTATCTGATCAAAGAAGAAACGGATACAAGATTTTTGATATAGCCCCGTTTACGCTAGAGATTAACTTATGCAACACAAATTATTCATACCATGAACAATGTGCAAAATTAACCTAATTTGTGAACCAAAAACATTAGTTAAACAAGACTAACACAACTTAGTTGTTCGCACTAATGAATAAGTTATTCATTAGCATGAACAATATGCAAAATTGACACAACTTATTCACCAAAAGCATTAGCGTGAACACCCAGCACTCCGTGACAAAAGAAATATCTCTACTGTAAGGTCTAAACATAGGAAAACTGTGATGCATACATGTATTAACGTAGGAGGGACAGGCATCCAATCTAAAGACTAATGAACATGGTAAATACAAGGTACAAAACATTTTTTTTTGGGAAAACAGAATGGCAGAAAAAACTACCTCGCAAGCTTCTCTCAGTGTATATATGACAGTGTCCAAAATAGACGGTCCATCTTTGAGGTACTCTTCAAAACTGGGAAGTTCTTTTGGTACTAAACTGCTACCAGTAGATCATCCACAGACTGCTGAATGTCAATCCCTGTACACCCTGAATGTCAATCCCTGTACGAAAATCAACAGTTTTCCGTAAGAAACCAATGATAACCTTAAGCATCTATTCACCAAAAATATTATGGTAACAAGAACTTACTTCTACATTTTTCTTTAGGGTGAGGTATTCTCTCCAATTAAAGTTTTGACTGAACCATCCAATCTGCAATTTTAGGCCCACCACAGGCCGACTTGTATCATCCCCCTATGATGGGCCCCAATATTGTGGACTAGACGTCCAGTCAAAAAGGAAGGTTTGGATTTTGAGGAAGGTTTTGGGGTAATAAGTGGAGAGATAGATAGGGAAAAGAGTGTAATAATTAACTTAGTGCGGACCGTGCGCAGAAAGAGGGGTTGGGTCTAAAGTCCCAAAACGAACACAGAAAGAATCCCAGTTTGTTAGACAATACATAATTCCTCATTGAAACCACGCATGCACACGCACAAATAAACAAGCAACACAATTTAGAGTAAAGAACCTTCCTGGGGGAAAATTCAATCAGAGAGCGGTACAAAAAAAAAAAAAACGAATAGTTCAAAACTGACAAAGCCGCCTTCATTCCAGGCATCAAGAGTGCATAACTAATCAAACAAGGGGGCCCCTCCATGTAGAATTTCAGTATTTCACTATACATCTCTTGTTATTGTGTAGACTATATCTTGCAATGCACAATTGATGGCAATTCAACTACGATGGATTAATGTACAAAAGTTTCAAAAGCTACACCTGAAGGCTAAAACAAATGATAAAACGTGTTAAAATATCCAATTCAAAACTAATTGGCAATGAGTGGAGATGCTGCTCAGGCATACATACGACAACAATCAATCATCAACAACAAACAAAGTGGGAATCAACCACCGACGACATAGAGTATTGTCCAAAAGACTCCGAAAGCTTAACTTTGATACTATGTTAAAACATCCAACTCAAGACTAATTGGCAATAAGTGGAGAGACTTCTCAGGCTCATATATTAGTTTTGGAGGTGATTAAGAACCGATATGGGACAAGCTCTAACAAAACGTATCAGAACTAACAAAGGCTTCCAATATTGAAATCGATTGAACAGATAGAAACTCAACTTAAGATACTCATTAAATAATATAAGGATAATGTTTCATAATGTCAGTACCGAATGATAAAGCAACATATGCACAATTGTAATCAAGAAGATTGATCAGCCCCAAGGGTAGTTGTCGGTTGGAGATTTTGCTCCCGACACAATTGACCAGGTTCAATCCCTGGGGTGAGGCAACAAGAAAGTAATAAGTGTTTTTTGAATTGCCTACTTCCGGCCCCAACAGGGAACGGTATTTTTGAGGTTCGCGTAAGCTTGACCATCGGGGAACGAAAAAAAAACAGTGTTATTATTTGAGGTTCGCGTAAGCTTGACCAATGACCATCGAAAAAAACAAAAACAGAAAAGACTGATCATACCACCAACTATGTTGCAACTTCGAGTATATGATTTCTGTGAGTGGGAGTGTGACGATAGGAAAGCTAAAGAGGGTAAACATGGAGGGAAATTTCGAGGAAGATTGATCTCGTCTGATGTCGAGGAAGCTTGTTGGTCTGATTTCGAGGAAGCTTTTCGAGAGAGAGAGAGAGAGAGAGAGAGAGAGAGAGACGTGGCCAGGTGGGATTTCAGGGGCGGCTTTACTGGATTTCAGGGGTTCAAGCGAACCCTGATTCAAAAATACACTAAAAATTTCCTATTTTTTAAATATAATTATATATTTTTTAAAATAATATCGTTACTGAATCATTCATACATAGTGAAGTGAAGTCACTTAAGATTGTGAGTAAGCAATATAACTCAAGGGAAAAAGAAAAAAAAAAAAAAGCCCAATAAAATATCATCCAAGTGTAAATATGTTTATTTCATAGCTTTGTATACAAAAAATTTATTTGTATTTCTGTCACTGCTGAATAAAAATTCTAGAGTCGTCACTGATTGTGACACAAAAATTATGAGCCCAAATTGATCATTCATAGCGTACATTACTTTAGAGGGTCTAACGATAATTATTCATGTGAAAAAACTAAATCAATTGGATATTTGTAAGTAAAAAGGAGTATTTGAAAACAATTATCATGGACACATTATCGAGTTATTTATATACTTCTATACTTCTAAGTAAAACAAATGAATGCGATTATACGACAAAGTCTACAGAGGAAGAAAAATTAAGCTCACCAAATAAGAAATTGATTTTGGCACTCCGATTTTAACTATTGGCATTCCGTTTTGTGTTTTGATCATGTGAGATTACAAAACATAATGTGAAGTGTTATTGACTAAAACTGAAGTACCAAAATCACATCCCCACTAAATATTACACACCACAAATCTTTTTAAGTGTTCCCTATCCACCCCTTTTTTTTTTTGGTTTATTTTCATACAATCATTGACTCGTAACCGTTGACTTTTCTGTCAAAATATAAAATAACTGCCAGGTGGCATCATTTGATTGGCGTACCATTTTTTGGTATAGACAGGAATACATGACATGCTATAAAGCCGGAACAAATTAAAATCATCCATCCTCAAATCTACCATGTATTTGAATAAAATTAATTTGATCATCCCCACGCCGTAGACAAAAATTGCAAAATATTTGGTCTTTATCCAATAATAGAAGGTCAAGAAGAGACTTGTTCTTGGGGAGTGCTGGTGAGAGTAGATGATAAATTGCAAAATTTATATTGTTTTAGCAATTATCAGAGGTGAAGAAAATACTCGTAGTAGTACTGTGGGGGAAAGAACGAGAGTTCAGAACAACTCGCAATCCTCTGAGAGCTAAGCCCAACTCGTATATAGTGCTTATAATTCGGCATGTGTGCTGCACTATAAGTCACATATTGGGCGGACGAGTGTAGATGCAGGAGCGCGAACGTGTACGTGAAAGCATTTTTTCGAAACTACCCAAAAAACTAAAATTCGTTAGGCCGATAATAAAAAACTAAAATTCATCAGAGCGAAGATTGAAAATACGAGAACAGAGTGAGAATTGAGAGCTAAGCAAAGGCCATTTTAAAAGATTATGTAAGTAAAATGCTGCACAATTGGATAGACTGGCCCAATAACAGAGAGCTTATTTGTTGTTAAAATTGAGCCCAAAAAGTCCTTGGACAGCAAATCAGACCTAATTCCGACAAGCCCAAATAGCCGAACAAGGAGTCTCTCAAGTCTCTACAGGAAATTCATGAATATTTCTAGGCCTGCGATTGATCTTCGCTCGGCCGTCGACTTGTATCCGGATTCGGTTTAGGTAGAGTTCTTTCGGTGAAATTTGCGACGTGCAAGATAAGAGAGGTCCAAATTATAGGCCATGAAGATATCAGCGGCAAACAAAGCAGGTTCCGGGGGTGCCAAGCCCTTGCTCAACTCCAAGTATTCCGATAAATTATATTAATTTTGTTAGGTCAATTTAAAATAATTCTATGAATTGTACGCTTAGAAGTATGGATGAAATCAGTTTGGCTCGGTCGGTGCTATTAATTTTGGACTGATCTAAAAAAATGGCGGAAGGATGTCCAATGCCAGCCACAAACAACACAAATCGGCATTGATGGAGGATGAATTTCTCACAAAAGGTTTGGTTATATTTATTGAGAAGAAAATTAATGCAACAATAAGTTCTAGCTTAATACTCCGTAATAGATAACTTTCGGATCTAAGGTATCGCTAAAAATTTCATTTTGATATATGCTTGACGTATAACAAATATTTTTTTTAATTTTTCACCTTTTAGTTATTTTTGATTTGTTAAGATCACGTGAATATTGTGTTTTGTAATGTGTATTATTTTGTCATTCAGATATCTTATAATCTTAAACATTGGAATTTTAAAATTTATTGTTCATAGCTTTGGTTGGCCCCCTTGTTTAGCAAATTCTAGTTCCGTCACTGGACTATGGGTGCTCCACTCCTCTTCAAATCGGTAACATTTGGCATTGGTTAGTACCATACAAACACGATCATACAGTTGGGGTACGTTTCATGAAAAGTTTGATAATCTTTTATTTATCATGTTATTATGACCGTTCGTTGACACGGTTATACTAATATTTTCTTTTTGGTTTTTTGAATGAGTTTTTGCCATTTTTTTTGTTCATTGTTCCTCTAATATTTCTTAGGAAAAAAGGGTAGTTCAAGTGATAAGATATTCCATTTACCAATGAAAACAAGGTTTTGGGTTCGAATTTCAACGCAGGTTCCCATTTCTGCACCTTAGATGATGATAGATAAGGTTTCTTGCATGTCCTAAAAAGGGGAAATAAAATCCTAATCCAAACGAAAACTAATTAATATTAGGGAAAAATTCAAAAAAAATCTCTGAACTTACACCGCAATGTCCCATAGGCCTCCAAACTTCCGTTAATATCAATTAAACCTCCAAAGTTCACAAATTTTCTTCAATCATGCCTTTGCCGTCAGCTTCCGTTAAAGTCCAAACGGCTCTTCTATTAGTAATAAAGTAAAGTAAATCAAAAGTAATAAAAAAGGAAACCAAAAATCATGCTTTCCCAAAAGAATACAAATTTTTTTTACCTTATTCCCTCTGCGTTTGTTTCATTTTGTTTCATGATACAGGGGAAGAGGGAGAGAATTGATGGAGGGTGAGACAGATTTCTTTCATCAATATTATCTTCTTCTTCTTCTTTATGGTTTTCTATTTGTTGGATAGGAACAGTGCTTCATTTGCTCGGTCGCTTTGTTGTTATTTTTATTTTCTTCATGTACGTGTGCCTTTTTATAGAGCGGATCGAATATCTGATTTCTCTTTTTATTTTATTAATTTCGCATAGAAAAATTGGTATGAGAAATAGAGAAAGATAGAGGGTACCGCTAAAAAAATAAGTTAGCCGAAAGCGAAAAGAAAAACTAAATCATGCTTAGCTTCCTTGATGATCTCTCACGATTCTTTTTCTTGAAAACTCTAGCTCATCATCAAGTCATCCTTTGTATTTCCATGAGTTCAAAAATTGCGGTGGAGATCTATTTCTTGACCATGATGTTTGCATTGGTTAGTCACGGCCGGTGGTGGCATTGCAGGGATGCATCCATTTGGAAGGGGTGTTACCACTAACAAAAAATACTAAAAACTTAACGCATTTTATCATCTCGTTTCCCTTAACAAATTTTTTTTTAGCATTTTACCATATCGTTTCTGCTTACAAATATTTTTTACTACAATAACTCTATTCACAAACCGATCAACAACTTATTCACTACACTGTCTAATTTTCAGATATTTTTTTGCACCAATTTAAAGAACTAATAATAGAGGCTTATTTTTTTTTACTATTTTATTATTAACAGTGGGGAGGGGGCTTCCCAAGATTGAGCCTGGTACATAAGAAGGATAACACTTGAGTGCTTAGCTTGCACAAATGCACTATTGTCCATTCAAAAATTCTAACAGCAGAGACAATCTGCAGGGACAATCCCCAGGGACAACTCGTTTGTCCCATTTTGGATCCCGAAAAAATCTAGAAAAATATCCATAAATTTTTGAATATTATTTTATGATGCCCTGTAAAAAATCAGCTCCAGCGGATATCGGTAAGTATTACTTTTGGATAAGTAGGGGCGAAACTGTCCCTACTTATCCAAAAGTAATACTTACCGATATCCGCTGGAGCTGATTTTTTACAGGGCCCCATAAAATAATATTCAAAAATTTATGGATATTTTTCTAGATTTTTTCGGGATTCAAAATGAGGCCAAACGCGTTGTCTCTGCGAAGTGTCCCTGCTCATAGCAGGACTCATTGTCCATTGCTCAATTGAGATATTGGATTTGGTAAAAAAAAAATTTCAAAAAATTATGCATCAAAGTAGGTAGTTTTAACCAACTGAGGCTAGCTCAGTTAGTCAGGACTCTTGCATCTCACTAGGAGATCAAGAGTTCGGGTCTCCCCACCTGCGTGTGAGTATTCTTCCCTTATAGGGTTTTCCCTTTCTTTTTTTTGTTTTTTAGGGAAAATGACGGCTAAGGACATATTTTGATAAGAGTGATTTGTTTTTATATCCCTTCGACTTATACGAAAAGTTCAATTTAATTCTTCAAGTTTCAATTTCACCCTACTAAACCTTCGATTTGCAAAATGATTTCAATGCCATCCTTCCGTTGGCTCCCGTCAAGAAGTTGGACGGAAAAGGGCCCTGTGCCCATCACGTGAGCCTCTCCTAGGGGCATATTTGCCCATTCCCCTCCCTCCCATAGTTCACCTCCCCCGCCGTACACCGCCACCCTCGGCCTCGTCCGGTCTCCACCGAGAACTCCATAACCACCAACCGGAGCTCACCTCCTCCGTACCACCATCACCCCCCAAAACACCACCTCCACCCTGTACCCGCCACCACCGGACTGCAGTACACAGCTCTTTATTAATGCCAAACTTTTACCCCAGCTTACACTTAGAACAGGGCAAAAATAAAAGAATCACAACACAAACACCAAACAATTCAGAATCGTAGCTTGCATTCTTTCATCGACGACCAAGATTGGCACCAATCCCTTGGTAAGCATTAGAGCCAATCTGCCTCGAGCCATTTCTAAGGAAACCTGATACGAGCCCCGAGCCCAATTTTTTGAAACTGGTCGAGCGAGAGAATTCCTTACCAGATCTCTGGTCCTGGAAATGATCAACGGTGGAAGGCTGGAACTTGGACCGAGTTCGGCAGTGGTGGGACGAGCCATCGATCGAGTCCTGTGGCCCGATCAATCCTTCCATGCCTAGCTTCTTGTTTTCTTCTGCTTTTCTTGATTTCTACTTTGTGGGTTTTCAAAATCTCGAAATACTGGTTTTCTTGCAATGGATATGGAAATGGAGTATTAGCTCAGGATTTGTTTTCTTGCAAGGCGGTGTCTGGCGGCACTCCGTCGGGGCCGTGCAGCGGCGGCACTCGCACGAAACTCACGGCACACGCTAAAACACACACTCACGGCACACAACTCACTCTCTCACTGTTCGTGGTGAGGTACGGCAGTCCGGTGGTGGCGGGTACGGGCCGGAGGTGATGGGTTCGGTAGTGGGTGGTCTCGGTGGTGGTGGCGGGTTCAGTGGGGAACCGAAAGGTGGTGGTGCCGTGGAGTTGAGGAGGGAGTGGTACGGGGTGGAGGTGGTGTTTTGGGTGGTGATGATGGTACGGAGGAGGTGAGCTCCTGTTGGTGATTATGGAGTTCTCGGGGGGGACTGGACGAGGCCGAGGGTGGAGATGTACGGCAGGGGAGGTGAACCGTGGGAGGGAGGGGAATGGGCAAATATGCCCCTGGGAGAGGCTCACGTGATGGGCACATGGCTCTTTTCCGTCCAAATTACTGACGGGAGCCAACGGAAGGATGACATTGAAATCATTTTGCAAATCGAAGGTTTAGTTGGGTGAAAATGAAACTGGAAGGACTAAGTTGAACTTTCCGAATAAGTCGAAGGGATATAAAAGCAAATCACTCTTTTGATAATTAATACCTGTTAAGAACATTTTCAGCATTAACAAATGTTTTTAGCATATCCTTGGCGGGTATTAATTATCAAAACACGTCATTGGCTGTCATTTTCCCTTATTTTTCTACCTTATAATGGGCTTATTTCTTATATTGGTTGAGTTGTTGGGCTTGATTATCTCGCGAACTCTCACAATTAATGTCGTGTCCTGGGTTTGTACTATATTTTACTTCAATAGTCCTCTTGTTTAGTTCATAGGTATTCATCCTTTTCTCTCTATGAGTATTCCTCCATTTCTCTCCCTCCTAAATCGAATCGTCGCAGTGTTGGTGGCCAAAAATTAATAGTCGTTCGATTGTAGCACCTGCATGATGAATGAGGTAATCAACGAAGAATGGTAACCCGAGCAGCCGTGCTGCAGCAAAGTGCAAATGCGAGATAACTGACTTCTCTGCTGCAAATGTGTTTGGAGTTTCCTAGGCTTGTGACTCGATGTGCCACACTATAAATCTGCCCCTGAACGTAAACAACTATAACAGTAATAAAAGTCTACATATTGCAAAAAAGATAAGACAAATCAAACAACTATAACGGTAATAAAAGTCTACATATTGCAAAAAAGATAAGACAAATCAAATTGTAATGCCCCGACTTTCAAAAAAATAAATAAACAAATAAGGCGATAATATATATATATATATATGTATGTTCAATGCTAATAATAAGCAATATAGTAACATTTAGTGGTCACTCGCCGTTAGGATTTAGAAAGTATATTCGTTATGATGTAGAGTCTAAAAAAAAAATTAGAGTATTTTTCTGTTTATGTGTCAATTTTTATTAAGCTCTGCCAATAGCACCCCACCATGTTAAGATCATTGTAACACGAGAATAAGGCACGAATTTCTGTGAGATGGAGAACCGTAGGTTTCAAATAGAATAATCCAGAAAAGAGACAACGTCTTATTATAGGACGAATCAGATAGAAATCCCTAAAGAATATCTAGATTTTTTAGGATACACCTAGATTCTATTAATTATGGTTAGATTCTATTAGATTATGTTAGATTTTATTAGATAATCCTAGAGTTTTCTAGATAATATTAGATATAATATAATTGAATAAGATAAGATCTTTCTAGATGTACTCTAGTTTACTATAAATAGTCATGCTCCCACTTCCTCACACACACCACCGAGAGAGGGAGAGGGAGAGGGAGAGGGAGAGAAGAAAAGGAAAGAAGGGGAAAATAATCAGGTGAGTTCCCACCTCCTTTTAACTTTCACGCGCACACACTTGTGCACTTATAGGAATTTGTAAAGTATTTAATTCCTTCCTTATAAATCACAGCAAATAGAAAGTGGGAACATTCCACAGCGGGTTGGGAGCCCCTATGGTCACGCCCAAGAGGGGTTGCTACGCCGGTCGCCCCCTCCTACCCTTTTAGTTATCAAAAAAAATAGAAAGTGGAAAAACGGTTAATTGAACGTGTGTATTAATTACATGTATACCTCTTATATTGTCGATCAATTCAGTTCTTTTCGGAACAAATGGATTCATAAGTTTGCAAATTGATCAAGTAAAATTATTGGGCTGAAATTGAACCGAGCTACTCGCACAGCTTGTGGCTCGGCTTGACTCGACTCGTTTTGTAATCGGATCGGACTTAAGCCTAAAGGTTAGCTCAACACAATCTAAGGTGAGGTCTCATTTCGAAAATAATGATTAGAGGTTCTCTTAGTTTGGCTAGAAGAAAAGATAAAAGTGAAGAAAACATAGTTCTACAAAGGGACATTTTTAGAAGATCACTCATGTGCTGGAAATAGAAAATTGGGGATTTGTGCACTAAAAGACGTACTGTAGACCCAAAAACAATGAAAAGATATTTTACACTTAACGAGCAAAACATATTAAAGTTTTATTAGTAGAATGATTAAATGGTTTAGCTTTAATATTTCTAATCGTTAATGTGTTATTCTAGGAATCGTTACACCTCGCTAGATTTATTGTTAAAATTATGGTTATTTAACAATAAAGTTCTTTTGTAGCAAACATACCATGGGATTATAATATTTTGAACAGTTCATGGAAAAAGTATTTATCGATACATCCGAACAATGTCAATCTAGGGGACATTAAAGATACTAGTCTGAATGGTGTTATAAGGGCGGAATGGAAAGGGGCACAGCCGGGTGTCCAATTGAATTGATCAATTCAATGTTTTGCGCATTGGGGGTCGCTCCCTCATTACCGGCAGTAATCGTTGGATGTTATCATATTATTATGTGATGATATGTTATGGTATACACAAAATTGTTTTGGTTACAACTCAAGCCATAAAATGCTGAAGTTGTGGTATTGGTTACAGTTCAAGCCAGAAAAACTAAAGTTATAATTCATGCTTTTCTCTGATAGAAAGAATTCCATGGTAGCTCATGTAATTCCGATAATTCATAATCTCACACAAGCAGTGGCTTATGTTTGTTGAAATCTTTCCTTTTCAAGTAATCCGAAATAGTAGAAGGTCGGATGTCCCGGTTTTGTAGTGGGAGGAAAAAGGAAAAATGTAGCGCTCATGTTTCTGTTATTAAAAAGAAAATCTAGTGAGTTTTATTTTAGAGATCGCTTCCGCAAATGTTAAGTTTATTTCTATTTGTTATAAAAAAAAAAAAGGTAAAAGAAAGAGGGACAATAGAGACCATTGATGAGACGAACTCACTGACCGGTCACGATATTCAAATCAGCTGGATTTGGGTCATGACACAAATGCACAAACTTGTTTTTCTTTGTTGCATGGAGTTTACGCAAGATTCATATAACTACGATGTCATTGAGTAATTGTGAATCCGAATTGCATCAAGAGTCAAGACTTATATATGGGCTTTTCTAAACAGTGGTTCACGTAAAAGCCTGGGATGTTGAAGACCAGTATGTCGATGGTTGTTCCTAGGTCTATTGCTTATTTAACCCATTGACTGACAAATTTTGATATCGGTTCTCTGCCAACTGTCAAGTGTGATGGTTGCACAACTTGCACTAACCTTGATGTCATATATGAACTCCCCTTGGTGTTGGAGGTGGTGGTAATGAGTTGTGATAAAAGCAATGATGGGCACATAATTTCCTTATTTGATCCTTAAAGGTGGTTGTGGGGCTAATGGAGATGGTTTCAGATGAACGGTCATAGCGGTAGTGGGATTAGTGAGTGCTGGTCGCTATGAAGATAGGTTATTGACTGGCGGTGATGATGGTAGATGAGTTTGTACAATGTTGCTCTTCGTGGGCTTGGTCTTCCCTCGTGTGATGATTAAACAAATTTCCTTTTCTAACAAGCTTAATTTTTTTTTTCTCTTTATGTGGATCTGACATATTAGATTTGTGATTTAGATTTGTGATGAAATTCCTAGTCACTGATGCTGTTTGCAGCTCAAACATGTCTCACATGGCCAAAATCTTGCAGGTTATATCAAATGACCCCTTTATTGGCGATTGAGTTGGAGAAGAGGAAATGAGCACTGTCTACACCGAGTTCCTAAACCATGCCATATCATGGTTATCTCTGAGTGTCGCAGCAGAACATGCATGTTCTTTTGCAAGTAAGTTCTAGAGGTTGTGTTTTTTCTTTTTTTATTTTTAAAAATAATAGTTGACTCGATTCTTTTTCATTCTTTTTTTGCAGCACAATTCCAAACGAGTGGTATTTGACTCAAGAAGAGGGTCAATCTTTGAGTCATTTTGAGAGTTTGAGTGATGACGTTTTGAAACATGTCTCGTCAATGCTCCCACATAAAAACAGAAATTAACACCAAATCAAAAGGGAATCCTTACTTATCGGGGAACACTAATATAACAAAATTGATTGCAAGACATGTCTGGTGTTAATTTTTGTTTTCATGTGGGAGCAGAGACAAGACATATTTCAAAACGTCATCACTCAAACTCTCAAAAGAACTCGAAGATTGACCCTCTTCTTCTTGAGTCAAATACCACTCGTTTGGAATTGTGCTGCAAAGAAAGAATGAAAAAGAATCGAGTCAACTATTATTTTAAAAAAGAAAAAACACAAGCACTAGAACTTACTTGCCAAAGAACATGCATGTTCTACTGCGACACTCAGAGATAACCATGATGGCATGGTCTAGGAACTTAGTCATTTCCTCTTCTCCAACTTGATCGCCAAGAAAGGGGTCATTTAATATAACCTGCAAGATTTTGGCCATGTTAGACATGTTTGAGCTGCAAACAGCATCAGTGACTAGGAATTTCATCACAAATCTAATATGTCAAATCTCCATAAAGAGGAAAAAAGAAAATTAAGCTTGTCTTTGTCAGGAAGCCATGAACGGGTTTTCTATTGTCTGTTTGATCATTCCTCCATCTCTCTCTCTCTTGTGAAAGAATTGCATGCTATCCATGGAAAATCTCCAAATGAGCTTTTCCTTCCCTTTTATAACCTTCACTCCTCAATAAATGACTATGATCATTTTCATCAAATGGCTCATATTTGTCTTTATTGACCCTCCTACAAAATATCTTTTCCTTCTTCATGTATCAACAATATTCTAAAAATATCCACAGAAGTCTAGCATATAGTTGAGTGTTTTGTGGTCTTTTAGACTTACATATACTGGAGTCTTTTATCCATATATATATACATACAGTTCGGTTTCTATCCACACCCTTCCCGTCTGCACCCGTCCACACCTCCCCTTTCCCGATCGAATATTGATGATCCGAGCCGCTCAATGTGTTCAGAACATGATTTTAAGGGTACCCGCGAGAAATCGGCAAAAAAAATGGTCGGGAAGGGCTTGATTTGAGCAGTTTTTTTATTAAACCGTTCAATAAAAAACTATTCTGATGAAACCCTTTCCGGTCATTTTTTTTTGCTGATTTCTAGCGAGTACCTTTAAAATTACGTTCGTATCACTTTGAGCGGCTCGGATCATCGAAATTCGATCAGGAAATGTAAGAAATGGGGAGTTGCGGACCGGAGCGATGGTCTGCACCTTTTGACCTGATCCTGACTGTGTGTGTGTGTGTGTGTGTGTGTGTGTATATTGAACGGTTCAAATCACATTCTGGTCATTTTTATTGAACGGTTCAAATAAAAACTGCTCAAATCAAGCCTTTTCTGGTCATTTTTTTTGCTAATTTCTCGCGAGCACACTTAAAATCACATTCTGCACGCATTGAGCGGTTCGGATCATAAAAATTTGATCGGAAACTATGAGATTGAGATATAGGGTGTTTTTTTTAGGGTGTTCATTGAACCGTCCCCTATATATATATATATATATATATATATATATATAATACCCATCTGGTAGGGGCGTCCGTATTTTTCTAAAATGCGGACTTTTCGTTTAAGCCGTTGGATCTTATCCAACGGCTGTGGATCTCATCCAACGGCTGTGATAAAAGAAAGTAGCTCGCGGGTAAAATGGCCTCAGGGTTGGGTAAAATAATAACCGGGTCATGGTTTATCACCACGCGGATCCTCCAGTCACTGTACGCTTCCAGAGTACGCGCTTCCCCTCTCTCTCTCAGAAGACGAATCGAAGACGACGAAGGACGAATCAAAGACAACAACAAGATCGACTTCAAACAAGGTTTCTTTTTTTTTTCTCTCTCTCTCTCTCTCTCTCTGGCTCGTTGATATCTCAGAAGTTAGGGCTTTTTGCAGATCGACGAAGAAGACTTCTGACAAAGATCAAAACGAAGAAGAAGAGAACAGCGATTTCGTTCGTTCCAGATCCACGATTTCCTTCGTTCCACGAAATGAAGAAATCGAAGAAGAAGATCGAAGCCCACTAACTAGGTATCTCTCTTTCTCGAGATTTGTATCTCTCTATGGAAATAGGGTTTGTTCTGTATCTGTAAAAAAAGCGCTCCCTCTCTCTCTCTCTCCCCCTCTCTCTCTCGTTAGGGTTTGCATCTGTTAAAAAAAAAAAGAAAGTTTTTTCGAGTTAGGGTTCGAAATTAAAACAAATCTGTATATTTTTTTTCGATTGTGGCTTCGTTTCACCAGAAAATGGCACAGAAATTAGTTCGAGTTTGACAAAATGTATAGTTAGGGTTTCTTCGAGTTAGGACTTGTTCTGTATCTGTAAAAAAAAAATAAAAGGGTTTTTTTCAAGTTAGATTTTCCAAAAATTGATATTTTAAAGATCTAGAAAATTGGTATTGATTGGATTTTCGTAAAGAAATATCACCTCTTTTCTTCGGTTTTTGTTGTCCCCTATACTTGTTCAACTAAATGAACAAGGAAGAACTACTCTGATTATTAGGTAATAGAATTTTTCTAGGCTTTGCACGGAGATGGAGAATGTACAGGAGATGAGTTGTATGCCGATATACCTTGAAACTTGGGTTCTTACTTGGTTTATTGATTAAGCTTCTCCCATCCAGATCAATTAGCTATATTGTAGTTTGGTAGATATGTGTAGATAGTCATGGAAATCAGTGATATTGTAGTCTTCAATCCAACCTTTTTCGTTCTGAAGTTTAATCGATCTTTTCGTGCTGATTTGTACAGAAACAAGTTTTGGATTGGCACTACATTGTAGTTTGGTGAATGCATCCCCACCAAGGCTGGTCGCAAAACGCATGTTAACCATAGAAAATGCAGTCCGTGTTGTAATAGTTATTCCGGTGCCAAGCAACATTGCAGAATGTGGTTGCAGAGCAATCCAGCTATCTTCGAAGCAACCTACAAAGAAATCCAGGAACTAATAGCGGAATAGAACCAGAATTTATTCCCCAGAATTCTTCAGAAATAGAGTTGATTCATTTGTGCTCTGTAGTTTTTATTTGAAACCATTAAATTGGTAAAAACGGTTGAAAGTGAATCTATCTTTTGTATTCTTTTCTTGTATTCTTTTCTTGTGTTTGTATTTTCCTTCCCTTTTAGATGCGCAGAGTGTTGTATCTACTAGTTGGTTTTTTTTTTTTGAAAAACTTATCTACCTGTATAGACACATGTTTTTTAAAGCAGCAGATGCAAATGAGACAAAGGTGTTCGTGTAAATTTAGAGTGGCATCATTGTTCTTTTTTCGTACGAAATTTAATGTTTGTGTTTGACCTATATTTTTAGTTTGAGGGAAAAGGATGAGCTGATTTTATGTTTGATTATGCCCTTGTTTTCTCGTACATTTGGGTTTTGCAACATTTTCTGCCAAATGAAATGTCCAGGCATGGGTAAATGCTTTCTTCTCCTATGCATGTCAGTTAAGGAGTGGCTAGTTAACTGGTTCACTGCCGTTCCATTGTGAAAGGAAAGCATGCCCTGTTCACAGTAAAATAGGCTCTGGTGGAAAACATGGAAGGAGAGAAGGTAGAATCTGGAAAATAGACTGTTTAATCTATAACAATACCACATGAGTGGGGCAATAGAAACCATTGCCACTAGATTGCTCTCCAATAAAAAGAACTATATTGCTCTCCAATAAAAAAAAAAAATGTAATGTTTTACAAAATAGACATGAGCTGAACATCACCATCATCGTCTACCCTATAAGCAATATTACAAGCAAAAAGAAAAAGAAAAATCCTAAGTGTCACTTGCATCTCTTCTTGGCCGGACACTCCATACACCAAGGGGAACACGAGGCATGAGCAGTTTTGATGATCTGGATGCAAAAAGAAGATCTCTCTTGCATAGCTTTGTACTCTCCCTCTTGCATAACACCATTTTGCAAAATGAAATTTAAAATTAACAACTAATTGCATAGGCTTCCATTGCCTTTTAAACTTCTTTTAAACAATAAAGTACAAAACTTGCCATGTTAAGAAGCCTAAGAGCAGCTGGTCTAGGGAACTTCCTAGCAAAAAGGAAGCACGTAGAGGGTTTCCCCTTGTCAACTTCAGCAACTAATTTCTCAATTTCTCAAGACAACGTTAACTAGAATGCAGGTTATGGTTATTTAAGCTATATTAATCATTTGTGGTTGGGTTATGTAATGCTCATGTTGAAGACCAATTTTCATGGGTACATGGAGGACTTTGGGTGATATGATTGGCCGTTCCAAACTCGCTTATTTGTCATTCTGCATTATAAAATGAGAGGGAAATCACATGATTGAAGACTATAGACAACCACAATGCAGCAGAGTCAACTAAAGAAAACTCGATTGCATGAACAACTAGCTTTTTTCCAACATTTACCAACAAGCCGATAAAAAAACTCAAAGCACTTCATCCTATTACAAAAGTAGTTCATAAGATCCTAATACAATAGCAGTTCAAACGATAAGCTAGCTAGTAAATGAGCGAATGCTTCCGCTCTATTCCAGTTGATCATATATACAAACAACCAAAACTAGCACAGCATAAGGAACCCCAAGCAGCAGCCACGATTTAGCAGACCCCGAATCGAGAGATACCTTCAAATCGAGCCGTAATCGAGCCAAAATATTTTAAGCCCGCACTACATTATAAAAACCAAGAGACAAAACATTGGTTCTGGGTTTGACACACAAATCGAACCCTAAAATTTCCCAATTTCTAGGTTTGACACACAATATGGACACTGTTAGCCAAAATACAAGTTCCATACAATATGCAACTTCTACTTTCCTACTTTCCTAAATATTCAGTTTGCTAGACTGCACACAAATCAACCTAGAATCAAACCAATCTGCATAAATCAATTAGGGTTCCTAAAATATCCATTTTTTGGAGAGGAAAAAAAAACAGTTCATTTACAAAAAAAATGGACAGATTTTAAATTCCAGAAATAAAAAAGAGATTCAAAGATGGAGAGAGAGAGAAATACCTTTCGTTGTTCTCTTCTTCTTCGTTTCGATCTTCGTCAAAGTCTTCTTCGTCGATCTGCAAAAAGCCCTAACTTCAGAGATATCAACGAGCCAGAGAGAGAGAGAGAGAGAGAAACCTTGTTCGAAGTCGATCTTGTTGTCGTCTTCGATTCGTCCTTCGTCGTCTTCGATTCGTCTTCTGAGAGAGAGAGAGAGAGAGAAAGAGAGAGAGAGAGAGGGGAAGCGTACTCTGGAAGCGTACAGTGACTGGAGGATCCGCATGGTGATAAACCATGAGCCGGTTATTATTTTACCCGACCCTGAGGCCATTTTACCCGCGAGCTACTTTCTTTTATCACAGCCGTTGGATGAGATCCAACGGCTTAAACTAAAAGTCCGCATTTTAAAAATATACGGACGCCCCTACCAGATGGGCACTATATATATCGGGGCGGTTTCGGAGACTCTTAAAAAAATCACTAAAAAAATTTCCCAAATCTTAATCTCATAGTTCCCAAAATTTTGATGATCCGAGCCGCTCAATGTGTTCAAAATGTGATTTTAAGGTTACACGCGAGAACTTGGCAAAAAAAAAATAACCGGGAAGGGTTTGATTTGAGTAGTTTTTTATTGAACCGTTCAATAAAGTTTAATAAAAAACTATTCGGATGAAACTATTCGGATCATCAAAATTCTATCGGAAACTTGGGGGGGGGGGGTTGGTTTAGGGTTTTTTTAAGGGTTCCTGGAACCGCCCTTTGTGTGTGTGTGTGTGTGTGTGTGTATATATATATATATATATATATATGTAGTTCTCTAGAACTCACCAGAACTCTTAGGCCTCGTTTGATAAACAGATTGGAGGTTGGGATTGGATTGAATTGTTAAGGTAATAGTATTAGTAATACTTTGGTTGGTTTCCAAAATTGGTCGGGATTGGTAGTCCCATGGGATAAACAATCATGGGACTACCAATCCGGCCCATAGGAGGTATTAGCAATATCCCTTGGGACTTGGTATTCGTAATCCAATCCCAACCCCTTCTTATTACCAATCTCTTTTCATTACCAATTTCTTCTATCAATCCAATCTCATCATCTAATCACTTCTCAAACAAACATAATATTAATAATTTTATCATCTAATCGCATCCCAAACAAATATACTCATTATCAATCACTTTTCATTACCAATCTCAATTTTAATCTCATCCCCTTGTGAATCCCATCTATCTTTTACTGTTATCAAATGGGGCATCAGAGCTTAATTTTTGAATCTAAACTTGGATGCGCTTGGATTGGCCATGAGTGCCATCGGTTATCAGGGTACGGTAGATTTGCAAATGTGGAGTGCCAGCAAGGACAAACTCAACCCTTATAGATATTGTGTCAACCAATTGCAACAAAATAGCTAGGTGATTGTGATAATTAAAATGTACTTTTACCTCAGTGAAGAGGATTTCCCTTTTGGAGACTTTAAGCTCTGTTTTGAACTTGGGGATGGAAAGAAAAAAGAAGGAAAATTTAAAAGAATTTCTCTTCCTTTGTTTGGAATTGGATGAGCAATTCTCCCTTTCCCCACAAGTTAAGCTTCGAAACTACTCAAGTTGAGTTCACACTGCATGCTCTGAACTTTTGCCTCTTAAGTTGTGTTCATCTTTAATGAAATTTTGTGACTCATTTTATTTTGGGTGTATGAACACCCACGAATTTTGTGATTCTTTGAATTTTTGTGACCAGACAATGTTCGTTTTGGGGTCTCAAAACTCAACTCTTCTCTCTTTAATGAATTTTTCAAATTACTTGTGCTGACGCCAAGATGGCTGGCCCATGAATTTTTTCTTGGGTCGCACTATTTTGTGCTATCAAAATTATGTGTATGGACCTACATAAATATATGATAGATAAAATGTTCGATTTTCTTCAACAACCTAAAAGGTAGGTGAACTCTATATGAATTTGATCGTCATTTTAATATTATTTTTACATCAGGTTATCAACTTTTAAAACCTGATCCAAGTGGGTTTAACACAATTTAGGTCAAGACTTTATATTATCTTAAAATTCTTAGGTTTAACACAATTTAGTTGTAAATTAGTTGATTATACTACCAGAACAAATGTTTGCAATCCGTTTAGTGCAAGTAGAACTTATTCATTATACATCGGAGAAGCCCATAAGACACTACAAATTACATCATAAAATGCATGATTGAACAAGGACCCAAATTGAACACGTTAAATTTCAATCAGCGACCCAGCCCGAATTAATAGTATCAGTTTCAAACCCAATTGATTGACTCCTATAGTAAAACAATCAGAACACGATGGATTGCAGCTCCTTCCAACGACAACAAAAAAAAACTCCTACGTACCAACTACAAGAAGATCTTGTACTTAGTTACCAAAAAAAAAAAAAAAAGAAGATCTTGTCCTCCACTATTAGTGAAATTTTTTTTTATATCCCTTCGATTTTGGCCCTTCACCTTTCAATTTTGGTATAAAAATATTTCAACTTTCCAATTTTTTTCAATGTCATCCTTTAGGGATATATACATATATACACGAAAATAGGGTGTTTGGATCAAGCACCTTACACACATCGGATGCCGTTGATTCCCGCGTTGGCCCCTTCGTTTTTTTTTTCCATGATTTTTGGACAGCTCGGATTGGCCGTCTGGTGGCTAATCCGAGCCGTTTTCTTTGAGTGTTGCTATAGGGACCGACGGCCGGGCCATATCTGGCCACTGGACTGCCGATCCGAACCGTCCAAAAATTCTATAAAAAAAACGAGGCGGCCAACGCGAGAATCAACAGCATCCGATGTGTGTAGGGTGCTTGATCCAAACACCCTATTTTCGTGTATATATGTATATGTCCCTAAAGGAAGACATTGAAAAAAAAATTGGAAAATCGAAGTATTTTTAAGCCGAAATTAAAAAGTGAAGGACCAAAATGAATTTTTGGTCAAAGTCGAAGGGATATGAAAGAAAATTTCCCCCACTATTAATTACGGAGTAACATATATGTTAAACAACCAGCATAAAAATGGGCTGGTCTTAGACTCTTAGATAGAAATTTCGAGCGACCAAAGCAACTCGAGCTACAGGTTTGTACTCGTACTCGATCCCGACCTATCATAGAAGTCGGTTTATTTTTAATGGGGAGTCACAGTTTCTCAAATGAATTCATATATTTCTTATACTCAAAACGAAAAAGGTACACTATAATATAAATTTCTAAAACAATCAGAACATGATCGATTGCCGGGCACTCCAATCTCCTTTTCCAACGAAAGAAAAAAAACTCTACGTACTGCCTACAACAAGAAGAACCCTGTTCAACAATCACCACTGCTAGTGCAGTTGATTGTCTCATTTTCCCGCTTCGTGGAGACCTCAGTTTGAGTCCCATGAGGGGCAGGGTTTGGAGGCCAGAGTTATGGATAGTCTCTGGACTCTCCTTTACTAACTCTAACACCACACTAAGTCACTAACTCTTGCTAATGTATACAATATTGACAAAAAAAAAAATACCCAATTTTGAGATTCTTAATTCTTGGTCCTATTCTATCGAGATCATTAGAAATTAGTCATAGTTTCTTTAAAAGGTTACTTTTTGTCCTATATGCAAAATAAAATCACAACTACCCTTTTTCTCTTCTAATTATAATATTTTAGACCATTCTCTCTTCAATCAAATTCATTTTTTATCAATCAATAGGATAGATCATTTACATCATATATGAAGTGCAAAGTACAAGTCGGGACACTACATCAATTATAAGAGATTACGAGACAACCAAGCCTAAACACCTTAACCAATACGTACAAGAAATAAGCCCATTATAGGGTGAAACAAAGAAAGGAAAGAACTCATCTAAGGGAAGAACACCCACACGTAGGTGGAGAGATTTGAACTCCTGACCTCTTAGTAAAATGCAAGAGTCCTAATTAATTGAGCTAGCTCTACTGGTTCAGTCAAATCCATTTATCGCTTACAAATTCATACAAATTAGTAGTAGTTTTATGGATCGGGAGTTGTGTGGAGAGGGTGGTGGTGAACATGGACCTAGAAAGCAAACACAAAATGTGGGTAATTTTGATCTCATACAATTTGTCAATTTTTCATGGTATGCTGCCTGATAATTTAGACAGAAAAACTGTCTTTGTTTGGTTTCATCTTTGGGTATTTTAGTTTTGGTAGTGGGTGGAGAGAGAAATAGCATAATGATCGGAAAGAGAGGTAATGAGTAGAGAGAGAAATGAAAGTAATAATTAAAAAAATAGAGTAATGAATGAAGAAAAAAATATAATAATGATTAGAAAACAAAACAAAGTTAAAATGGAAAACGAACAAGGCCTACATTCTTGCTCCAGCCGAGGGTGTCTATATCTAATAATGAAGTAGATGGGGTATAACTGTATAAGTTGAAGTACAAGAGGTGATAGTACTCCAATTTGACAATTTTGAAGCACAAGTACAGAAGTCCTAGAAGTGCAGTGGGTGTTGCTGCCAAGCGGGGTACTTGACAGCGGTGCCCAGCACCCTATCCGGTCGTTCATCTCGGCAATGAACAGCTCAAATTTTTGCCAAATAATTGACGGTTCAAATTTGCATGCGCTCTGACTCAATTCAAGCCGTTCGTGTCGAGATGAACGGCCGAATGAGGTGCTCAGCATCGCTCGGCAGGAGATGCTGCCAAGGGTCGGAAGTGTCAACTGCTGTCGATCATTTTAAAACCAAATGCAGCTGGCCACCCCATAGTTCAAAAGATTAACTCTCCGCCTAATATTGAGGAAAACATTTTTTTGGTATTTGGTGTTTGTTTGAAACTTGGAAAATGTTTTCTACTGTTTGGTTGACACAGGAGACAACTAACATGGAAAAACGACCCAAATACTTTATTATTTTATTTTATTGAAGTTATGATTCTCAAATGACAAAGAATTACCCGTACCTATAAAAATGACCAAAGTGCCCTTTTATATGATGGTGATCAAAATATAATTGTAACATATCACCCACCTGAATTTGCATTCCACTCTCAATTTACACACAAACAAGCAATCCTTAGTATATAGCACACAAATGAGCAACTATTATCATAGCTACATGAACTCATTTACACACACAAAAATAGCGTCCACATAATTCTTGCAACCGTAAAATAATCCATAAATAGAAGCACAATACAAGTTCCACAACATATAATGCAAAGGTAGTAAGGACATATTTTCTACAAATTGAAGCCATTAACTTCACGCATTCGTTTTTAAAAAACCCTCCAACCATGCCCTTCGGAGTCTCGCATTCTTCACCATAAACGCCTTGGCAACCTTTTCATTCTCAACCAAGTGGTCAAATGCTAATGCAAGTGTCAGTTCATCAAAACCTTCTGTCTTCATAACTTCCTCATAGAGGTCATTCACATTAAGTCGATCATCAGTAAGTTTCTTGATTGCTAAAGCAACTTCTTCAAGTTGTGTCGATAGCTTGTCGTAACGCTCATCTTCGTCACGAATACTCTTTGGGTGAGATCTTGCTTGAGTCGGAACCTCACTTGAAGAAGCTGCGTATTTCCCTTTTGATCCCTCTTCAAAGGCAACACCAAACTCAGTCATGTCTGATTCAGCAGCGGTTTCTTCATCTGTATCATCAAAAAGATTTTACAAATTATAGCCTACCCAAATAATCAAACAGTATGTGGGTACAAAAACGACGAGACTTGAATATGCCCAAACAATGAGACTTGACTATGCCATGTTTTCCCTTTGAAGGATATCCTCCTAAACTAGTAAGAATTGTCATTATCCAACCACATCATAAGAATCAGCCAAACCAATTCCAAGAAAAAGAATGTAGTGTTTACACAGCTTCAACTGACTACACATCCAAGCATAAACAGAAGAACGAGTACTCGAATTCTTGCATGGAAAGTGAATAGATATGAGTTTGATATTCATTCTCGGTCTATGAACTACAACAAACCAAACAATTTCTAGAGAAAAAATTGGAACAAATCCACATATGAGACAATTTCCTAAACCCTAAAGGATTAAGAGAGAGAGTACCTCTACGTCAAAGTTTGAGTCGGGCATTAGAGTTTGAGTCGGGGTCTCTCAGAAAAGGACTAAATCCCGGAAATCATTTTCCAGCCTAAAAGGATTGATTTCCGTTGTCTAGGGAAAAAAATTTACGTTGATTTCTGTTTTCCTTTCTACCAAACGCAGGAAAATATTTTCCAAGAAAAGAGTTTTTCCAGAAAACATTTTCCGCCCAAAACTACAATAAATCTTAAGGCAAAACGCCATTGTGTCCACTAACATTTCTTGTGAATGATCCCATCTATCTCCAGAAAAACAATATGGATTATCTTCTACAATCCAGAACATACATGTACAGACACATCACACATGACACACTAGGCATTATATCACATTAAGCACAAGAGAATCAATACAAATAATGCTATTACAAAACAGAAACGAAAACAACAATCCAACTACGTACACTAGTACTTACCTTCTGCAACAAAGTCAGGCTCTGCTGGCTTCTGAATCATCGTGGGAAAAATTCTCTCCGGCAACCTGGGTGTCAGAGCCAAACCATTCCGCCTTACGGCACGGATGACATTAACGGCAAATCTAACAACATAAATGATGGCCCCCGTACTCAGCAAGCTTCCGCCGCCTCTGGCCAATGCATCTTGCAACCTATTTTCCTCTATGATCCTAAGAGACTCTTCCAACTTCTTCCTGCGATATAGTCGCCACGCTGCTTGTATGGAAAAAGCCGCCCAAGTCCTCCACTGCTGCGAGTAGTATCTAAAAAAATGGCGGAGCTGCTTGTCGTGTAACCACCTGAATTCAGAGGCGACAATCTTCAAATTGTCCGCCTTTAGGACTAATGCTTCCACTTCTGAGAGGGCTTGAACCGTTCTGGTTGAGAATGGGAGTTTAGTTGAGGAATGGGGATCTAAAGCCCAACAAAGAAGCTCTTCTCCACCAAAGTCTCCGCATTCAAGATATTCCATGTTAAAGAACCCAATACTTCCACCATTAGTGGTCGAAGAAGCTAATTTCCCGTCCATTACGAAGAGCATTGCATCAACTGGTTTCCCCTCCTGCATGATGAAGCTGCCTTCCGTGTAGAGAACCTGTTCTAGACGGCCACACAAAGCGTCCAACAGTTGTTCATCCATGCGCTGAAACACTGGCACCTTGTAGATAATTCCAGATGAGTAGATAAGATTTAATCACAATCTAATAATCATCGTAAGAATCAAATGTGGTCACCGGAAGTGGCCTTGGAACAATAAGCAAACAACGTATAATAGGCAGCACATGCACTGTGGCAGTATCCATAAGATAAAGCCTTCAAACCTTGTTGTATTGGTTTTCGGTGTTTTAGGCTTCATTGTTGTATTTAGGTTTTGGGTTTCTTGTGGACATCAATGTTATATTTTTACCTTTAGACCCCTATGGTGATCTGGGCTTGGTACATTGGATGCTTTGTTGGCTTCTTGCCAACTTGAACTTTGCTTTGTAACCCTTTTCTTCTCAATAATTTTTTTTTGCTTCGTTGTTAAAAAAAAAAAAAAGCCTTCAAACCTTCGCATTCGTATCTTCATTTGGGTTCTTTAAACTATAATTCTACTGAACATAGCCTCAAGCAGAATAGTATTAGTATCAATTAATAATAGATCAAGTGATCAAGAATGCAATAGAGAATATACATGCCCATTTGAAATCACCAATGAAACAACTGGGGAACAGAAAAGGGAAAACAATAGTAAATTTGATCTACTAAATTTGATCTTGAAATCTCTTGAGACAATATATGCAAGGCAGCAAACAATGGAACTGGGATAAGTACTGTTACATCATTCACATGCCCTAAATGGATGAATTACATTGAACAAAAGTGAAAGGTCGAACTCACTCTCATAAGCCGATCCAAACCAAGATGGCGCTTTATGTCCCTCCTGAGATCCTCTGGAAGATTACGGATCAGATTCTCTTCATCAACACCTCCAGTTTTCTGCCATTTGTACTGTTCATAACGTTTGATTCGCTCCCTCAGACTTGCAGGGAGCGAACAATTGGACATCCATTGTTCTACGTCTCGCATTTTGACTCTCCGTTCATCCAATCTAATTGTTTTGTACTGTTGCTGCAGAAACTTCTGTTACACCAAAAGGAATTAGATGCTGAAGATTTTACACCCCAATGAGGTATTGAGGTGGTCTTTGAGCATGTAGACCTTGAAATATAACAGTAATTCTATCCCAACACTCACTTGAACGTAGGGTTACAAATGAACCGAGCTGTTTGCGAATTGTTCGGAGCTCAGCTCGATAAAGGAACCAAACCCAAGCCTTATCTTTTAGCTCGTTCCATAAACGAGTTGAGCCCAAACCTAAGAGTATTTGGTTCAATGAGGCTCGTGAAATTGGGATCCAAACATTGTTGGAATTTATTTACGTGGCTCACATGCCACATCAATCCTAATTATATTTTATAGTATTTATATTCATAACTAAAATATGGGTATTAGATTTAAATGAAATATTGCCTAAATAGTTGGTGACTATTCATGAAAAGGTTTGATGGCTATTCATGAATAGATATGCTGACTATCCATGAATAGATGTGGTGACTATCCATGAATGGGTTTAGTGACCATTCATTTGTAAAGTTACAACTATTAATGAATAGGTGCCTTATTACTTCTTTGATGGAAGGAAGTATGAAAGGTTGTGTCTATTGGGAAAGGGTCCCGATCTATCTATATAAAGGCCTGTGATTACTATCAAGGAACAGGTGTGGAAAACATTTATATAGATTAGATTAGAAATCCTACCCATTGCTCTCCAAAATCAATTAGTGGGAGTTTGTGTTGGTGGACCACATTGGTTCAAGATCGAAACGGTTTCCAGATTTCTCAAGACTTAAACACCATGGCAGAAGGTAAGTAATTTTTCCGCTGCGTATTGATTTTGGTTCTCCCACATAGGTTTTTCAAACATATGTAATAATTTTTTGAATGTCTATTCATAAATACTACTACTAGTTTAGCGGGGTAGTATAATACATGCATTGTTATCGAGATATCATACAAGGTTTCTGTTCATCATGTTCTTGATGGATTTTATTATTTTAATTTTACGGCTTACTACTGCATGTCTGTGTCTAAAGGCACGGCGCAACATGTTTCGGTCACACGCTTGGCGATAGGGGAGAGAGTGAGAGAAAAGAATATGCTGCTCCTGTAATGATTTGATCACATTGTTACCTAGGGAAAGGGATGTGCTGTTCCTAACATGATTTGATTTGATCAAACAATACCATTCAAACATTTGGACAATCAATTCTGTTAGCTGGAAATGGACTTCGGACAATCAATTCTCGGTAAAATCAGTGTATAATCAGTGGGAGAATGATGGGTTCTCAAGAAGTCCGGTATTGGAAAATCTCTGGAAAAACATTTGTCCCCCAAAGGTGGAAATTTTCGCTTGGATGGCTATTCAATCCAAGGTGGCCACTAGAGCTGAGCTATTGGGTAGAAATTTGATTTCCGAGGGTCAATCTGTACTCTGCCCATTTTGCTCGTTGCACTTGGAAACATCTCAACACCTATTTTTGCATTGCCAATTTTCTTGGGATGTTTGGTCGCGTATTATGGATTGGTGGCATGTGAGATGGGTTTGCCCTGTCTCTGTGGAAGGCCATTTTAATTGGTGGGGTCACAACAAATTCAGGAAGTGGGAAAAACATTTGTGGGATGCCACGTTCTTTGCAACCTTGTGGTCTTTGTGGCTGGTAAGAAATGCTTATGTGTTCAATAATGCAACTACAAGTGCTGGGGAAGTAGGTGATTTGATTAAAACTAGAGTCGCAATGTGGATAAAGGCAAAATTCAATATAAAGGTGTACTCGGTTGAGGACTTTAGGATTTTTCTGGATGGAGTCAGATTGCTAAAACTGTAACTTGTTTGAGTGGTGGGCTGTTTGCCATCCAACTTTCTGTTGGAGGGTATTCTTTTAGCTGTCTCATTTTTCTTGATTGAACTAGTTTCTGTGTAATCCTTTTTCGTTCGAGCCTGCTCGATGTATCCTTTCGAGTGTTATAAAAGTTTCCTTTTGCCGAGCAAAAAAAAAAAAAAAACAATACCATTCAAACGAAATAGGAACAAAATCCACAACAAATAAACTCTCAATTGGAATTCTTTTTAAAAAGTGTTGAATTCACTTTGTCGTGTCCCCAACATTTCTCAAGACATGTCTCCACGTGTTGTTACTGTCATGTTGCCTGTCCTCGTAGTATCAGACCACAAAGTCTATCCAAAAATTAAGAGAGCTACATAAAAGTGGGCATAAAGAATTAATTCACTCCCCACTATTTTCACTCTGTCAAACATGCATTTTAATAAACACAAAATGAGCATCTTTGAAAGACAAATAACAAAAGATATAGATCAAAAAAATTCCTATCCTAAACAGCAAAATCGATTTTCTTTTTCTAAACAGCAAAAAAATTCTCATCCTAAATAGGAGTAACGATTTTTTCCCCGTAACACTCCCATAAAAAAATTCTCATCATAAACAGCAATTTGGGCCACATTATTTTTTCTGCAAGAAGACTCTAAGGATGATGGGAGTCGTACCGGAAAGGGAGAACCAAATCGATTTCGTGGACGGCTGATTGGTGGGTGTGTGGGACGACTAATTGGTGGAGGAGCTTTGTGGGCGCTGTTTTTTTTTTTTTTTTTGGAGCGCCGAGGAGTGGATTCTACGGAGAGAGAGGGAGAGAACTATGGAGGAAGAGAGGAGAGAAGAGAGGAAACAAGATGGAGAAGAGAAGGAGACACGATGGAGAAGAGGAAAACTGCTGGGTAGACAGGCGTGGGAAATGGGTTGAAATCAATGATTCATCCAACGGCCATAACCTAATGAAATTGCAATCCAATGGTTGGAAGGATGCTCATGTTTATATGGATAGACAAAAGACCGCTCTATTTTATAATATATAGATGTTGGGAAATATTGATATATTGTAATGAAATTAAAATTATCAAACTCGAGCTTGAATTCTGCTTGTTTGAGTTTAATGAGCTCAAAAAATTTTAAACGAGCCAAATCAACCCGAGCGTGAGCTTCAAAAATTTTAGACGAGTGGAACTCCAACTTAACTGTTCAAGCTCGAACCGGACACGAGCTATTATAAAGGGTCAAGTAGAAACTTCAGTTCAAAATTATGGAACTGTCAATTAAGAAACATCATTCTGGTGTCCCAAAGACATTATAAAGGGCAGTTTCTTTGAACCAAAATAATGGTTTAGACAAAAAGAAAAACATTTTCTTCAGCATTTGGAGAATATGTGATCACGTTTTCATCAAGACTAAAATGATAGGTCTAAACAATCCGTTGTGAGCTAGTGTGCCTTATGGCTACTAGGTAATAGGTTGCCATACTAACCACGTTTGCGCTGTTTTCCATTGTTAATTTAGCTGCCACAGATTCTCATGCTCACATTAACAGACTAAGAGTAATAATAAAAGAATGTCCAAAACTGACCTGAATCTCTACGATGAGTAATGTAGAGCACATCACGCCATACATTAAAGCGAGCATTGCCAACGAAATTTCCCCGGAATAGGTCGTTGTCTTGAGATTTTGACCAAGAGAACTGCAAAATTTGCCAATTAACAAATTATCAAAGGTTAACTTCTGGTAACAATAATGCCACTCTTCCCATAAACAGCCCAAAAATGCTAAGGACACATACATTTGTACACATATCTTGCACATACATTTTTATGGGGCCTAATCCGAACCGCTCATTATTTTTAAAATAATGTTATGAGAGTTTCTGTAAAAAATCAACTTGATAGGATATCGGTAAGGGCTTTTTCAGAAATCACAATGCGAATCACTGTTTCACCCTATGTCTTGTAAATTCTCTTCAACTAGGGTAAACTTAACTAGTGTCTTGTACAATAGTTTCACAACAAAATAATACCAACCATTCGTTAACAACTAGCTATCACGATCAACCAATACTCATATCACATTTGTATACAATATAGTTCAACCAACAACTAACCCAAAAAAAGGTGAATGGTTTTCCTAATGCAAAATTTGTCAATTTCAAAACTCCACTTCTCGTAAGTTAACAAATGTTTTTTTTCTTTAATAGCGAAAATGATTCTTGCAATGGAGTGCTACAACTTAAGTTTGTTTTTACCCATTCGAATCAAAGGAATGCTACAGGCCTACAACTGAGACAAATTATCAAGCACTACTACTGCGAATTATGCATCCAAGAAATAGGTTAAACAACTTGTTACCGAAAAAAAAATTAAGTTTATTCTTTTATCATTAAGTTTCTATAATGTTTTTCTATTGTTACCTCAGTTGATGTAAGAGTGGATAATGCACAATACCCCAATGATAGAGATAAAGATTGACGATAGGGAGAAGAAAACGTTTTGATAATAAAAGGCACGCTGTTAAATAAAGACATAAATAATATGTCTGATGTCTCTAGAAAAGGCAACATGGCCTAAGAGGTAAGGAAAAAGGGTGGGAGAGAATAAATTTATTAAATGAGTTGATTGGACGGCTATAACCTATTGAAAATTTGATTTAACGGCTGGAGAGATGTTCTTGTTTATATGTGTAGACAAAAATTGTCCAATTTTATAGTATAGATAAATTTATTAAATGAGTTGATTGGACGGCTATAACCTATAGAAAATTTGATTCAACGGCTGGAGAGATGTTCTTGTTTATATGTGTAGACAAAAATTGTCCAATTTTATAATATAGATAAATTTATTAAATGAGTTGATTGGACGGCTATAACCTATTGAAAATTTGATTCAACGGTTGGAGAGATGTTCTTGTTTATATGTGTAAACAAAAATTGCCCAATTTTATAATCTAGATTGTCATGTTCTCTCTCTCTCTCTCTCTCTCTCTCTCTCTCTCTCTCTCTCTCTCATTATTCAAGATTAATAACCTCTCCAGAGTGTAATTTCAGGAGTGCAGGGGTGAAGAAAGCGAGAGAGAAGGCTCGCGTCTAAAAAGATAAAATGACTTACAGGTAATTTAAGAAGAAAACATTTTCAGTCATATAAGGTAAAACGTTTTGCTTTGAAAAATATTTTACACTATTTTTGGCCAACCAAACAACGAAAAAGGAGAAAATTAATTTACCGAAAAATAGTTTACATCGAAACAAACGGAGCCTAAAAAAAACATGATGTTCAATTATTGTTGTTTCGTATTACTTAACCTATTTAAAGCAACATGATCAGGATCTAATCAGCGAATTTCTCTTCAAGCATAAACGTACGTCTAACTGTCAAACCGGTTGAAAAGGATTCTGAAGTCTGTCATCTCCCCAAACCAATCAGCATTCGTGCCGGGAAGAATGATCCAAGATAACATTCTAGTTGCTCACGAGGCTTTTCATTTCCTTAATCGCAAAAAACAAGGAAAAGAAAGTTTCATGGCAGTCAAGTTGGATTTCAATAAAGCATACGACAGGGTGGAATGGGACTTCCTTGAGGCGGTGATGAAAAAGATGGGCTTTGCGGATCAATGGGTTAAATGGGTTATGGAGTGTGTATCCTCAGTGAGCTTCACAGTTATGGCGAATGGCGAAGCTAAAACCAATGTGTGTCCGGAGAGGGGCTTACGGCAGGGAGACCCACTCTCCCCCTACCTTTTCTTGCTGGTCAAAGACGTTCTTTCAAAACTTATCCAGGCGGGGATAGATGATGGAGATTTAGCAGGTATGCGTATTAATAGAAATTGTCCTACATTATCGCATATTTTTTTCGCTGATGATGCCATTCTTTTTTTAAAAGCTGAATTGATAGAATGTTGTGTGATAAAGGGTGTGTTGGAAGAATATGGTAAAGCATCTGGTCAACTTATAAATTTTGAAAAATCTGGAGTTTTTTTTCTCCTCCAACATGAATGGTTTTGATAGACAGTTGTGTTGTGATTTTTTGGGAGTTAATCTCTTGAAGGGGGACTCGAAATATCTTGGACTTCCTTCCTTTTGGGGTAGGTCAAAGGCAGAAGCATACACTTTTCTGGTGGAGAAAGCTATGGGGAAGATGCAGGGCTGGAAGAATAAACTTATTTCCTTAGGCGGAAAGGAGACCTTGATTAAGTCTGTGGTGCAGGGTATTCCAACCTATGCTATGGCTTGTTTTTTATTACCGAAGAAATTATGTGATAAATTGAATGCTTTGACCCGTAATTTTTGGTGGAAGGGTAATCCTGAAGATAGAGGAATTTGTTGGACTTCTTGGGAGAGCCTTGGCAAAGCAAAGGAGGATGGAGGGATGGGTTTTAGGAATTATAGAGCTTTCAATGAGGCGTTGCTAGCTCGTCAAGGATGGAGGCTTTTAATGAACAAGGATGCATATTGGGCTAGATTTTTCAAAGGAATTTATTTTCCCAAGTCATCTTTTCTTCAGGCGAGTCGAGGTAGTCGAGCATCTTGGGCATGGTTGAGCATTTTGCATGGGAGAAATCTGCTCTTTAAGGGTTTGAGATGGCAGGTCCAGGATGGCACAAACATAGACTTCTGGAATGATGCATGGATCCCATCCTTGCCTAACTTCAAAATTCCTATGGCCAAATCAGTTAACAGTGAAATTAACTTGGTGGCGGATGTCATTGATCGATCGGGACAGTGGGATATCTCAAAGATGGTGAAAGAGATTCCTCAAAAAGTTGTTGATGCTATTTTGAAAATTCCTTTACCTCATGTGAAAAGGCCAGATCACCTTGTGTGGCATTTCAACTCTTCAGGAATCTACACTGTCAAATCTGGTTATTATATCGCTCACCAAGCGATTTTGGACAGTCAAAGAGAAAAGCCTGAATCGTCTTTTAAACTGAAAAAAGAAGCTTGGAAAGTAATGTGGAAAATGAAAGTGCCTAATAAGATAAGGAGTTTTTGGTGGCGGGCTTGCAAGAACATCTTAGCAACAAAAGAAAATCTGTTCAAGAGGAGATGTGCAGCAGACAATTTGTGTCCCATTTGCGAGAAGGAAGTAGAAACTACGGAACATTTGTTTTTTCTGTGTCCATGGGCCAAAATGGTATGGTTTGGGTGCAACATTAAACCGATGGGGGATTTGGGTGGTAATGCATCTGTGATCAAATGGGTAGCTGACATGATGGAAAATTTGACAGTAAAGGAGGCAATTATTCTTATGGGCAGAGTGGCTCAAATAGCATGGAACATTTGGAAGTCAAGGAATGAATTTGTCTTCAACAAAACAAAGGTTAACCCACAGCATACAATAGCATCTTTTCTCCATGCTGAGATGGAGTGTTTAAAAGCTTTTGAGATTCCTAGAGTCCAGATGGATAACCCAGCTAATCAGGAGGATTTATCCACCTGGAGGGCTCCGGACAAGGGCAGATTTAAAGCAAATTGTGACGCAGCCATTCCTGCCTCTGGGCTTAGGAGTACTGCTGCTGTTGTGCTTCGAAATTGGAAAGGAAAGATTGTGGATGGCCTTGCAAAGTCAGTTCATGTTGGGACCAGTCTTGGAGGAGAGCTCCATGCCATTAGAGCTGCCTGTGAGATGCTGATCAGTTTGGGCTTAAAGGAAGTGGAGGTGGAGTCCGATAGCCAGCGAGCAATCCATCTAAGTGTGTCGGAATTGGTGCCACCATGGGATGTCAGAGCGTTGGTGATGGACATTCGGCATTTTGCAAAGGAAGGAAATCTTCTTTTCAAGTGGGTTCGAAGGGCTGCAAACAGAGTGGCACATGAAGTCGCTTTTTTAGCTTTAAGGAATTCCCTTCCTTGTAATTGGATTGTTAATCCTCCCTCTTCTCTTGTACCAGTTTTGGAAAATGATGTTAATGAAAGCCTTTAAGGCGTGTTTTGTGGATCAAAAAAAAAAAACTGTTAAAGTGAAATTCGCATGTGTAAATCTGTGACACATGCAGCTAGCATGGTATCATGAAAAGTTTGGTTAAGGTATCATTTCGCAGATAGTGAACAGGCAGCAAACACGTTTACGTGACAAAACTACGTACTGGTAGCTGAACATGCATATTGTAATTAAGGTAGCCCAATCTAGCTAGCTATTTGTTGATGCAAAATTCTAACAGAGATGAATATGATCAAGAGAGGATCTTATCTGTACTTACCTTATGTTTCGCATGGCCCACCAAAGGCAGTAAAAGAACTTCTCCCTAAAATTTAATGATCCTATAACACCGGACTGAAGTGCATCGAGGTAGATTCCAAAATCAAAAAGAGCAGCATTTGGTGTCTGTATGGGGCAGGACTCATTCAGAAATACTTTAAACCCTGTACTATCATCACAATACTCGAAAGAGTTTACACACTCAGTCCGATTTCCACAGGCTTTCCTCCAGCACGTAATTTCTCGGTCTATAGAATCCGCGTACCAACTGACTCCCAGCAGCTAAAAGATATCGAATGGTAGAATGATCAGAAAGATTGGTGAAACCTAAGAGTAGAAATAATAGAAGTCCATGTACATAGGTTTTTATTGGTAATGTATGGCCATAGAAACTTTATGGTACACAGCAAACTTAACGGGTCCAATGGATTCATTCAAACTTTCAACCATGTTTGTCAAAATCATATGATTCACAATAACCATTTGCGATTCATGCAAAAATGATACGAATCGATTTGTGATTCATTACTGTAGTATTAATCGTTTTATTATGTACAAGCGTCTTTCCAATTAGACCATATGATGGTCAATTAATAATAAAAAACAAAATTTAATATGGATGGTAAGCTTAATTTTTTTTAATACTACTATGTAGATGCGTAGATACATTTTTCAATGTATTTTCGATATTTGCACCGAGTCATTATGATTCACAATTCGGAGAAGGGTAAATCTAATTCTCGATTCAATTAATTGATTCACGATTTGACAACCTTGCTTTCAACACTAAGAAGATCCACACAAAGTCTATAATATATATATATATATATATATATATATATATATATGAGTCCCCTTCTTATAAGGACTACCATATTTTAATAAAATGCAGACCTCTCTTTCTCGATTGAATTTCGATGATCCAAGCCGCTCAATGTGTTCAGAACGTGATTTTAAGAGTACCCGCGAGAAATCAGTAAAAAAAAAGACCACGAAGGACTTCATCCGACCAGTTTTTGTTTATTTTTTATCTAATGGTTCAAATAAAAACTGCTCAAATCAAGCTCTTTCTGGTCTTTTTTTTTGCCGATTTCTGGCCGGGTATCTTTAAAATCATGTTCTGAACACATTGATCAGCTCGGATCATCGAAATCCGATCGGGAAAGGTGAGAAATGGGAGGTCCGCATATAATGTCCTCATATATACACACACACACACAAAACTTCAGGTAAGGGCGCCCTTACCTTGTTAAGGTAAGAAACCTTCCATTTTCAGATCGAATTTCGATGATCCGAGCCCCTCAATGTCTTCAGAACGTGATTTTAAGGGTACTCACCAGAAATTGGCAAAAAAAAAAAAAGACCGGGAAGGGTTTCATCCAAGCAGTTTTTGTTTGTTTTTTATCGAACGGTTCAAATCGAAACTGCTCGAATGAAGCCCTCCCCGGTCTTTGTTTTTGCTGATTTCTCGTGGGTACCCTTAAAATCACGTTCCGAACACATTGAGCGGCTCGGATTATTGAAATTCGATCGGGAAAGAGGAGAAAATGGGAGGTCCACAACTTAATACGGTAAGAGCGCCCTTACCTGAAAGAGACTCATATATATATATATATATATATATATATATATATATATATATATATATATACATACATACATACATACACACAGGACGGTTTCGGGGACCCTTAAACCCCCCCCCCCCCAGTTTCCGATCGAATTTTGATAATTCGCGCCGCTCAATGTAATCAGAACGTGATTTTAAAGGTACCCGTGAGAAATTAGCAAAAAAAATAACCGGAAAGGGTTTCATCCGAACAATTTTTATATATTTGATCGGGAACTATGAGATTAAGATTTGAGGGGGGTTTTTTTAGAGATTTTTTTAAGGGTCTCCGGAAATGTCCCGTGTGTGTGTATACGCACACACTCAGTCATTTTCAGGTCCGGACCTCTCATTTTCCGATCGATTTGCGATGATCCGAACTGCTCAATGTGATCAGAACGTGATTTTAAAGGTAATTGTGAAAAATCAACAAAAAAAATGATCGGGAAGGGCTTGATCCGAACAGTTGTTTATTGAACGGTTCAGTAAAAAACTACTCGGATCAAGCCCTTCCAAGTCATATTATTAGCTGAATTCTTGTGGGTACTTTTAAAATCACGTTATGAACACATTGAGCGGCTCAGATCATCGCAAATCGATCGGGAAATGGGAGGTCCGGAAGGTGTGGACCGTAAGCGGTGTGGACTTGAACATTTGTGTGCAGCGCGCGCGCGTGTGTATATATATATATATAGAGTGATCAAGCGTAAAGTCTACAAAATTCTGACAGTAAAAATGTAAGATCAATTTTACTTTGAGGAAACTTACATGACTCGCATACATGTACATAATGAGACCAACTGCAGCGCCATCCCAAGCAGCTTCAGTGAACATACCAGAAGGTACATTTGCCTCTTTGTACCAACGTACTGAACGTAGTATAAGACATAACCTAAGTTCAAGTTGGAAAAAAACAACCGTCGGCAAAAAGTCCCTTGTATTCAGAGATCTTGACCCTTCCAAGCGTGGAATGATAGATAAAACAAACACCTGGACACATTACAATAGAGACAGAAATCAATATCGGAAACCTGAAGTGACGTGTTGTCCTTTAACTTTTCATCCGACTTGGAAATATTGGACTTAACAAAATAAATACAAAAGCATCATCTCCAGAACCACAACTAATCATTGCCATGTTCAAGGGCTAGGTCTTTAACTTATCAAACAAAAAGTTCAAGAGGTCTATAGAACCCATGACAAATACCGAAAAGCAGCACAACTTTCGAATCACAGGACGGAATTTGTCAGGATCGTCACATACACGCACACGATTTACAAGTATAAACAGTAAAGAATCAACACAGAGATATACGTGGTTCCTTAAAACCGGGTACGTCCACGGGAGCGAGAGCGACTGCTATTCTTTATTATCACAGTACGAAATAGGATTTACAACATAAAGTATTTATACTGACTCTATTCTAATCTTAATCTGGTATTTGGTCTGTATCTCAAAAATATCCATGTACGACGCTCCCCGCACCCCCCAATTACAGAACGTCTGGGCCTTCGACCCAATCTACTTTCATTAGATCATCAACAATGGGCTATATGCCGTCGCTCCGCTCCACTCCGATCCACTCATTGTGCTTCGCTCAGCTACGCTCCGACATCTAGTTTTCTTTCTAGAACTCCATGAGGCACAATTCTAACAGAACTGAATTTTCCTGTAGAAAATTCCCAGGGCATGTGAGGTTATGCACGAGGATGGAAGGTCTAATTTATCCATTGTAGAGTGATATGTGTGTATAGGACAAAGCCAAAAATAATAGTACTCCTTGGCTGGGGATCCGAGCAAGGTGGTGCACCCTATTCCTACATCAGATAGTAGTACCCTGCTCTGGAACCAGCTGTTGGAGATATGCCTTGAATTTGGGATGGTCGAAAAGATATTTGACTTCCTAAAAGATATGTTTCCTTGTTGGTTTAGACTTTGGGTGCAAGAAATTTTGTTTGGACAAGTATTGATTTTAGAAAAGACTCAGTGGCTATAAATATAGTCTTATTCTCTTCATTAGGTGGACTTCTTGAGTGAACCCCTTTGGAGAGGCCCTAGGGGGTCTCTCATATTGAAGATTAGATATTAGGGTTTTGGTTTATGCTCTATTGGGTTCCATCTAGGGTTTCAATATCTCTATTAGGTTCCGCCAGAGATTTGTCTCTAGATATCTATAATTAGATGTTTCAACGAGAGTTACAGGTATAGCCAACTTTGTGTGTTGTCTCCCCGTTTATAGTGGATCCTTTTGCTCTTCTCCCGTGGACGTACCCAATTTGAAGAACCACGTATATCTTGTGTTCTTGAATTCTGCTTGTCGTTTTGTCTATATTTTCAATTTCGTTTTCGACACAACACTAGCCATAATTGCTCCGGCAATTGGGTCGATCACAATTATATATCTTTTGTCCAAATGATCACTATAGAACAATAGGGAAACACATTTTGGCAGGATGAAATTTCTCGTACCTGTGGCAGAGGAAGAACTGCAACAACGTTCATGATGAGGAAGTAATACCTCAATAATATTTTCGAAGCAGAGGGAACATTAGAACGAGTTCGGAATTGAAAGATCATAAGAATGATATAAAATACATCAAAAATGGTACGCAAAACAATTGCCGCAGTCTGCAGGTTTTCGTCCAACCCAAGGCATTTCTCGTCATCATCAATCACAGGAATGTAAAAGAACAAAAATCGACAGAAGTTGCAAGCAGACACCACCAGGAAGCTATTTTAGTCCAGTACTTCCGAAGAAATGGACCTGGCGGCTCAAGGATTTTCATATTTCCCACAATTCTTGAGCAACGTGATTCCAACGTCCTTTTTAAGCTTTCTCCTCCTTTCAGAACCGCAATCCAAGCTTCTTCGAAACTTATCAGCCCCGAATTTTATTGTGGCTCCAACAATCCCCAAAGGAACACCTTCTTCTCTAGAAAATTACTCCTCCGTCTTCCTCCCCCCCTCCCCCCAAGCTTTCTGTACTGGAGAGATGCTTACTGTACTGGAATACCTCGACAACATAAAGCTTATGGTAACAATCGACAAAACGTTTTTTCCCTGGAAAACAAAAGGCAGAAAAAACTACCTCGCAAGCTTCTCTCAGCGTGTATACGACGGTGTCCAAAATACTGATACATGGTCCATCTTTGAGGTACTCTTCAAAACTGGGAGATTCTTTAGGTACTAAACTGATTTCTGTGAGCGGGGGCGTGACCACAGGAAAGCTTTTAAAGAGGGTAGACACACATGGACGGAAATTTCAACGAAGATTCATCTTTAGTCTGATTTCGAGGAAGGTTGTTGGTTTGATTTCCAGGAAGTTTTTCTTTTGAGAGAGAGAGGGGTCCTTTAGGGGTGTTCTACTTTCGTGCGTGGTAAAAATACTTTTTCAAAAAGAAAACAATTTTAAGTTTAAAAATTATATATTTAAGCAAATAATTTTTCCACCAATATAGATTTTATTTGATAGATCTTATTAAGATCTTTTAAACGGTACAAAAAAATTTGAAAAAATATTTTTTATTTTCATTATATTTGAGTTTAAAAAAAAGTATTTTTTTTAAAAATGGAACACCTTAATCTGTTTTGGAGGGACCTGGAGTCCCTGTACCAGGGAAAATCGCTACAATTTGCGGTGCCAGAAAACGGCCACATTTTGTCAGCAAGTAAGGCAGCCCCACTTGCACTTTTATCCTCTTTTTCTCTTTAATTATAGATACTGTGTGGGGCCTACTTTAGAACCTCACACAAATAATCATAGTCGTTCAATAATTTAAAAATAATTTTTTGAGTGATTTGGTAAAAATTAGCTCAATCATACAATTGTAAGTGGTTGATCCAATCATTTAATTTTTAATTCATAATTTAGGATCCTGAGTACTGAATGAATTTTGAAGAAAAGTTATACAACTATGTGTTCGATGTCTCCTTGATCTGAACTACATGTATTGTAAGACTTGTCGAGAAGAGCGCTTACTAAAAAAATTACCTTCATTAGACATCGATTGTAAAGACCCGGTATTTCTTTTTAAATAAATAATAATAATTGTCAAAACACAAATATATATATATATATATATATATATATATATTATTTTGCTCGAAAATTATTTTGTCATCACACTAAATTTTATTCCATAATCGATCGTGTGAGCGCGTACCCCACAAGTGATTTTCTTGTGTGTGCACGTGTTGCACCGGAGCATTTTTCCAACCCAACCCTTCCCCACTTTATTGTTTTTGTTTCGGCTGGGAGTAAGAGAAACAAGATCCCATATTTCACACCGTAAATTTCTCAAATTTTGACACCACAACAATAACCATAGGCTATTATCCCCCATATGCAAAAGTCCAAAACCCAATTTTATATCCCCCTTCTCCATTTCATTTTGTTGTTCCCAGGCTATACACACCATTCGGCAGAGAGAGAGAGGAGAGAGAGAGAGACTATGGAAATTCCTTGACATCAACTCTGTTTGTTTCCCATTCTGATCATCACCACTCAATCAGCACCAAACCAACCCATTTCGGCTTCTATTTTTCCGGCTCCATTGCACCTCAAACACAACTCTGTTTTTTTCTCCAAAAGTAGCTTGATTCTGCTCCAAAATAGCTCGGTGAATGAGCCTCTAAATCAGTTCCATTCCAGCTCTGAAACAACCCAAACACCGCCCCGTTTTAGCTCCATAATAGCCTACAAAATCAGTCCACGCCATCGCAACCGAGTCACTACTGAACCGCCATTCACAGAATCACACCGTTTCTTTTCTTCAACTACTGCTTGCTCTACGGGAGAGGAGGTGGTTAAAACTTATCTCCCTACGTACATATTTGTTGCTAGCATAGATTTAAATATCGGCCGGTACAAACCGTACCGGCCGGTTCGTACCGGTATTTGAGGGGAGCGGTTCGGATATGGGCCGGTATACCGTGGGGACTCCGAATCACAAGCGAACCGGCCGGGAACCGGTACGTATCGGCCTGTATCGGATATTGGGGGCTGGTTTGGGCTGAACCGTATGCGTGCGCGAGGCTCAAATCCCGGATTTGCACCCCCCCTGCGCGATTAACCCGTGACGTGCCCCCGGTTAATTGATTTCCGAATCAATTTTTCAAATTGCCGCCCATTTTCCTGAGCGCGCGAGACCTCTCCTTGAGTCCTCATCTACAAACCCACTCAAGTGCAAATTCATTTAAAGTGGATAGGAGTTTTGTAACTTGTCAATGTGGGACTAGAGGAAAAACACCATGTTTTACAATTATACACTAAAGTTTCAACATAAACTAGTTGTGGCTAGCGATTATCGGATATTTCACATGAAGAGAATGGGCTATTACATGTCTTAAATTAATTAAAATGTGATAATTTAAGCCAATGTTGGGGGAAAAAGCCTCAAAAGTATATTTTTCAAGTTTTATACATGTTGCTAATGATTTTTAAAAATTCACGACCGCGACACCCGATTCCCGCGACGTATCACCAATATGTCCCGATACCGATATACCGCGACCGATACCGCGACGGCGACCGATACCGCGATTTAAAACTATGGTTGCTAGTACATATTGAATGGTTCGATGATTTATTTGTGTTTTGGACAGAAAACACCAAGTGGATGGATGATGTGTTTATTATATAACTAGTCTTGCATTAAGTTATGTTTATTAATAGTGCTTCCTATGGTTAAATTAGTATGGGAAAGTCTACAATACACACCCCTTAAAAGGGTGTACCATATGCACCTATTTTATGGTTCATTCATAACATTTTAGCATGTTTCGTAACTTTTGTTCTAGAATTCATAACTTTTCAACGGTACGATTCGTAACATTTTCATTATGATTCATAACATTTTGGTGTATATCGTAACTTTTATACGATTCGTAACTTTTTAGCAATACGATTCGTAACATTTTTTCTATAATTCATAACATTTTGGGGGGTGCATATGATACACACCCAAATAAGAGGTGTGTATTATAGTCTTTCCCAATTAGTATTTGTATATTGCATATATATGTTACGTGAGTAATGACGAGTTACGTATATTAACTGATCGAGGTGGAAGTTAAAAGAGAAAAAGAAACAGTGAACATAGGAAGACGACTAGAGGGTTTGATGAAGTCGCATGTTTGAGGCTAATCTGATAATGTTTTAATTGCCTATTTTGTGGTCTTGATTCAATATTGATCATGTTATAAAACTTGACTAATGACTGGCCTAATAACCGAACTAATTGGAATGTTCAATGATCTACCTTCATTTGTATTATGGTTATTTGTTAGATTGATTTACTTCCAAAGACATGATTTAATCCCATGAATTGTAATGATGGATTGTTATTTAGTCTGTTTCACGAGAACTTAGAATGGACATTAGGTTCATTGGAGATTGGTGTACGTTGATAGATCACATAGACGATTTTTAAGTTAAAGGAAATCGAAAGATGGAGATAATGTGATTGGTGGTTAGCCATCGAGGAGAGTCCAGTTTAGGAGAAGAGAAATGAAGCCAGGGTATGACAGTTGATTGTCGATTCGAAACCTTAGGATATGACATTGTGTGATCGCTCTTTTTGAATAGGAGATAAAAGGGTGATATGTATTATAGTATCAAGTTATGGTCTATATACTCCCAAGGTTACGATTAATTCCTTGTGGGCCCAGTGGTTATGGTTAGTTCCCTGGGGAATTCATCCTTGCGAGGTGGTCGATGGCTCCGACTAAGTAAATAACTTAGGCCGTTTCATCAAGCCTCCCAGTTAAGGCAAACAAGGGGGAGCGGTATCACGAATGACCATAGTCCTAGTGGTTAACATGGGAGGATGTTTCTCAATGGTTGAGATTCTAGATTTCACTAAGTTAAAGGCTAGTAATTGAAATTGATCACTTGCTACTTTAATTGTTCTTACTTTAACAGTATTGTACATGCCCTTGTTTGTAAGTTATGGGTTTCCAGTGGGTTTTGGCTACTGAGCGTCATCGCTCACGGTACTATGTTGCCCTGGTGACTCGAACGCCAAGTACTAAAGACGGAGCGGAATGTTTGTACAATCCAACTGAAGTCAATGCTCCTGAGGAGGGAACCGAAGAACCTTGGTTTCCAGATGCATAGTCACTCTGATTTAATTTAAGTCAACTTTATTTTAGAAGTTTCAAAGTTTATTTGGGAAATTGTAATATTTGGTCAAATTCAGCTACTTAAACTTAATTCGATATGGTTGTAATATGATGACATCTACATTTGAAACAATGATGTATTAAATTTATAAATTTTAATTGAAAAATTGTCTTTAAAATGTACTTATAAATGTTCTGAAATTCAGGGCGTTACATCAATAGATATCGAAACGGTTTATAGTTGTAAACTAATTTTTGCATATTGATACCTATCAATGTCTGATCATAATAATTTTTTTGATGAATGCTCTTCTCAACAAGTTCTACAATATATGTGGTTCAGATCAATAAGATACCGAACACATAATTGTTTGACTTTCTTTCAAAATTCATTTAGTCTTCAAGATCCTAAATCATGAATTAAAAATTATAAGATTGAATCAACCATACACAATTTTCTAATTGGGCCAATTTTTACTAGACCGCTCAAAACATTATATTTAAATTATTGAACGGCTCCGATTATTTGTGTGAGGCTCCAAAGTAGGCCCCACACAACCTTTGTAACTAAGAGAAAAAGAGAGGACAAATGTCCAAGTGAGGTTGGCCTGATTCGCCAACAACGTTGCCGTTTTCTGCAACCTATATATATATGTGGCTCATTAGGGTTTATAATGGACCGAACATATGAGAGCCGCCCCCAAGTACATCCAAACCTAAGAATACATTCAAGAGAGTCTTGGCTTTGTTTCTTAAAGTATAAACATGATCATATGATCATCGAGCAACAAGATTAACTTCAAAAACTTTATTACAATCTTGATTCAACCAGTTGAGCTTTATTAACTTCCAAAATGAAATGGGCAAATTTTAAGCCATAAAAAAGAACTAGCATTATTAATCTAGGCCAAAAAAACCTCATAAACATAAATTTAGTTACTATCTACGTTCATCAAATTAAAAATCTTCAAACCCTTAAATTTTCTTATCTCACATATGAGATTTTCTATTTGGATGCAATAGTATTGTAAAACTGGTGAAAACATCTATATGAGATGCATATCTCATATTGTAGGATATTTATTAATCTACCCTTGTATTTATGATATTTATGGAATGACCTTTTTATTCACGAGCCTATCGAGCCATGTACACACCCATATGCTCAAGCTTGGCTTAATTGAATTCATAAACAAACAAACAAAACGTGATTGAGATTGGCTTATATTTTTTTAAACAAGTTTGAACATGCCAAAACTCGTTCCGAGCATGAGCCTATCTGTTTGATTAGTTTAGCAGCCTTATACATGACATGTTATAAAGCTGCACCAAATTAAAATCATACATCCTCAAATCTACCATGTATTTGAATAAATTTGATCATCCCCACCCCGTAGACAAAAATTGCAAAATATTTGGTCTTTAACCAATAATATAAAAGGTCAAGAAGAGACTTGTACTTGGAGGAGTGCTGGGGAGTGTAGATGATAAATTACAAAAAAATTTAGTATTTTTTAGCAATCCAAGGTGAAGAAAATACTCGTACCGGTACTGTGGGAGAAAGAATGAGAGTTTAACACAACTAGGAAAATCATGTGTTTACGCAAATAATTTTCCTACCAATATAGATCTTGTTTGATAAATCTCATTGAGATCTTTTAAACGCTGCAAAAAAAATTAAAAAATCATTTTTCATTTTCATTATATTTAATCTTTAAAAAGAAAGTGGAACGACACCTTAAGCCCAATTCGTATATAGAGCTTATTACTTAGCATGTGTGATGCACTACAAAGTTACATAATGCGCGGGCGAGTACATGTGTAGAAGCGTGAGTGCGAATATGAAAGAATCTTTTCTAAACTATACAAATTAATAAAATTCATCAGTGCAAAAATTAAGAACGCAAGAACAAAACGAGAATTAAGAGCTGAGCAAAGGCCATTTCAAAAGATAATTTGAGTAAAATGTTGCACACTTGGATAGACTAGCCCGGCCATTACGGGAGCCTGTGTTATGTGGATGGATTAGGTCCCATTTAGGTCTTTGCCCATAAATGCGCACTAATAAGTATTTTTCCACGAAATCGCACGCGCTCTTCCTCTCTCTCCTCTGTCCGTTGTCCCCACACGGTGTCGGCCACCTGACGCAATTTCAATGCAAAAGTCTACCTTCACACCGATCCATAGGGAAAAGTCGCAGACAAAAAACTAAAAAGGGAAAATTTCATACTAGCACTTTCGGTTCCCTTTTTAAATTTTTATTTCACAAAATTATTTTTAGATGCAAAGTATTTGAAAGTTGTGGGGACAAAAAAAAAGTAAGTACAATAGACATCTCTCAAAAGGGGGGAAAAAAAAAAAAGTCTGTTTAGAACAGACATCTGAATCCAGCTTCGGTTCTCGAGGGTGGGAGAGGAGTCCCACTATTGGTACCGATAGGTACCATCCTGAAATCGTACTAGCGGGCCTACTCCGGCCATCAGACGGTCGATCTAAGCTGTTCAAAAAATTTTAAAAAAAATAACGAGTGGGTTTAAGTGAGAATTGACGGCATCCAATGCGTGCAGAGTACTCGATCTAAACACCCCATTTCGTACACATATAAACCCATTTTTGTACATAACAAAAATGGGGTGTTTGGATCAATCCTTTACACACGCCGGATGCCATTGATTCCCTCAAAAGCCCTGTCGTTATTTTTTTTAGAATTTTTGGACGGATCGGATCGACCGTCCGGTAACAGGAGATAGATGGTCCACTTGCTTTTCCAGGACCCACCACTAGGTTATTTCCGGCCAAAATCAAATCTGACAAGGCTTTTTGCCCCTTTTGAGAAAGTCAAAGGGACCCATTCACCTCTCATTCATCTTTGAAATTTCACATCTAATCACATGTTTTTACATTTTAACTCAAAATTTTCATTTCAAAACTGTGATCCAAACACAGTAAGATTTTACGCAAATTATACATAGATATCTGACTTTAACAAAATATCACATAAATACCTGACGTATTAAAGAGCTCATCAATTAAACCCCTACCGTTAATTTTTGTCCAAAAACAAACGGAAAACATGTTTCTCTCTTCAATTTTGCTACCCACACCGACTTTTTTCACAGATTCTGCATAGTTTTTTTGTGGAGCTCATTTTTAGGTCTCACACATATTAACCGATCCATTGACTAAGTCAAAAATGTTTTTCCGAGAAACCTTGCAAAAAATTAGCTCCATAGGATAAATGTAAGTGTATGATCCAATTGTATAACTTTTTATTCAGAATTCCGAATTAAAATTCTGCATGAAAAGTTGTAAGTTTATATCAAATACTTACATTTTCGCCGTTGACCTGATTTTTTACAATGTCATGCAAAAAAAAAAATTTAATTAATGAGCGGATTGGTTAACTTTTGGGTCCCCACAAAAAAAATTTGTAATACAAATCTTTTCTTCTGCGTTATTATACTATAAGAAAAATGGTCATTCCCGGCATTTTAATTAATGCCGGAAAAGCCACTATTACCGGCATTTATTGAAATGCCAGAAAAAAATAATTATTACCGACGTTTGTTTAAAAAAATAATGGCAAAAGTCGACTTTCTGCCAAAATAAGTACCGCCAAACTATGACCGGCATTTGTTGAAAAAAATGCCGGGAAAAATCTGTGTATAATATAAATAATTTTCATTGTGCAATGTAACCCAATCTGATGGCTAACCCAGTTGGTAGCTTCACGCGCGCGCGAGGCAAATGTCACGAGTTCGAATCTTGGGGCAAGCAAATTCTGCACAAAATTTGCGCGACACGTGGGCGACCCACAAGCGCCACATGAGTGCCACGTGGCGCCGATGTGGCATTTTGTCTTATATGGTACAGTTTTTCCTGGCATTTCAAATGAGTCCAACTATTCCCGGCATTTATAGAGATATTTTCCGGCATTTGTACTTTTACCGACACAGTCCTAGACGCATTTGTTATAAATGCCGATAATATTCATCACTGGCATTTTTTGAACTTTTAGTATCATTTATGAAATGCCGGGAAAAGCAAAATTTCTTGTAGTGTTATTTTCCTTTTTTCTTTCCCGCATAATGCTAAGTTGTTTTTTATCATTTATTTTTTGCTGGAGCAACTAACACTACCCAATGTAGCCACATAGATTAGTATTACATAGATTTTTGTGGGGCCCACTTTTGGGTCCCTAAAAATAATCTGATTATTTTATTAGTTTTAAAATTTTTTTGCGTCAGTCTGTAAAAAATTAGCTCAACAAGGTAAATGTAAGTGTTCGATCCAATCTTATACCTTCTAATTCAAAATTTTAATCCATAATTCTGAATGAAAAGTTGTACGATTGGATCATACACTTACATTTATTTGATGAAGCTGATTTTTTGCAAGATCACTCAAAAAAATATTTTAGAATTAGTGAACAGATCGGATAATTTGTGTGGGATGAAAAAATTGGACCCCACAAAAAATTGTGCAAAATATTTGGAAAAAATAATCTGTGTCGATAGCAAAATTAGATAGAGAAACATGTTTTCCGTTAGTTTTTGGACCGAAGTTAACAGCAGGGGTTTAATTGATGAATTTTTTAATACGTCAGGGGTTTATGTGATGTTAAGGTGAGACGTACAGGTACATGGGGATTGGAAAATCCTATAGTGCAAGGTCCTGCAATGCACCCTGTAGAGCGCACACAGGCTATTGATCTTGACAATGAATGGTTTGATATAATTCAAGTTTCTATAAATTCTACCCATCCATTGCCGGGATGGATGGCCGAATTGACCGCACTACAAGTGTAGTGCAGGGGGTGCACTATAGCACCCTCGGTTCCACATACACGGAGCCCACATCATGTGAAAGGACGTTACAAATAACCGTTGCATTGGAGACTTTAAAATATTGCTTTACTAATTTACAACATTCAATATGGACTAAAATAATTTTATATATGTATATATATATATATATATAGAGAGAGAGAGAGAGAGAGAGAGAGAGAGAGAGAGAGAGAGAGAGACTTTTTAATATTGTTTTTAATTTAAAAATAAGTAAGTTCCCACCCCATAATTTTGCCTAGGACCCCAATACATTAGGCTGGCCCTCATTTCACCACCGGAAAAGGTCCAAACATTAATTTTCTTAGGATTACATCACACTATTACTTAGCGCGGCGTGGTCCGGGGATCTGATTTTGGAAAAATGTTCTTTTCTTTTCCTTCACAGAAAAAGGTTTATAGCCTGGAAACTGTTTAACAGTGGATTACAAAAACTTTCAATGTGGCATCCCATTAAGATTGCCCCCAATTCCATTCAATTTTCCCCTACTGAACACAACAAACAATTATACGACCACTAATAATTCGACAACCGTGTGACCGGTATCGTTTTGATCTGAACAACAGATATTGTTGGATTCATTCAGTATTTAGGATCCTAAAAACCCATGACAAAAAGCAATTTTAAATACCGCCATCTCTGTAAAATCTAACTAGCACTCGTGCCAGTGCATATTCATGACAATGTTGAACCAATCAAAAATCTAAAATATTAAAGCAGTAGTTTGGCATGCACAGGAGACCCAAAGTTTACTCTATTCTTGAACGGGAACCGCTTCGACATTGTTGGATTGGGTAGAACCCCCACAGCCTCATCTTGGGCTTTCAGGGACTTTCCCATACTGATACCATGGGCTTCCATCAACTCTTTCCTACCCTTCCCCGGAGCAAACTGACCATCTCGAATGGTGGCTTCACCACACTCTCTTGAAGCCCGGGCAATCGCCTCTTGCACACTCTCATCTGGTCTTTGCAATGTCCTAACCACAATATCCACAAGAATCCGAAGGATCTCCTTGCCCGCATGTGTAACATCGTTCACCAACGAACGGGCAAAACCAAGTGCCTCATCTATTACATCATACCTGAAGCTTTCTCCTGTTTGCACACAACGTAGAAATATATACAAAAGAAATTCCATTGCTTCATTGTCGTCAATATATAGTTGTCGAGGAATGTCAAATACTTGGTCAAAGGATTCCAGCACTCCAAGAACGTCGCCATTAGGGGCTTCAACTTTACTACAGAATTGTAACTTGATGACAAAGCCACTATACCTTTCTGGTTGTCGGTCGTATGTTCTTAAGGAGAGCAATGTTGTCGTTCAACCGGCAATTATAAGCGTATCTACCAGCATCCATGTTGTCCATAATCTGATGAAACATAAGAAACAAAGAAGAATAAGTTATGTATTCTAAAGGCAAATACAAGGGCAAGGCACCAAGAACACATATGCATATACACACACATATAGTAGTGGGAACAGTATATAAATTTATGAATGCTTGCAATGATATGGGAATCATAACCCGATTGGGATTCTATTTTCCTAGTTGTAACAGCATGGATTTCAATAACCCATCATACATGGAAACTAACTACTGTTTTCCTAATTGGTGATGGATTTATACAGGAATCATAACCCGATTTGTTCTGAATTCTATTTTCCTAGTTGGAAATGGCACGGAAATCAGCAACCCATCATGTCTAAAAGCCGTTGCTTTCCTAAGTTGTGATGAGTTTCACTAATCTAAGACCTACCACATATAAAATAAAGAAAAACTTGTAGGCCAGGGGGAAAAAAAATTAAGCTCATAATTTGATCTTCATGTTTAACTGAATTTCCTAACGCGTATCTTCTCTTAGATTGTTGGAAATTACATTGTGAGCCCAACTTGGTCATTCATAGCGTGCATTACTTAAGAGTGTAGCGATAATTGCTTATGTGAAAAAACTAAATCAATTGAATATTTCTAAGTATAAAGGAGCATTTGAAAACAAAAGTGGATTGCATTACTTAAGAGTGTAGCGATAATTGCTTAGATGGTTGGGTCTCGAGTTAGAAATATGATGTCATCACTTCTTGTTCCTATTAATCTTTATAAATTTTAGAGATTAATAAATAAAAAAATTTAATTGCCCTAGCCCGGGAATTGCCCAAGCCCAAGGGCTTGCTGGACTTACTCCTGGACCGGCCTGACTGAATGATCAGATTGATTGACAAAGTCTACAGATGGAAGAATTAAGCGCACCAAAATATTACACACCACAAATCTTTTTGTCCACCCTTTTTTCTTTTGGTTTATCCTTGCGTTAAGAATTTGGTTGGAGAGGGAGAAAGCGGAGTCATTCGGTGTGGTCAAATACCCATTATTTTCATACAATGCTTGACTCGTAGCCGTTGACGTTTTGTTAAAATATAAAATAATTGCCATGTGGCATCATTTGATTGGCATACCATTTTGGGTATTGACAGGAATACATGAGTCATGACATGCTACAAAACCACACTATAAGTCACATAATGCGCAGATGAGTGAAGGTGCAAGAGCGTGAAAGTATTTTTTCAAAACTACCCAAATAACTAAAATTCTTTAGGCCGATTAAAAAAAAAACTAAATTTTTTTAGTGCAACGATTTTATTTTATTTTTGATCCGCAAAAACGACCAAAGAGCTTAATGCAAGGATTGAGAACACAAGAACAAAGCGAGAATTGAGAGTTGAGCAAAGGCCATTTTAAACAATTTTGCGAGTAAAATGCTGCACACTTGGGTAGACTAGCCCATTAGACGGAGAGCTTATTTGTTACAATTAAGCCCACGAAGTCCTTAGACCTCAAATCAGACCTAATATTCCGACAAGCCCAAATAGCCGAACCAGGAGTCTCTCAAGTCTCTACAGGGAATTCATGAATATTTCAAGGCCTGCGATTGATTTTCGCTCGGCCATCGACGTGTATCCGGATTCGGTTTGGGAAAATGATGGTCCAGAACGTGTTTTGATAATTAATACCCACCAAGGATAAGCTAAGAACATTTGTTAATACTGAAAATGTCCTTGGCGGGTATTAATTATCAAAACACGTCCTTGGCCGTCATTTTCCCATTCGGTTGGTTTTGGTAGAGTTCTTTCGGTGAAATTTGCAACGTGCAAGATGAGAGAGGTCCAAATTATAGGCCATGAAGATATCAGCGGCAGACAAAGTCCTTGCTCAACTCCAAGTATTCCAATATATTTATGTTAATTTTGTTAGGTTAATTTGAATCAGTTCAGTTCATTTGGTACGATCAATTTTCGACTGATCTAAAAACAAATTGGCAGAAGGATGTCCAAGGCCATCTACAAACAGCACAAATCAAACAAAATCGTAGAAACCAAATAGAAAAAATTGTTCTTATGAAAAAAATTGTTGTTTCGAACCCGTTGATTGTTGACGCTTTAAACATGTTGATGTCTTCGTAGAGTTCTGGGCGTTCGAAACTTCAGAGTTCATCAATGCCTTGGAGAGAGAGAGAGAGAGAGAGAGAGAGACGCCACCAAACCTTAGGAGAGATATCAAATCCCTAAATCTCATATATTTAACCACCAGGCCAAATCTTTGGGTTATTACTCCACTTTGTAGTTCGGTGTGAAAATATGGTTGAAAATTCCTTCTACTACAATTAATTAAGTAGCAATACCCAAACTTCATTAGATGATCCATAAGCGGAAAATTGTCCAGAACCATTCAATTAATTAGTAGTGTTAATCAGTACAATAAATTCGGGTTAAGCTTATAAATTCCAGTAAGATCACAATTAAAGTCAACATTACACTTCTATACCAAGACAAACGATTTCTTGCTAATTGGTGAGGACTGTTTATTAATCTTTAAACAGAGGTGAGCTTTAACCGGTCTATGATCCGAACTGTTGATCGTCTCTATCGATTCGTAAGAGTGCAGACACGCATTGATTGTTTCTGAATCTTCGATTTTGAACAATATTCGATCCGTCCACGATGGTACTCTTACCTATAAATCAAGAAGAAACATAATGAATCAATGATCAACAAAACCAGATGTATGAAAAGTGTTGATCTGTATATGTAAATTTACACACACTTATGACAAACAAATATCCAAAGCCACGTTACGGGCATCTTTACTTATTGCACGACCCTAAAGTTATGACCCGATAAGCATCCAATGACCCCACAAGAGTTTTTTACTACCGACGCAAAAGTGCTGATCATTCATATTACATGCTATCAATTTAAATACCATGTAAATAAGGGTTAGGAAGAAATGCATACTTACTTTGTGACTTGTATCATAACTGGTGCTTCCAATGTCATATTTATACGTTGGTTTGAATGCCAATGTCCCCTCGCAGTATCCATCGAAAATCTGCCCTCTTTCTGCCCCTTGTAAGAGTTGATCTTTACTCGTGAGTAACTGCAGCGATCAATCAAGAGAAAAAGCAACACCGTAAAGCATAAATAAACTTCTAAAATACATAAATAGTTACGCGCAAATATTCGAGCGTGTCGCATGACTCACTTGTTGAACAAAGCGGTAAAGGTAGCACTGCTAAAAAAAAAAAAAAAAAAAACTCTAAGCACCATTCATGCATGCTAAATGATGAAGCAAGAATAAAGTAGGCAAGTTTGGTTGTTGAATTTGGAAACAAACAGCAAGAATCAAGTGATACGGGGGAGCAATAAATCTGTCACGTTGTTTTTCTGTCTTCGGATCAGACGAACGACAATTCGTGGTTGGTGGGGGCCTGGCCTTCTTCTTCTACTTCCTTTCCCATCTGTTTTTTTGATTCCATCTCACTGCCATCCCGGCCAATTGACTCCCTTGTAGACTTGTTTTTTGTTTAAAAAACAATTACTACTTGATTGGATTGCAGGATCTTGTTTTGCATTAACAACAGAAAAATCTGTATACCACAACCAAAAAAGTAGAAAGGCATGCAGGATTTTGTGGTGGTTTTTATTTATGAATTTCTATGGTTACTTTTACAAATTTTGTAGTGGCCTGTTTATAAATTTTGTGGTAAAAAATGACGGTACCTGTTGGTTTAATTTCTCTACTACCTCTTTTGTGATTGGTTCTTATAGGTGCTTGTACCTAGGATTAGGTAGTTTTGGTTCTCTCCTAATTAATCTTTTGATGATTTCTATATTGCCTTCGTGCTTTGAATGATACATGATGGCATTGACCATTTTAAAAAAAAATGTGATCAAGTTATGAATTTTTGTGGTGTTATTTACAATTTCTGTTATCCAATACATAATTTTTTTTTTTTTGCATATATTAAATACAGGATTTTATATTGATTTATGAATTTTTGTGGTTCAAAATACAGAAATACGTAACGTGTTCCAATTTTAAGCGGTGTTTATGCTAAATATAAGAGGGTAGGCTGGCATTGATTGTTTCCAAAGTTCTGTTATGTTATCTTATCTTATCTTATCTTATCTAACAATCGATCTGTCATGATAATACACATACTTGTAACTTAAGAAAACGTATAAAATTAAAGTACTAGCAATATTATGTCTGTAACTATCAATTTGGCTGGCCCCAAGGAAAAATTATTGGGTGGTCTTGGGACACGTACCACATGACCTTTATTCATCGCGTAATTTTGTACTGTCAAAACTAAAGTATATGGATCCACAGAAATGTATGATGGATAAAAGTGTTGGATAAGAGCGTTGGACCCTACCACGTCCCGCTGTCCTAAGACCATTGAATAAATATTTGACCCCTGCAGCACGAACAGAGTTCGATTTTCTTCAACTACCTAAAAACTAGGTGAACTCTATTCAAATTTGATCGAGATTTCAATAAGTATGTATTTTTACATTAGATTTTCAACTTGTAAAACCTGATGCAATTAGGTTAAACACAATTTAGGTTAAAAGTTTATATTATCATCAAAGTTCTAGGTTTAACACTTTTTTTTTTTTTTCAATAGATAGAAGAGATCACTTTTATATCAGATATGAAGTACAGAGTACAAACCTGAGATACTACATTAAAGTTTATATTATCTTAAAAGTTCTAGGTTTAACACTTTTTTTTTTTTTGTCAATAGATAGAAGAGATCACTTTTATATCAGATATGAAGTAAAGAGTACAAACCTGAGGTACTACATTAATTGCGACAGTTCACGAAACAATCAAGCCCAATAACTGAACCAATACAAGAAATAAGCTCATTATAGGGTAGAAACAAAAAAAAGAAAAAGACCTTTAAGGAAAGAACACCCACACGGAAGTGGAAAAACTCGAACTCTTGACCTTTTAGTGAAATACAAGAGTCTTGACCAACTGAGCTGTTAATTAGTTTTGATTATACTACCCCAAACAAATGTTTGCAATCCGTTTAATGCAAGTAGAACTTATTCTAACACTTCATCGATCGTTCCCCAAATTGATCCCGTTAAATTTCACAAAGCGACCCAACCCGAATTATTATTATTGGTTTCAAACCCAATTACTATAGGAGTCAAATTGACTCCTCTAGTAAAACAATCAGAACATGATCGATTGCAGGGCACTCCAATCTCCTTCCAACAAAAGAAAAAACTCTACGTACCAACTCCAACAAGAACCCTGTTGAACAATGATCACCGCTAATGCAATTGGTTGTCTCCTTTCTCCCCTCTATGGAGACCTCGGTTTGAGCCTCATGAGGGGCGGGCTTTGGGAGCTTGGGCTATGGATAGTCTCTGGACTCCCATGTGCTAACTCTAACACCACACTAAGTCACTAACTTTCGCTAATGTATACAATATATAAAATAAAAATAAAAAGAGACCCAATTTTGGGGTTCTTAATTTCTTGGTCCTATTCTATCGAGATCATTAGAAATTAGTCGTAGTTTCTTTAAAGGTTACTTTTTGTCCTATATGCAAAATAATATCACAACTACCCTTTTTCTCATCTAATTATAATTTTTTAGACCTCTCTCCAATCAAATTCATTTTTTATCAATCAATAGGATAGATCATTTACATCATATATAAAGTATAAAGTACAACTCAGAACACTACATCAATTGTGAGAGATCGCGAGACAACCAAACCTTAAACCAATACGTACAAGAAATAAGCCCATTATAGGGTAAAATAAAGAAAGAAAAAAACTTATCTAAGGGAAGAACACCCACATGCTGGTAGGGAGATTCGAACTCCTAACCTCTTAGTAAAATGCAAGAGTCCTGATTAACTGAACTAGCCCTATTGGTTCGGTCAAATCCATTTATCGATTACAAATTCATACAAATTAGTAGTAGTTTTATGGGGAAAATGACGTCCCATGACGTATTTTGATAATTAATACGTGCATTTTAAGGACATGCTAAGAACATTTGTTAATGAACAAAATGTACTTGATGGATATTAATTATCAAAACACGTCATTAGCTGTCATTTTCCCTGTTTTATGGATCGGGAGGTGTGTGGAGAGGGTGGTGGTGAACATGGACCTAGAAAGCAAACACAAAATGTGGTAAATTTTGATCTCATACAATATGTCAATTTGTCATGGTATGCTGCCTGATAATTTAGACAGAAAAACAAACATTCTTGCTCCAGCCGGGGGTGTCTATATCTAATAATGAAGTAGAGGGAGTATAACTGTATAAGTTGAAGTACAAGAGGTGATAGCCCAATTTGACAATTTTGAAGCACAAGTACAGAAGTCCTAGAAGTGCAGTGGGTGTTGCTGGCAAGCGGGGTACTTGACAGTGGTGCCAAGCACCCTATTCAGTCGTCTATCTCGGGAATGGACGACTCATGCCGAGATGAATGGCCGGATAAGGTGCTCGGTATCGCTCGGCAGGGGATGCTACCGAGGGTTCGAAGTGTCAACTGCTGCCGATCATTTTAAAACCAAATGCAGCTGGTCACCCCGTAGTTCAAAAGATTAACGCTCAGCCTGTTGCAGCAGAAAACATTTTTTTAGGAAACATTTCCTATGGAAAACATTTTGTGGGTAATGATGTGGTTTTCGGTGTTTGTTTGAAACTTGGAAAATGTTTTCTACTGTTTGGTTGACACGGGAGACAACTAACATGGAAAAACGACCAAAATACTTTATTATTTTATTTTATTGAAGTTATGATTCTCAAATGACAAAGAATTACCCGTACCTATGAAAATGACCAAAGTGCCCTTTTATATGATGGTCTTTTATATGATGGTGATCAAAATATAGTTGACATATCACCCACCTGAATTTGCTTTCCACTCTCAATTTACACACAAACAAGCAATCCTTAGTATAGCACACAAATGAGCAACTATTATCATAGCTACATGAACTCATTTAGACACACAAAAATAGCGTCCCATAATTCTCACAACCATAAAATAATCCATAAATAGAAGCACAATACAAGTTCCGCAACATATAATGCAAAGGGAATAAGGACATATTTTCTGCAAATTGAAGCCATTAACTTCACGCATTCGTTTTTAAAAAACCCTCCAACCATACCCTTCGGAGTCTCGCATTCTTCACCATAAACGCCTTCGCAACCTTTTCATTCTCAACCAAGTGGTCAAATGCTAATGCAAGTGGCAGTTCATCGAAACCTTCAGTCTTCATAACTTCCTCATAGAGGTCATTCACATTAAGTCGATCATCGGTAAGTTTCTTGATTGCTAAACCAACTTCTTCAAGTTTTGTCTTGGTTGCTAAACCAACTTCTTCAAGTTGTGTCGATAACTTGTCGTAACGCTCATCTTCGGCACGACTCCTCTTTGGGTGAGATCTTGCTTGAACCAGAAGGCCCGAAACCTCACTTGAAGAAGCTGCGTATTTCCCTTTTGATCCCTCTTCAAAGGCAACACCAAACTGAGTCCAGTCTGATTCAGCAGTGGTTTCTTCATCTGTATCATCAAAAAGATTTTGCAAATTATAGCCTACCCAAATAATCAAACAGTATGTGGGTACAAAACGATGAGACTTGAATATGCCCAAACAATGAGACTTGACTATGCCATGTTTTTTCCCTTTGAAGGATATCCTCCTAAACCAGTAAGAATTGTCATTATCCAACCACATCATAAGAATCAGCCAAACCAATTCCAAGAAAAAGAATGTAGTGTTTAATCAGCTTCAACTGACTACACATCCAAGCATAAGCAGAAGAACGAGTACTCGAATATAATTCTTGCATGGAAAGTGAATAGATATGAGTTCGATATTCATTCTCGGTCTATAAACTACAACAAACCAAACAATTTTGAAAGAAAAAATTGGAACAAATCCACATATGAGACAATTTCCTAAACCTAGAGGGAGAGAGAGAGAGAGAGAGAGAGAGAGAGAGAGAGAGAGAGAGAGAGAGCACCTGTACGTCAAAGTTTGAGTCGAGCATTAGAGCTTGAGTCGGGGTCTCTCAGAGAAGGACAAAATTCTGGAAATCATTTTCCAGCCGAAAAGGATTGATTTCCGTTGTCTGGGGAAAAGATTTTACGTTGATTTCTGTTTTCCTTTCTACCAAACGCCGGAAAATATTTTCCAAGAAAAGAGTTTTTCCAGAAAACATTTTCAGCCAAAACAACAACAGAAAGTCTACCCACACAGCAGATCTGTGCACAGATTGTGCACAGATTTTGTTGTGGGGCCCACCACGGGTCCCACACAAACCATCCGAGCCGTTCATTAAATGTAAAACATTTTTTCAAGGGTCCCCGTAAAAAATAAATCCAATCCGATACCTATAAGTATTCGATCCGACCATATAACTTTTCATTATTCAGAAATTTGAATGAAAAGTTAGATGGTTGGATGAAGCACCTATAGGTATTGGATTGAGCTTATTTTTTACGGGGGCCCTTGAAAAAATGTTTTACATTTAATGAACGGCTTGGATGATTTGTGTGGGACCCGTGGTGGGCCCCACAACAAAATCTGTGCACAATCTGTGCACAGATTGCTGTGTGTGTAGAACAGTTCAAAAACAATAGGGATTATCTTCTACAATTCAAAAAAAACATGTACAGACGCATCACACATGACACACTAGGCATTATATCACATTAAGCACAAGAGAATCAATACAAATAATGCTATTACAAAAACAGAAACGAAAACAACAATCCAACTACGTACACTAGTACTTACCTTCTGCAATAAAGTCAGGCTCTGCTGGCTTCTGAATCATCGTGGGAAAAATTCTCTCCGGCAACCTGGGTGTCAGAGCTGAACCATTCCGCCTTACGGCACGGATGACATTAACGGCAAATCTAACAACATAAATGATGGCCCCCGTACTCAGCAAGCTTCCGCCGAATCTGGCCAAAGCATCTTGCGACCTTTTTTCCTCTTCGATCCTAAGAGACTCTTCCAACTTCTTCCTGCGATATTGTCGCCACTGTGTTTGTATGAAACAAGCCGCCCAAGTCCTCCACTGTTGCGAGTAGTATCTAAAAAAATGGCGGAGCTGCTTGTCATGTGACCACCTGAATTCAGAGGCAACAGTCTTCAAATCGTCCGCCTTTAGGACAAATGCTTCCACTTCTGAGAGGGCTTTAACCGTTCTGGTTGAGAATGGGAGTTCAGTTGAGGAACGGAGATCTAAAGCCCAACAAAGAAGCTCTTCTCCACCAAAGTCTCCGCGTTCAAGATATTCCATGTTAAAGAACCCAATACTTCCACCATTAGTGGTCGAAGAAGCTAATTTCCCGTCCATTACGAAGAGCATTGCATCAACTGGTTTCCCCTCCTGCATGACGAAGCTGCCTTCCGTGTAGAAAACCTGTTCTAGACGGCCACACAAAGCGTCCAACAGTTGTTCATCCATGCGCTGAAACACTGGCACCTTATAGATAATTCCAGAAGAGTAGATAAGATTTAATCACAATCTAATAATCATCGTAAGAATCAAATGTGGTCACCGGAAGTGGCCTTGGAACAATAAGCAAACAACGTAAAATAAGCAGCACATGCACTGTGGCAGTATCCATAAGATAAAGCCTTCAAACCTTGTTGTATTGGTTTTCGATGTTTTGGGCTTCATTGTTGTATTTGGGTTTCGGGTTTCTTGTGGGCTTCAAACCCCTATGGTGATCTAGGCTTAGCCCATTGGATGCTTTGTTGGTTTCTTACCAACTTGAGTTTTGCTTTGTAACCTTTTTCTTCTCAATAAATTTTTTTTTTGCTTCGTTGTTCAAATAAAAAAGCTTTCAAACCTTCGCATTCGTATCTTCATTTGGGTTCTTTAAACTATAATTCTACTGAACACAGGCTCGAGCAGAATAGTATTAGTATCAATTAATAATAGATCAAGTGATCAAGAATGCAATAAAGAATATACAGGCCCATTTGAAATCACCAAAGAAACTACTGGGGAACAGAAAAGGGAAAACAATAGTAAAAGTTAACCAGAAAATTCATCTACTAAATTTGATCTTGAAATCTCTTGAGACAATATATGCAGGGCAGGTCAGCAGCCAAGGCGACAAACAATGGTACTGGGATAAGTACTGTTACATCATTCACATGCCCTAAATAGATGAATTACATTGAACAAAAGCAAAAGATCGAACTCACTCTCATAAGCCGATCCAAACCAAGATGGCGCTTTATGTCCGTCCTGAGATCCTTTGGAAGATTACGGATCAGATTCTCTTCATCAACACCTCTAGTTTTCTGCCATTTGTACTGTTCATATTGTTTGATTCGCTCCCTCAGACTTGCAGGGAGCGAACGAGTGGACATCCATTGTTCTACTTCTCGCATTTGACTCCCCGTTCCTCCAATCCCATTGTTTTGTACCGTTGCTGCAGAAACTTCTGTTACACCAAAAGGAATTAGAAGCTGAAGATTTTACACCCCAATGAGGTATTGATGTGGTCTTTGAGCATGTAGACCATGAAATATAACAGCAATTTTATCCCAACACTCACTTGAACGTAGAGTTACAAATGAACCAAGCTGTTTGCGAATTGTTCGGAGCTTGGCTCGATAAAGGAACCAAACCCAAGCCTTATCTTTTAGCTTGTTCCATAAACGAGTTGAGCCCAAACCTAAGAGTATTTGGTTCAATGAGGCTCGCGAACTTGGGATCAAAACATATGTAATAATTTTTTGAATGTCTATTCATAAATACTACGACTAGTTTAGTGGGGTAGTATAATATATGCATTGTTATAGAGATATCATATAAGGTTTCTGTTCTTTAAGTTCTTGATGGATTTTATTATTTTAATTTTATGGCTTACTAGCGCATGTCCGTGCCTGAAGGCATGGTGCAACACGTTTCGGTCATACGCTTAGCGATAGGGGAGAGAGCGAGGGAAAGGAATGTGCTGATCCTGTAATGATTTGATCACATTGTTACTGTCAGACCGCTTTCCACCATCTCTCCTAACACCAATTGGTGGTAGGAAGGGTTTCAATTAAGTCTTTTATGGCATTCGACATCGCACCGGCAAGTCTATTTTTAGAGCTGTGGCAGGGAGTGAAATTGTGTAACCAAATCCATGAGGGCACTCCGGGCCCAACAGTTACCTAAGGAAAGGGATGTGTTGGTCATAACATGATTTGATTCGATCAAACAATACCATTCAAACGAAAGAGGAACAAAGTCTACAACAAATAAACTCTCAATTGGAATTCTTTTTAAAAAGCGTTGAATTCTCTTTGTCGCGTCCCCAACATTTCTCAAGACATGTCTCCACGTGTTGTTACCGTCATGTTGTCTGTCCTCGTAGTATCAAACCACAAAGTCTATCCAAAAATTAAGAGAGCTACACAAAAGTGGGCATAAAGAATTAATTCACTCCCCACTATTTTCACTTTGTCAAACATGCATTTTAATAAACACAAAATGAGCATCTTTGAAAGATAAATAACAAAAGATATAGATCAAAAAAAATCATATCCTAAACAGCAAAATCGATTTTATTTTTCTAAACAGCAAAAATTTCTCATCCTAAACAACAATTTTTTCCCCCCGTAAGACTCCCATAAAAAAATTCTCATCCTAAACAGCAATTTAGGCCACATTATTTTTTCTGCAAGAAGACCCTAAGGATGATGGGAGTCGTACCGGAAAGGGAGAACCAAATCAATTTCATGGACGACTGATTGGTGGAGGAGCTTTGTGGGCGCTGTTTTTTTTTTTTTTTTTTTCGGAGCGCCGAGCAGTGGATTCTGCAGGGAGAGAGAAAGAGAACTATGGAGGAAGAGAGGAAACACGATGGAGAAGAGGAGGAGACAAGATTGAGAAGAGGAAAACTGCTGGATAGATAGGCATGGGAAATAGGTTGGAATTAATGATTCAATCCAACGGTCATAAACTATTGAAGAAATTGCGATCCAACGGTTGGAAGGATGTTCATGTTTGTATGGTTAGACAAAAGACCGCTCTATTTTATAATATAGATGTTAGGAAATATTGATATATTGCAATGAAATTAAAATTATCAAACTCGAGCTTGAATTCTGCTCGTTTTGAGTTTAACGAGCTCAAAAACTTTTAAACGAGCCAAATCAACCCAAGTGTGAGCTTCGAAAATTTTAGACGAGTGGAACTCCAGCTCAACTGTTCAAGCGCGAACCGGACTCGAGCTATTATAAAGGGTCAAGTAGGAACTTCAGTTCAAAATTATGGAACTGGCAATTAAGAAACATCATTCTGGTGTCCCAAAGACATTACAAAGGGCAGTTTCTTCAAACCATAATAATGGTTTAGACTACATTTTCAAAAAAAAATAATGGTTTAGACTTAAAGAAAAACATTTTCTTCAGCATTTGCAGAATATGTGATCACGTTTTCATCAAGACTAAAATGATAGGTCTAAACAATCCGTTGTGAACTAGTGTGCCTTATGACTACTAGGTACTAGGTTGCCATACTAACCACGTTTGCGCTGTTTTCCATTGTTAATTTAGCTGCCGCAGATTCTCATGCTCACGTTAACAGACTAAGAGTAATGATAAAACAATGTCCAAAACTGACCTGAATCTCTACGATGAGGACTGAAAAGTATATCACGCCCGATATGAAAACGAACATTGCGAACAAAATTTCCCCGAAATGGGTACTTGTCTTGAGGTTTTGACCAAGAGAACTGCAAAATTTGCCAATTTACAAATTATGAAAGGTTAACTTCTGGTAACAATAATGCCACTCTTCCCATAAACAGCCAGTGGCAAAGGTATATAGGGGGTTAATTTGCATTTTAAACTAACTAGTGATTATCCGTGCCTAAAGGCACGACACAATTACATGTTTTGATTACAACTTTAAAAAATATCCTTCCCTTCTAGCGATCACAACTTAACAAATCCAAATGGAAAATTTAATAATTTGTTTTTTAAAATTCTCTTCAAATAGGGTAAACTTAACTAATGTCTTGTAACAATAGTTTCCGAACAAAATAATACCAACCATTCGTTAACAGCTAGCTATCACGATCAACCAATACTCATATCACACATGTATACAATATAGTTCAACCAATAACTAACCCAAAAAAGGTGAATAGTTTTCGTAATGCAAAATTTGTCAATTTCAAAACTCCACTTCTCGTAAGTTAGCAAATATTCTTTTTCTTTAATAGTGAAAATGATTCTTGCAACGGAATGCTACAACTTAACTTTTTTTTTCCCCTTCAAATCAAAAGTATGCTACAGGCCTACAATGGAGACAAATTATCAAGCACCACTACTGCGAATCATGCATCTAAGAAATAGGTGAAACAACTTGTTACTGAAAAAAAACTAAGTTTATTCTTTTATGATTAAGTTTCTATAATGTTTTTCTATTGTTACCTCAATTGATGGAAGAGTGGATAATGCACAATACTCCAATGATATAGATAAAGATTGACGATAGGGAGAAGAAAATGTTTTGATAATAAAAGGCACTCTATTAAATAAAGACATAAATAATGTGTCTGGCGTCTCTAGAAAAGGCAACATTGCGTAAGAAGTAAAGAAAGAGGGAGAGAGAGAATAAATTTATTAAACGGCTGTAACCTATTGAAAATGTGATCTGACGGCCGGAGAGATGTTCTTGTTTATATGCGTAGACAAAAACCGTCCTGTTTTATAATATAGATTGTCATGTTCTCTCTCTCTCTCTCTCTCTCTCTCTCTCTCTCCAGAGTGTAATTTCAGGAGTGTAGGGGTGAAGAAAGCAAGAGAGAAGGCTGGCGTCTAAAGAGATAAAAATGACTAACAGGTAATTTAAGAGGAAAACATTTTCAGTCGTATAAGGTAAAACGTTTTACTTTGAAAAATATTTTACACTATTTTTACCCAACCAAACAACAAAAAATGAGAAATATTTTACATCGAAACAAACGGAGCCTAAAAAAACCGATGTTCAATTATTGTTGTTTCGTATTACTTAACCTATTTAAAGCAACAAGATCAGGATCTGGTCATCGAATTTCTCTTCAAGCATAAACGTCTAACTGTTAAAGTGAAATTCGCATGTGTAGATCTGTGACACATGCAGCTAGCATGGTATCATGAAAAGTTTGGATAAGGCATCATTTCGCAGATAGTGAACAGGCAGCAAACACGTTTACATGACAAACTTACTGGTAGCTGAACATATTGTAAGGTAGCCCAATCTGTTTGTTGATGCAAAATTCTAACAGAGATGAATATGATCAATAGAGGATCTTATCTGTACTTACCTCATATTTTGCATGCCCCACCAAAGGCAGTACAAGTACTTCTCCCCAAAATTTAATGATCCTACAACACCGGACTGAAGTCCGTCGAGGAAGATTCCAAAATCAAAAAGAGCAGCATTTGGTGTCTGTATGGGGCAGGACTCATTCAGAAATACTTTAAACCCTGTACTATGATCACAATACACTGAAGAGTTTACACACTCAGTCCGATTTCCACAGGCTTTCTTCCAGCACGTAGTTTCTCGTTCTATAGAAAGCAAGTACCAAAATGCTCCCAGTACCTAATAGATATCGGATTCTTGAATGATCAGAAAGGCTGGTGAAACCTGAGAGTAGAAAGAATAGAAGTCCATGTACATAGGTTTTTATTGGTAATGTATAGCCATAGAAACTTTATGGTACACAGCAAACTAAACGGGTCCGATGGATTCATTCAAACTTTCAACACCAAGAAGATCCACACAAAGTCTAATAGATGTATATTTTGATCAAGCTTAAAGTCTACAAAATTCTGACAGTAAAAATGTAAGATCAATTTTTGTGAGGAAACTTACATGACTGGCAAGCATGTAGAGAAAGAGATTAAATGCAGCTGCAGACCAAGCAGTGTCAGTGAACATACCAGAAGTTATGGTTGCTTCTTTGTACAAAGGATGTACACGAAGAACCCTAGGTACAAATTGGAATAAAACAACAAACTTCAACAAGTTTTCTGTATTCAAAGATCTTGACCCTCCCATGCGTGGAATGATGGATAAAACAACCACCTGGACACATTACAATAGAGACAGAAATCAATATCGGAAACGTAAAGTGACGTGTTGTCCATTAACTTTTCTTCCAACTTGGAAATATTGTACAGAACAAAATAATACAAAAGCATCATCCCTAGAAACCGAATTTGAAGTAATTTACTTCCCCAAGTTCAAGATAGTGATGGTTAAAAAGAACAACTAATCATTGCCAAGTTCAAGAGGTCCATAGAACATATGACCAATACCAGAAAGCAGCAGAACTTCGGTATCATAGGACGAAACTGAATTTTCCTATTGAAGGCAAGTTATGACACAAATTCCCAGTGCATGTGAGGTCATGCACCAGGATGAAAGGTCTAATTTATCCATTGTAGAGTGATGTGTGTATAGGTTTGGCAGGGGTTCAGAGCAACGTGGTGCACCCTACTCCTTAATCTGATAGTAGAACCCTGCTCTGGAACCAGCCATAATTGCTCCGGCAACAGGGTCACAATTATCTTTTCTCGAATGATCACTATAGAACAATGAGTCCTGCTATTGGTACCGACCCGACCAATAGCATAGGGAAAATGCACCGACGGTCGTGCCGGGCCGTCTCCGGCCACCAAACGGCTGATCCGAGCCATCCAAAAATTGTTTTAAAAAAAACCGAGTGGACCTCACGTTGGAATCAACGGCATCCGAAGTGCGTAGATGCTCGATCATACAAAAAAATAGGGTGTTTGGATCGAGCACCTACGCACGTTGGATGCAGTTGATTCATGCGTAGGCCCACTCAATTTTTTTTAAAAAAAATTTTGGACGGCCGGTGGCCGGAGACGGCCCAGCATGGCCGTCGGTGCATTTTCCCAATGGTACCCGTTGGTACCAATATCATTTCTGATAGAACAATAGGGAAACACATTTTCGCAGCATGAAATGTCTCGTACCTGTGGCAGAGGAAGAACTGCAAGAATGTCAATGAAGAAGTACGAGCACAAATATCTCCTTGCAATTTTCGAAGCATCCTTTGCCAACTCACCTCTTCCATATACTTCAGAAGAGGGAACAATAAAACCAGTTTGGAAATGAAAGATTATATGAATCATATAAAATACGTCAGAAAAGGAACGCAAAACAACTGCCGCAGTCTGCAGCTTTTTGTCCGACCGAAGACATTTCTTGTCTTCAACAATCACAGGAATGTAAAAGAACAAAAGATCGAGAGAAGCTGCAAGCACGCACGACCATACAAATATTTTATTCCACTTTTGAAGAAATGGACCTCTCGGGTCAGGATTTTCTTCCTCGAGGTCATGATATTAGCCACAGTTCTTCAACAACGTGATTCGAATGACGTTTTTAAGCTTCTCATAGACAGTCGTAGTAGTTTGTACTAATTTGACTGAATGGTCAGATTGTTTGACAAGGTCAACAGATGGAAGAAAAATTAAAGCGCACCAAATATTACACACCACAAATCTTTTACAAGTGTCCCTTGTCCACTCTTTTATTTATTTTTTATCAATTTATCACATCTCAATCATACTTCTCTCACATACATGTAGATTCCTAGCATTTATTATAGAATTTTCACATGTCTATGTGAGAGAGGTATGATTGGGGTGTAAGACATTCCTAGCATTGCCTTTTTTATTTTGTTTATCCATATTAAGAATTTGGTTGGAGAGGGAGAGTGATTCGGTGTGGTCAAATACCCATTATCTTCATACAATCATTGGCTCGAGGCGGCGTTTGGACTGTTTGCTTGTCGCCTGTGGTGGCAGATTGGGGGCTGGCGGCGTTAGGACTGTTTGCTTGTCGCCTGTGGTGGCAGATTGGTTGGTGGTTTGGGGTGGGGGTGGTTACGGTGGTGGTGGGGTAGGGTTGATATGGTTGGTGGCGATCTTGGATGGTGGAGGTGGATGCGTAAGAGGGCGGCGGTGGTGCTTGTTTGCTGGTGGTTGGAGCAGTTTTAGGCTTAGATTTATTTGGTTCTTGATTTGGGTTAGGCTGATGTGGTTTTTAGGACTTTATTTTTGGGGAAATGACGGCTGACGTGTTTTTGATAATTAATACTCGCCAAGGACATTTTGATTATTAACAAATGGAGAAAATGACGGCCTAGGATGTGTTTTGATAATTAATACATTTTTAGGACACGTTAAGCGTATTTGTTAATGAACAAAATGTCCTTGGCGGGTATTAATTATCAAAATATATTATTGGCCATCATTTTTCCTAACAAATGTTCTTAGCATGTCTTTAAAAGGTATGAATTATCAAAACACATTATTAGCCTTCATTTTTCCTTATTTTTTGGGGTCTGGCCCTTTGGGTGTTGGTGGGCTTTGACCCACCCTTTTTTTTTTTTGGTTTCCCTCCCCTTTATCCTCCACTTGATGTAGTTTTTTGTCAAGTATTTTTAATAAAAAAAATTTTCTAACAAAAATTTATAAAATAACTGTTCATCTGATTGGCGTACCATTTTGGGTATAAACAGGAATACATGACATGCTATAAAGCCGCACCAAATTAAAATCATTCATCCTCAAAATCTACCATGCATTTGAATAAATTACTTTGATCATCCCCACCCCGTAGACAAAAATTGCAAAATATTTGGTCTTTATCCAATATAATAAAAGGTCAAGAAGAGACTTGTACTTGGGGGAGTGCTGGAGAGTAGATGATAAATTGCAAAAATTCTATTTTTTTAGCAATCAAAGGTGAAGAAAATACTCGTACTCGTACTGCGGGGGGGGGGGGGGGGGGGGGGGGGGGGGGGGGGGGGGGGTGGGTTTGTGGGTGGGGTGGGGGGTTAAGGGAAGAATGAAAGTTAAGAACAACTGGCGATCCTTTTGAGCGTTAAGCCCAACTCGTATATAGGGCTTATTATTTGATCGGCATGTGTGCGTCAAGTCACATACTATATTGATGAGTGTAGGTGCAAGAGCGTTAATGCAAGTGTAAGTGTAAACGTAAAAGCATTTTTTAAAAACTACCCAAATAACTAAAATTCCTTAGGCCGATAAAAAAAAACTAAATTTCATTAGAGCGAGAATTAAGAACGCAAAGATAGAACGAGAATTGACAGCTGGGCGAAAACCATTTTAAAGTGAGTAAAATGTTGCACACTTGGATAGACTAGCCCATTAGGAGGAGAGCTTATTTATTTATTTGTTAGTACAATTAAGCCCACAAAGTCCTTAGACCTCAAATCAGAGCTAATTCCGACGAGCCCAAATAGCCGAACCAGGAGTCTCACAAGTCTCTACAAGGAATTCATGAATATTTCTAGGCCTGCGATTGATTTTCGCTCGGCCATTGACGCGTATCCAGATTCGATTTTGGTAGAGTTCTTTCGGTGAAATTTGCGTCGCGCAAGATAAAAGAGGTCCAAATTATTGGCCATGAAGATATCGGCGGCAGACAAAGCAGGTTCCGGGGGTGCCAAGCCCTTGCTCAACTCCAAGTATTCCGATATACTAGTAATTTTGTTAGGTTAATTTAAAATAATTCTGTGAGATTGCCTAGAAGTATGGATGAAATTAGTTCTATTCGGTCGATGCGATCAATTTTGACTGATCTAAAAAAAATGGCGGAAGGATGTCCAACGCGGGCGACAAACAACACAAATCAAACAAAATCGTGGACACCAAACTGAAGAAATGGTTCTTTTCAGGAAGCCCTATTTTTTTGAAATAATTGTTGTTCCAAACTCGTTGATTGTTGAGGCTTTAAACATGTTGAGGTCTTCTTAGAGTGCGTGCACTCAGAAAACGTCCAACATTATTTTTCGTAGGATACAGAAAAGAATATCACACTATTACTTAGCGTGGATCTGATTTTGGAAACTAAGAGCAAGTGCACTAGATGAGCAAAAATATATTTTTTTGCTATTTTACCTAAGAGAAACATAAAAAATAGTCTAAACCAAATGAGCTAAAAGAGGAGATAAAATGCATTTGTGAATAGTTGTTCTCTATCTTCAAATCACACTACAAGAAAATTGACCTATATTGACATGAAAAAATTATCATTAAATTAGCGACAAAAATATTGTTGTCAAAAAAATATCATTAAAATAGTATAGCTAAAGATGTATAGTGACAGACATAAAATTGTCACTATAATCTTAGACTCTCTGTGAAACTTGTAGAAAGAAGTGCAAAGAAGAGAAAATATTTAAAAACTTACATTTCCTTGTTTGATTCTTAAGAAAAAGTATAAATCTCAATTCAACTTTCTTCCCAAAATTTTCTTCCATTTTTCTTCTCATTTCCTTCTTAATTATTTTCTATTCTTTGCCTAGATTTCAAACAGAGCCTTAGTTTTAGTGATAAGAAGAAGAAAAAAAACATTTATTATTTATGTGAGAAGTATTGAACCCACGCCCCACAAATTTTATACATGTGTCGTTGACCATAAACCGACAAAGTTTTTCTTGCAACATCTTTCTCTACACATTACTGTACAGGGAAGTGATTTTCATACTCTATTTTTTACAATTTAGACTCTTTTTTTGTCACTATCCACATGAATTAACTATTTTGCCCTTTTTCAATTCATTTTTTCACACATCCAAGAATAATATTGTGAATTATTGTGAATAAAGACAAAAAATGATGTCTGAATTGTAAAATAGGGAGTATGAAAATCATTTTGTTACTATATATCTTTACATTCTGAAAAGAAAATTTTGAATTTGCGCACAAGAGTCAAACCTGTCTCACCCAGGGAATATGTGCTGTTGACCATCAAACCAAATGCAAGTATGCAACCTTCTCGCAACATCTTCGTCAAAGTATTGCTAATATATAGAGATATGTCATCCCAAAAAAAAAAAAAAAAATTTGTTGCCCTGGTCTGAGGGTTGCCCTTTTTTTTTTTTTTTTCTCGGCAAACGAAACATTTTATAAATCTTGAAATGGGTACATCGAGGGAGGGAAAATTAGGAGAAGAGTACAAAATACTATCCAACCAAGGTTGGATAGGTAAAACGCCTAAATTTTCACTACAACTTCACTTTCCAAATCCCATCTAGATATCCTTTGAAGTCCTCCACTGTGTACACCTTAATGTCAAACTTGGCTTTTATCCACATGGCTACTCTAGTTTTGACAAGATCCACAACCTCCCATGCCTGTGCTGAACCATTATTGAAAATGACCCCATTCCTCACTAACCAGATTGACCAAAGAGTTGCAAAGAAACAGACCTCCCAAATACCTTTCTCCAAATTTCGAAACCCATTCTCGAACCACCACGATGCAAGCTCTTTTAGAGAGAATGGGCAAACCCATTGAATTTTCCACCAATCCAGAATATTGGACCAAAATTCCCATGATACATGGCAATGTAAGAGCAGATGCTGGGGAGTTTCAACATTTTCGGAACAGAGGGGACACATAACCAATTGGATTTCAGATATCAAATTCCTACTAAATAGCACTGACCTTGTTGCTATTCTTCCTTGAATGGCCATCCAAGAAAAGATTTCCACCTTGGGGGGGCTCAAATTCTTCCACAGAGAACCCAGGACACAATTGCTTGTTTGAGTTTCAGTTTCCCATGTTTATATACTGATTTAGCGGAGAACTTTTTGTCTGCTGTCCATACCCACAAAAACAAATCAGGTTTTGATGGGTCTAAGGTCATGCCTAGCAGTCTTTGCTTCAATTCCTCCAGATGTTGACTCTCCCGTATACGTAACCTTCCCCTAAATTGCAAGTCCCAGTTACTACTGGCCCCTCCGATACAAACCTCACTTAGAACCATATCTTTCTGAGTAGAACGCAAGTACAATCGTGGGAAATCCTCTTTAATTGTTGAGTTACCCAACCATATATGATCCCAAAATAGTGTATCTCGACCTGAGTTTACTTGCACTTTAAATCCCTCCCGGATAGAGAAACCAAGGTCCGAGTCATTATTTCCCACTGAACAAATGTCCCTCCAAACATTAGAGATTGAGCCGTTGTCTTGTATATACGGAAGCCAACTCCTTTGAGCTAAATTATATTTCCCTCTGATAACCTTTGCCCATAATGAGTCCTTCTCGTTGCCGAACCGCCACCACCACTTAGCAAGTAAAGCTAGATTCTGTTGCACCAATTTTTTAACCCCTAAACCCCCGTTTTCTTTTTTCCTGGTAATTCCCTCCTAGCTGACCAGATGCATCTTCTTCTTTTCCGATGTGTCTCCCCAAAAAAACTGTCTTTGTAATTTCTCAAGGGTCCTTGCTACTGCCTTTGGCATTTTGAATATAGACATGTAGTAAATTGGCAGCGTGCTAGAGTTGGAATTAATAAGAGTTAGCTTGCCCCCAGTGGAGATGTTTCTCGATCGCCAAATACTTAACCTCTTCTGAGTCTTCTCAATGATGGGCTCCCACGTTTTAATCTTCCTTGGGTTAGCTCCAAGGGGTAGCCCAAGGTATTTTATGGGCAAAGATTCCACTCTACAACCCATCACCTGAGCAAGGGTTGTAATCACCTCCTATTGGACCTTAACACCACATAGGGAGCTCTTGGAATAGTTAATCTTTAAGCCAGACATTAATTGAAAACATCTAAGTATCCTCTTAATGTTCCCCATCTCCTCCACATCGTTATTACAGAATATAATTGTATCATCCGCGAATTGAAGATAAGAGATAGTCACTCCATTATTCCTCAGTTTAACACCTTTAATAATGTTTTTCTCACGGGCTCTTTCAAGCATAATATTGAGAGCTTCAACTACAACATTAAATAAAAATGGAGATAAGGGATCCCCTTGTCTCAACCCTTTCTGCGTTCGAAACTCTTGTGTGGCTGACCCATTGATCAAGACAGACATATAAACTGAAGAGCATCATTCCTTAATCCACCCACACCACCTCTCCCCAAATCCCACTTTCTTTAGCATATCCAGCAAAAAATCCCAATTTACACAGTCATAAGCTTTCTCAAAATCCAATTTAAGAATTAGCCCCCCTTGAGATGAATTTTTCCAACTGTGAATGGCTTCGTTAGCAATAAGAACGCCATCAAGAATTTGTTTACCCCCCACAAAAGCCGCTTAAGACTCACCAATAACAGATGGGAGATATTGCTTAAGCCTATTAGCATGGACTTTAGAGAGTATTTTGTAGATACAGCCCACCATGCTAATAGGCCTAAAGTCTCTAAAAGTAGTAGGGCAATCAATCTTAGGAATCAATGCAACAAAAGTAGAGTTAATACATTTCGTGAGCTTCCCATTTGAGTGAAATTCTGAAAAGAATAGGAGCACTAAGTCCTTCATAAATTCCCACCCTTTCTTGATGAATGCAAAATTAAATCCATCTGGACCCGGAGCCTTTAGACTACTACACCCTTTCAGAGCAGCCTTAATTTCTTCCTCTTCGAACTGTCTTTCCAGTTGTAGAAGCATCTTCAGGCAAGTGTCTTTGGAAAAATCCCCCCATAGTTGGTCTGACCTTTGTTTCCTCAGTGAAGCTGTTGCGAAAGTAATCCACTACCGCTTCCTTGATTTCCTTAGGGTCCTCTATTGCTCTCCCATTAACTTTGATTGAACCCACCATATTTCTTTTGAATCGGTTATTCGCTATGATCTGAAAAAATCTGGTGTTCTTGTCCCCCAATTTCAGCCATTTAACCCGAGATTTCTGTCTCCACAATGATTCCGTGAGCTTATAGAGCCTCCAATACTCTGCTTTGGTCTTGCATCTTAGTGCCTTTTCCCCTGGATCCAGCGGCCTATCCTCAGCCAGGACATCTAACTGGTGAAGTTTAGCTTCATTGTCCTGCAATGCAAGAATAACATCCCCAAACTCCTCTTTGTTCCAAATCTTCAATCTATCTTTAACGGCCTTCAACTTTTGGACAATGTTAAAACCTGCCCACCCCGACACCTGAAAACCTTCCCACGTTTCCTTGGCTAAGATCATACACTTCGGGTTAGAGAGCCAAATATCCATAAACTTAAAGGGTTTAGGGCCCCAATCCCTACTATCGTCCATAATCGTCACTGGACAATGGTCGGAGATTGGTTGCGGAAGGCCCCACTGTAGAATATTATACTTTTCAAGCCATTGGTAAGATAGCAAGAATCTGTCCAGTCGGCTATGGACAGCATGATTTTGATAATTGGTCCAAGTATATTTCCTACCAAGCATTGGGAGATCGACCAGCTCCATGATGTTGCAAAATTCTATAAACTCCTTCATGCCCCTTTCAAGTCTGACACACCCCACCCTTTCACTTGTTGCTTTTATTTCATTGAAATCTCCACCCAAGCACCACGGAACAATGGACTCTTTCTTTATTTCCACCAACTCCTCCCAGAGCACTCTTCTGGAAGATGGTTCATTAGGAGCATAAACGTTTACCACCATGCACGGAAATTCATTATACAACAACCCATTCAATAATATGAAGGAACGATGGATCACAACATTAGTAACAGTGAAGAAATCTTTATTCCATATGATAAGTAACCCCCCAGATGCACCCACAGAATCAGAGCAGATAAAATCCATACTGGTACCGCCCCAAATTTTTTGTAACGTAAACCGCTCTATTGATTCCAGTTTGGTCTCCTGAATAAGCACCATGTCTGGTTTCCCCTTTTTAATAAGCTTAGCCAAAAAACGTTTTTGAGAGAGCTCCCCAATCCTCTGATATTCCAAGTTGTAATTCGCATTAGACCTTGTAAACCCTCTAAAAAAACCCCACAATTAGTTGGACAACCTAATTCCCTCCTTCTCTCTCTTTCATGAGAGAGTATTCCTAGATTTCCAATTGAATCATTCTCCTTAAAGTCTCATCATCATCAGGTAAAAAATTGACACCTAACTCACCTCCGACTGCCATGGTAGCACTGACCTCATTGATAATCATGGGATTGACTTGGCTTAGGTCCACTGAGGATGATTGAGAGATGTCCTCTGAGCACGGCTCCTGGTCTGAGGGTTGCCCTTGTCCGAGGGTTCCCCAGGAACTTGCTGGACTTACCCTGAGCGGACCCTTATTTTGACTGAATGATTAGATTGATTGACTCGACAGATGGAAGAATTAGGCCCCGTTCCGCTTTCTCCCAAAACCTTCTTTTCAAAAAGAGGGTAATTTCAAACTCAAATATAATGAAAATGAAAAATGATTTTTTAATTTTTTTTGCACCGTTTAAAAGATCTCAATGAGTTCTATCAAACAAGATCGATATTGGTAGGAAAATTATTTACGTAAACACATGATTTCTGAGTTTGAAATTACCTTCCTTTTCCAAAAACCTTCCTTTTCTTAAAGTGGAACGGGCCTTAAAGGCCCAAATATTACACACCACCAATCTTTTTTTTCCCCTATCCACCCCTTTTCCTTCTTTTTCCTTTGGTTTATCTTTACGTTAAGAATTGGGTTGGACTTTGGAGAGAGAGAAAGAGGAGTGAGGCTCCGTTCCAGAAACCTTCTTAAAAAATAAGTACTTATTTTGTCACTTCTCAAAGAAAAATAAGAAGGTTTGTTCCACAAAATCCAAATAAGCAGCTTATTTCACATTTTCAAACTCAAAAATAACGTAAATGAGAAATAATTTTTCAATTTTTTTTGCACCGTATTAAAGATTTCAATGAGATCTATCAAACAAGATCCATATTGATAGGAAAATTATTTGCGTAAGCACATGATTTTTGAGCTTGAAATTGTCTTCTCAAAAAATAAGTAATTGTTCAATCTTTTCAGGAACAAGCCTTCTTATTACACAAAAAATAAGTTCTTATTTCGTTTCTGGAACGGGGCCTGATTCGGTGTGGTCAAATACCCATTATTTTCATTCAATGCTTGACTCGTAGCCGTTGACTTTTTGTCAAAATATAAAATAACTGCCATGTGGCATCATTTGATTAGCGTACCATTTTGGGTTTTGACAGGAATACATGACATGCTACAAAACCGCACTATAACTCACATAATACGCGGATGAGTGTAGGTGCAGAAGCGTGAAAGCATCTTTTCAAAATCCAAATAACTAAAATTCGTTAGGCTAATAGAAAAAAACTAAAATTAGTTAGTGCAAGGATTGAAACACGATGACAAAGCGAAAATTGAGAGCTGAGCGAAGGCCATTTTAAAAGATCATGCAAGTAAAATGCTGCACACTTGGGTAGACTAGCCCATTAGAAGGAGAGCTTATTTGTTACAATTAAGCCCACAAAGTCCTTAGACCTCAAATCAGACCTAATTCCGACAAGCCCAAATAGCCGAACCAGGAGTCTCTCAAGTCTCTCCTGAATATTTCTGGGCCTGCGATTGATTTTCGCTCGGCCATCGACGCGTATCCGGATTCGGTTTTGGTAGAGTTCTTTCGGTAAAATTTGCGTCGCGCAAGATAAGAGAGGTCCAAATTATAGGCCATGAAGATATCAGCAGCAAACAAAGCGGGTTCTGGGAGATGCCAAGCCCTTGCTCAACTCCAAGTATTCCGACAAATTATATTAATTTTGTTAGGTTAATTTAAAATAATTCTATGAGATTGACGCCTAGAAGTATGGATGAAATCAGTTCGATTTGATCGGTGCTATTAATTTTTGACTGCTCTAAAAAAATGGCAGAAGGATGTCCAAGGCTAGCCACAAACAACACAAATCAGCATTGATGGAGGATAAATTTCTCACAAATGCTTTCGTTATATTTATTGAGAAGAAAATTAATGGAACAATAAGTTCTAACACAATACTCTGTAATAGATAACTTTCGGATCTAAGGTATTGCTAAAAGTTTCATTTTGATATATGCTTGACGTATAACAAATATTAATTTTTTTAAAAAAAATTTTACCTTTTAGTTATTTTTGATATGTTATGATCACGTGAATATTGTGTTTTGTAATGTGTATTATTTTGTCATTCAGATATCTTATATTCTTAAAACATTGGAATTTTAAAATTTTATTGTTCATGATATGGCTGGCCCCCTTGTTTAGCAAATCCTACTTCCGTCTCAGGACTATGGGTGCTCCACTCCTCTTCAAATCGGCAACATTTGGCATTGGTAGTACCATACAAACACGATCATACGGTTGGGGTACGTTTCATGAAAAGTTTGATAATCTTTTACTACGTATTTATCATGTTAATATAACCGTCGGTTGACAAGGTTATACTAATATTTTCTTTTTGGTTTTTGGAAGGAGTTTTTGTGGTTTACCTTTTTTTGCTCATTGTTCCTCTAATATTTCTGAGGAAAAAAGGGTAGTCCAAGTGATAATATACTCCATTTAATTACCAATTAAAACAAGGTTCTGAGTTCGAATTTCAACGTAGGGTCCCATTTTTGCACCTTAGATGACGATAGATAAGGTTTTCTTGCATGTCCTAAAAAAGGGAAATAAAATCTTAATCCAAACGAAAACTAATTAATATTACATATAGAGATAATACGGCTCTTCTATTAGAAATAAAGTAAAGTCAATCAGAAGTAATAAAAAAGGAAACCAAAAATTATGCTTTCCCAAAAGAATACAAAATTCTTTTACCTTATTCCCCCTGCGTTTGTTTCATGATACAGGGAAAGAAAGAGAGAATTGATGGAGGGTGAGACAGATTTCTTTCATCATTCGTCATCTTCTTCTTTGTGGTTTTCTATTTGTTGGATAGGAACAGTGCTTCATTTGCTCGATCGCTTTTTTGTTAATTTTTATTTTCCTCATATAGGTGTGCCTTTTCATAGAGTGGATCGAATATCTGATTTCTCTTTTTATTTTGTTAGTTTTGCATAGAAAAACTGGTATGAGAAATAGAGAAAGATAGAGGGTACTGCTAAAAACACAAGTAAGCCGAAAGCAAAAGGAAAATGGTATGAACTTAAAAATAAGGCCTTCTTTATGACTGGTAGACCTTGGCCGAACATCTTAGAGATACTTGTTCGGCCTTTTAAAGGACTTTCCACTTAGCCCTTCCCACAACCACGATATTTTTGTGTAAGCCAAGTGAATAACACTCGTTTTTTATGTGCCCCACAAATCCAATGTGGGCACGATTCCACAGCTTTAAGGCCTATAGTTGGCCTCCGCTTGTAATGCATTTTGGCAGGTCGGACAATGCCAAAAAGGCCTTCATTAATCGAGGGAAGAGGGGGGTCTCCAATCACAAATGAATCGTGATCAAGCCTTGGACTATCGTCGTTTTCCTCTTCTTCATGTCGTCCCTCTTATTCTAGAACTGCTGTAACATGCAATTTAGAGCTGTCTATAGGGCTGATGGCAGGCTTGGATTGTTCTTGGCCTGCATCAATGATCTGCTCTGCATCAATGATCTGCTCTGCATCAATGATCTGCTCATCACCAAGGACTGAATCTGGATGTGGTAGCCCTTCAGAGAATTCAAAAAGCTCTTGAGGGGAGAAAATGGGCTGATCTTGCCTCGTAATTGGACTTCCCAAGTTCTGGCTTATTCAAGGCCTGAGATCTTACTCCCCTTGCGTCAAAACAGGCCTGTCGTTTTGCTTCCAGGCCTGGAACTAG